>JAQFVV010000194.1:182643-362643 GCA_028023455.1 Epiperipatus broadwayi | reverse complement strand
TACATTTTAAAATGATGCTAGAAGATTATCTAATTCTTTTAACTGACATTATTAACTATATATAAGTAATACTAAATAAAACATATTATAGGTTAATAGTTGTAATAATAATAAATAAAATTAATATTTAATAATTATAAAATTTTGTAATCACTCTCAACTGCTAATACACTCTGCATATGTCTTGCAGTGGGGGGCACAACTGTATGAAAAGTTTGCTATTGTTTTAATGGTTTAATATAGTGATAAAATGGCAAACTCTTGACTTCAAATCTATGGGTTGTGGCTCCATAGTATCACTTCTAGTGCTTAAACTTCCTGCATATTCCCAAGCAATTGAGAATGGTTAGAAAATAATTGAAAGTACTTTTTAATTTTTATAATTGTTTTCACTAATATATATGTATATGTGTGTAAATATAGTTTACAGATTTATTCAAATATATAATTGCTTATTGTTATTATCATTAGAACACATTTCTGTTGGATCTTACTAAACCTCATCTGAGTAGTAAAATGGCAAATGACATTACTAAAAATATCAAAATTATAATAGTAATAATAAACAATCATACACATTGGGTGAAACGAAACATAGTATTTACATTTTTTATTCATGAAAAAGAATTTTTTGTATAATTATTATTAATATATATATATATACATATTTATATAGCTGATGTATATGCTATTTTTATTATTTATTATAATTTATATGAAAAAAATGATGTAATAGAATTTATTAATTTTCATTTTTGATATTTTTAAAACTGTTTAAGCAATATATATTAAGGCCTTAAGACTATGCACCTAAATACAAATCTTTAACACAAGATTAATAACTCTAAAAGACAAGAGTGGCCACTTTTATCTTCAACCTACTTTTTAATTATATAGGCAAATCTAAAGCATTTTGATTTGCAAGTGTGAAGCTATTGAATACTTCACTGATTAAGTCCACAATTTCTATTACAAGCTAACGTTTGTGAAATCTTTCGATTTACATCGAGTCAGTGTAAAGCTCTTATGATTACAAATATTGTAAGACAATTTAAAGTTATAACTAATAATTTGTTAAGGGCATACTCATTACCTAAGCAATATATATTAAGGCTATAACCTTAAGACTACGTACCTAAATACAACAGTAGGGACCTCTATAAATCTTTAACACATACAAAAGATATACACATAAAAAAGTGAAAATGCAAAATAATAATCACACAAATTAAAATTTGATTATTATACAAATAAATATATTAATATTTATGTATTCAATACTTCATTAATCAGTTATAATTAGAACACAAACTTCCAAATGTAATAAAAATGAAAACAATTTTTACAACTAATATTTTCAATTTATATATTAGCAGTCTCTTTGATTGCAATGATTCTTTTTAATTATATACATAAATAGTTAATATAAGATTGAAAAACTACAATCTTATAGATTCACTTTATTGTGTTATGAATAATACAATTTCACTTTTTACAATAAAATTATATATATTTCCAATACTTTAGCAAACTGATGGTTTAAAATTTTCTGCAATTTTCATATTATAATTTTATATTTTTGGAAATGAAATTAAATAACTTAAATAATTCAATTTCTACTTTGTTTGGATCAGATAATTCATATATCTATTAACTAATTTACCATGCAAAGATGGCTGTTTAGACTGTATTTATCAATGCATCAAGCACTTAAATTGGTTTCAGTTAAAAAAGTCTTGCTAGAACTTTGTTAGACCATATTCCACAATGAGCAGATAATTTCATTTTCCTATGGAAGATATTCTAATTGAATATTTTATTATAATATTTAAGAAGATCAAAGTGCTAAATTTTTTTCAAAACATTTTTTAATGAAAAACAATTCAGCCTTTAAAAAAAAAAGTTTAAAAATCAATATTAAAAAAAAACTATACATTTTTCATAAAATAATTAAAAGTTAATTAAGAGTATTTTGAAAAGATTAGCACATCTTATTTAACTATAATAATACTAATAACAATTTCACAAACTACAAAACAGATGTGACATTGCATTATCTAAAAACTTTACATAAAAAATGTCACATTAGATTAATAAAAAACAAAACAATATCTAATATGTAATAATTTACTAAGGCTGTAACCTTAGAAATAAGCGTCTGAAAAATACGAAGGTAGGGACCTCTATAGGTCTTAAAACACAAGCTTACTGTGTTTTAAGACCTATAGAGGTCCCTACCTTCGTATTTTTCAGACGCTTATTTCTAAGGTTACAGCCTTAGTAAATTATTACTTAATATAATAATGGGCGTTTAATAAAATTTATAATATCTAATATGATTTATCAAAGTTTAACAAAAATAAAATTTGTATTCATAATATTACAACCTACTAAATATCACATGATCACCATTTCTAGTTCCTAAGATCTAGGTGCAGTGCTCTCAGATTCAAGACTCCTCACTGAAAAAAGTCACAAGCTAAAAACTAGTCTGGGGATATGGGATGAGTAAGCACTAGATAGGGATTTTATGCATTAGCCTTCTGGCATCCATTGAATACTCTGGCTTGCACTGAGTGGCACTATTGTATGGAGAGTTTTGCCTGTTTTAATATTACAACCTAATAACTAGCACAATTCCCCAACCCACATACACAAAATCTCCATTTCATTATTTCCCAAATTTTAATTATGCTGCCATGATTTCTATGCATTATATTTCAAATCATTCAAAATACTATGAAGAAAAAAGCAATATAATTTTCAGTTGAAAAATTGTTTTTCTACTATTTATTTTTATGCAAAATGATATATATATATATATTGGTATTTTAGTATTAAAGCTGCAACATGGAGCATGTATTAGACCTACTGTGCCTGTTCACATTTGTATCAATCTGCTGACAACTTTGTAATCCTGTGATCTGACCAAAATAATGTGTACATGGATCTTGTACACAACTTTTACAGCAAAAAAAAGAACGGGTACACAGCAAGAATTAAATTTATCAGGAGATTGATATGAATGTTGAATGTGAACAGGCACAGTAGGTCTAATACATGCTTCATGTTGCAGGACTAAAAATAAGTAAAAGTAAAAAAATAGTAAAACATAATAAATATATAGATCATTTTCAATAACAAATGCATTCAAATATTTATGACTTTCAACATTAACAAGTTTTCCCCCCAAAAAAAATAAAATTACAACTTTTCACATTAATGAATTTAAAAAAAAGTGACTTTCATAAATATGTGCAACTTTCAACATTAACAACTTTCAAAAAAAAAATGCGACTTTCATAAATATGTACAACTTTCAACATTAACAAGTTTTAAAAAAAATGTGACTTTCAAGAGTAAAAACTTTTAAGAACAACATTTAAATAAAATTTCAACATTAACAAGTTTCCAAAAAAAATGGGACTTTTACAAATATGTACAACTTTCAACATTAACAAGTTTAAAAACAAAATGTGACTTTTAACACTAATAACTTTTAAGAATGACATTTAAAATAAATAAAATATGATTTGCGATATTACAATAATGACACCATTATTCAAAAATTGTTAATTTAAATATACACCAAACAAACAGTAAATGATTTTCATTTTTAAGTAATTTGGATAAAAATACATTAATTATATTCCTATGACACTTACCATGTAATATATAACAAGAATTTACATGTTAAAACCAAGGTTTTCATATATACGGTATTATTACCACAGAAAATAGATATCTACAGTAAAAAATTTCACTCTGAAAATGTACCATGTAATTTCAAAGTATGCTGGGATTTTCAGAAAAGTGCTAATAAACTTCATTTTTTTATATAAAGAAATTAAACCAAATGTACAAAAAAATAAAATAAAATACATATTAATTATTAGACTTTTATTACATTTTTATTTATCCTGGCTCTTGTCAGAAAGAAATCTAAACAGTAACTGAAAATATCAAAGTATTATAAAAAAATCATGATAAAAAAAATGTTTTCACATATACTCACAGGGATTATTTTCTTTCAAGTTGACATCATTGCAGCATTACACATTTATTGTGGGTGTGAAAAGGCCTCCAATCTCCCCTACAGTACAGTTTTAATACTAAAGCACAATATATTGTAACCACATGGGTTTCATGGCATGCAATAAGATAGTAGTGTGTGTGTGCACAAATATATATAAAGTTGAAAGGAAAAGGAAAAATAAATACAGTCAATTTTTTGGGGAAATATTTTCTATAGGTATAGTGAATAGCACAAAGAAGTAAATAATTTTGAATTTAAAATAAAATTTTACTATGAAATAAAAAATATTTAAAAAGGTCTAAGTAATATTTTTATTGTATTCTGATTTTAAAATTAAAAGAAGCACATTTAATGTTAAAATAGAGCTACTGATATGTATAAAAATCCACTATCTATTTTAAAAATCTTTTTTTAATTAAAACTTGTATAACATTTTTGTAAAATGTCTACTATCTATTTTAGAAATCTTTTTTTTTTGTAAGTAAAGCTTGTAGATTATATTGCTAAATTTCAAAATTGCTTTAAAAACAATTAAAGTAGTTTAAAAAAATGATAAAAATAGGAAAAAAACATTTGGAGTTAATGGATTTTTTCCACCCCATTCTATCTATAAAAAGGATGGATAAAAAGATTAGAGTGGTTGGTTTTTCTAGAGTTTTTAGAGAAGTTGATAGTAGTTGGCTTTCAGTAGTTAGTTTGTTTCCAGAGTTATACAAATAACTACCATGAATTGGATGTGGCTGAAGGCAAGAGAATAGATACAGCAGTGGCCTACTATTTTACTGTGCTGAAGTTTAAATGCACTTAGAAGGAAGATTCAATTTCTGTGTTATCTATAGCCAATATAGTATTAGTTGACTGGCTGAAATCTAAGTGGAACTTATTGAATGTCAACAATTACCTAGATCATGCCTGTGCCAATGATGACACCCAGAGAGTCCATCAGATAAATCTATTGCATCACATTTATATAAATTGCCGCTGGTGAGTTGTTTCAAATAATTCATTTAAAATGACATTTTAAAAGTGATAGATATATATAGAATGATATTATTTTAAATCATTTATTGAGAAAAAAACATTTAAAGATCTATGTTTTAAAAGTGAAAAAGTAAAATAACTTTTGCTTGAATAAAAAAATAAGTTAAAAGAAAAGCCAAGAGTAAAGAAAAAAAAGAAATAAAAAATGTTTTAGATTAGAAGAAAAATATAACTGCTGTATTATTTTTAAAGACATTTACAATTGATTAATTAAAAGTGACCTGTCAAAAAGGAACTTTTATCAATTATTATACTGCACATATGTGCATATATATAATGTAAATGTAGCATAAGGTATTTATATCATTAACATGTGATAACTTACAATTTTAATCATTTATTTTATTCTTATATGGTGATTCAAATATGTTAATAAAATATACTGCATATCTGGGCAATGATATATATATATATATATGTGTGTGTGTGTGTGTGTGTGTTTAAGTAAACATAGTATGAGGTATTGCTATCATTAAAAAGTGATAACTTAAATTTTTTATTCAATTTCAAAAGTCAAATATGTTCATTTTATAATATACCATATGTTTATGCACTGATATATATATATATTATGTGTTATGTGTAAACCCATTATGAGGTGTTGGTATCATTAAATGTGACTACTTAAATTTTTCTATTATTATTTTATGACAATTCATATATGTTCAGAAATTATTAAGCCTCATGTCTGTGTGCATATTGTTTTAAGTAAACCTATTGGAACATATATATAAAACACAATTTAATAACTTGAATTTTGTATATGAATCAAAATCAGAAGGTTTATATGTATACAGCCATATTCTAGAGACATGAATGTCGTTTTTATTGTTGTTAAACTTATATTTCATTGTTAAAATTATTACAGTAACTTAATTCTAAATATTTTTAGAACATTATGTATTGCATCATATTTGTTCACAATAAGTTATAGAGCTTGTGTTCTCTAAGCTAGATTCATGCCTTATGGTCTATTTTATAAAAGAGGAGTATATTTGTGTATGGGCATCCAGTTGGTGATGACGATGATTATCCCTGGATTGGTGCAAAGAGAATATTTTTAATGCCCATGCACTAGATTTTATTTTAGTTTAATAGACATTAAATTTATAGTAAATGGCCAGAGCATTGATGATGATCAGCATGTTTTAATATCCCAGCATTATTGTTTTCATGGTTGTATATTCTATGGATTAGCATTTAAGTTTGTGTAACCAAATTAATATTTAAATAATTTCCTCATGCTGGCAAAGGCTAAATAGTTAGGCTTATCTACAGTAGCACTATTTCAAATCTAGTCACATGATTGGCTGTTGATTTATTTTGATTGTTGATCATTCATGATGATAGATGATGTGTGATTATTATACTTATTTATAACGCTGTTGAACTTATAGTTAATTATAATAATATAGTTAGCTGCTGATTTTTTAGAGTAAACTATTATGCTCATCCCTTTGATATTAAATTTTATATTTTTTTTTATTTGAGGATAAAAAAAACAATTCCTCAGATCCCTGATCCCTGATGGTCTAAATCCTGATTTTCTATAGAATATATATATATATATACACACACACAAAAAAAAAAATATTAATGCATTATATTCACATCTCTGTTATTAAGAAAACAATGAATCTCAAAAACACACACTGTTCTATTTTTAATAAGATAATGTATAAACTACTGTTTTTATTTATTATATTACAAAAACAATAAATGAATCTGGAGTAGAGTGAAGAGAATATCATCTAGAAATAGAATGAACAATATAGTGACTGAAACAGGAAAACCCCAGAATGGATGTTTATTAAAAGTGATTGATTAAATAAAGTAAAACATACAAAAATTATCTAATCAGAACTGTAGTGCAAAAAAAAAAAATGTAATTAATAATATGAATTTGTCACATAGAAATTTATTTAACATGTTAGAATAATGAATAAAAAAAACTTTAATTATTTGTTATTTGTAATTTATTGCAATAAATAAACAAATAAAACAAGCATTTATTTTGTCAATAATGTCAAATTAGTTCAAAAGGAGTCTAATGCAGAATGCTTATCAACACTTTTGTATTCTCAAAATGAAATCTGACTGTTACTTTGGCATATAATGTTTCTGCCAGTATAATAAAAAACATATATTTGTAATCCTAGCAAAACTGATAATTGAAATATGTATTTTATAAAGATTTACTTCTTCTTTTTGCTATATTATTTATATACCTGATAAGAAAAAGAGAGAGAGTTGGTTCAATCATTATTAAAAAATATAACAAATAATTCAATATATAATTAGATCTTTGATATAATTATTTAAGAGTCAAATTTTAATTAATGAAGTTATAAATTTCATATAAGTGAATCAAGATGTTTTACAGTCATAAATGGTGTTTCTACCTGAAACTAAAATAGAATTATTAAGCTGAAACCTAGAGCAAGAGGAAAAATTACCAAGACAAATCTCTTTCATTATCCATTCCATTTAGGATTTAATATCTATGCTTTTTTTCAGATTAGAGGACTAGAATAAGAACTCATACAGACATTGAATGATGACACACTTGAAGCCATTAGAGCATAAAAGATTATACAGAGAATCTAAATGAATTTAGGGGAAATTAAAGATTATCTTAGTCTTTATTATTTTATAGGTCTTTGGATTTTCAACTAATAAAATCTTACATTATATTATGTATAGGGGCAGCCTAAAAGATGAGACAAAGACACATCTGTTTCAGCATGGAATTACAATAGGTAATAAAGATGAGTGATAATATTTTTACAAATAAGTTTTATTAAATTAGATAAGATTTGGGGACATTTTAAATGTAAAGAATAACTAACAACTAAAGAACTTTCATAAATCAAAAATCTTTTAATACTTTAAATATTTGTATTTTATCCTGAATAATCTTTTAAAGAATGTAAAATTTAATAGTGTTATTATATATCTCAATTTATCTTTAACTAATGGGCCAGTCCAGATTTTATCTTATCTTGATTGGATTGAGCATTTATTGTCATGGACCAATGGATATATGAAGAGATAACATATATCCAATTGCAGAAACAGGTAAATGGAAAATAATGCTCACTAAATCAGATAACTCTCTCTATGGATGAAAATCTGGATATAAATACTTAGTCTACTTAGAGGTAAGGTCAGACAATAATAATTTATTGTCAGACCTGAATAGATGTTGGATTTGCAGTGACCATTGTGTCAAAAAATATGCAGGTTATCATTAACAGAAAAAATAAACATTGGCTGCAACTCAGCAATAAAATAATTATTGACTATTAAAGCAATCAGATATTATTCTTGGTTTAAAATTACTGTATCTAATAAAACAATTTTTTTGTTGAGTCTGCTAGTAAGCAAAAAAGTTTATTAGATCACGACTTGTTCAATCACTTGGGGTTTACAGAAACTAAAGTGAACCAGCTCACAAAAATAAAAATTAAAAAGGGTTTACCCAAAAAGTGCAGATAAATGCTCACATTATATGGTGTATGTTCAAGGAAATCACCAAGTGGATTCTGGCAGTTGTAGTTGCTCAAACAGCAGATGGGCAGCAACACCACAGGATCAGAAACTAGCTAAGGTTAAACTATACATCGTTAACTAACCCCAAAGAGTTATTAGCCAACAGTGAAACATAACCAGCAGAGATTGAAGAGTTATTAGTCAACAGTGAAGAATCACCATCCATATTTGAAGAATCACTAACCTTCAGTGAGGAATCATCACTTAGAATGAAAAGTCACCACCAAAAGTGATGAATTCACGAAAGTTTAAAATCACCAGATATACAAATGCAAATACTAGAACTGCTGATGAATTCACTGAATCTGATAAAGACACCCATAAAAGCATGTGAATGTCTGTCATTTACCTACTGGTCTAATTATTATCCAGGAGAGGTGAATGTTATATTTTAACTTACCTTCAACTAATGAACTAGTCCATATTTCATCTTGATTGGATTGAGCATTCATCATTACAGATCAGGAGATATATGAATATGTAATATATATTTAATAGCAAAAATGGACCAATCAGTGATGATGTTCAGTAAATCTGATTGCTCTATAGATGAGGATCTAGTTATAAAGTGTCAGTCTAGTTGAGATAATCACAGATCTTAAGGACAGTATGCACATTGTCTACTATATGGCTAAAATAGTGAGACAAGTTAACATTAGAACTGGAAGCTGCTAGAACCATAAGTAAACTGAAGTTCCTTATATTAATAGAGGCAGGACAACTAGATGCTATATCTCACCGACAATATCAGATAAAGGTATAACAATAGTACATATTATAAACAAATGTTTGTATATTTGTTTAATTAATAAATATTTAATTATATTTTTATGAGTCTGTATTTATTATAATCATGAACACAAGAGTTATCATCTTTCTTCCAATTTGTTACTTTTAAGCAAAATAGATTGATAGGTAACTTTTTTTTTCTGTCAGTATAATAAAAAATTTGACTGAGAGAAAATTCACAACCCTTAGACAATTTATTCATTTTTTCTCTGAGATGCATTCTGCAACACTTCTGTCATCATCTTCACACTTTATACAGCTAAAAAGTAAAAATTCTACCTAGTTATGTTTGAGATTTATCTCATTTATTTATTACATCATGAGAAAAGAGGCAAGTTTAAACTTCCTCCTCTTGTCTAATTGAATACAAAGATATGCCACATGTTTTAAGGATAATAGTTGAAAATATTGTTGAAGCTCAAAGAAGTCCACTAACACATGTGTAACTATAATAGCAGGTAGCCATAGTTTGTTTAAACTATTTTTTTATGAACAATCACACCAAGATTAATCAAGTAATGTAGCAATAATTTCTGTACAAAAGTTTATATCAACAAAAAATTAAAGAGAAGCTATCAAGTTATTTGCTGAAAAGCCTAAGATTTATTTTATATATATATATTGGTTTCATTTAATATTATGTATGCATAATATTGGTGTTATTTAAAAAAATAAAATAAAGGTAATAATATTTAACATAATCAAGTATGCTATCCACTTTGCCTATCCTAAATAAAATATTACAGTAATAGCAAGCTAATATAATCTTAAAATTTTAATCAACTGTTATTAAAGTTTAAAATAATTGTAAGAACATAGCTAGATAAAGAATTATAATAGTATATTATAATTATAATTTAAAGTCAGTTATTTAGATAGTTTATTGAAAGTGTAGTAAGATAATTGTAAGTGAATAAAGTTATTTAAAAAATAAACTCCATATAATATGTGTGTGTGCATGAAAAATTAGTATGCTTGGTTTCTTATTTTTTTAAAAAAAAAAGCGTTTGCAGAAGTATTTTGTTTTAAAAAAAGGTAGCGTTCTGAAATAAAAGACAATAATATTTAAAAAGTTTAACATAAATTTCAGTTAATTAATAATTAAAATAATTTTTTAAAAGAAACTTCTGATGAGTTTAAGATGTGATATGTTGGACTATTTCCATCATTTATGAGTGGATGTTGAATGTATAGAAAATTTTAAACTTTATTTAAACTTTCCAATACAAACAACTTGTTAGTAATAACACACAAATAGACAATACAGGTTAGTAATTATACAGCGTTTCAAGTAGTATTATTCTTCACTCTTCTTCAGGTGTTGTGTAACTACTAACCTGTATTGTCTATTCGTGTGTTATTACTAACAGGTTATTTGTATTTGGAAAGCTTAAATAAAGTTTAAAATTTTCTTTACATTCAACATCCTCTTATAAATAATGGAAATATGCAACATATCACATAATATACCATTATTACAAACCTTCAGACAAATTCTGATAAGTTTATTTGGTAAAAAAATAATTTAATCTTTAATTATAATGACAGATGATTAGTGTTGGTTTAATTTTTATTTATGATTTTGATTTATTAAACTGTTTTGTAAATCATTTTAAATAATCTTAAAAATCACATGATTTTTTTATGTAAGTATTTTTGTTGTGGTTGTTGTAAAATTGAGTGGTTGGCTACTTTAGAACTCACTAAGAATTAATGGGAGGGGTTTAGTCAGATCACACCTATCAAGTTGACTATAATATATTCAGTTGGTTTTGTTTTGGGTTGGTCTGGCTTTATCCTATTCTCTTCCCACCTAGAATCATCTGACACTGTATGTTTAATAGTGTTAAATTTTTGTAAATATTATTATTTTCTGGTACAGTAACAATTTAACAATATTATGTTGCTGCAATCAATGATGCTGGGGTAAATATTTTTAAGACATTCTATTCTATGCTTTCTGTAATCGTAAACTATCTACAATTATAATTTAATGTGTCCTGAAAGAAGAATTTAGATTTTAGAAACTTAAAATGGCAAGTTTAATAATCATTGATTTATCTAAAAAAGGCAAAATAAGCACTTTCAAAGTTAAAATCAATTATTTAATAATTTATTTTTACTTAATAATATTTTCCTGGTATATAAAAAAAAAATCTTGAGATAGCTAAAACATTAGAACTCTATCAAAATTTTGCTGCATTTAAAAAAGTTAGATTTATCTGCGTCTCTAGTAATGAAACGCTGTTGACATTTTGGATTTATTTAATTAATTTATAAGTGCTTGAAGAAAATATTGGTATGTTGAATTTTCAAAATTATCTATGTGTTTTTCCTTTACAAATAAGAAGGAAATTAACTATTTAAAAATAAAGTTAAATCATATACATGTATTCTATAAGAAAATGAAAACTATTTGAAATAAAAGTGAGAATTAAATACTTGCGTTTTTTGAAAAAAAAAAAAAAACTATTTGAAATTAAAGGCTAAAATTGTGAGAACAGATTAATAAAGTTTATCATTCTAACAATGGAATTAAACATTTCTTTTATATAATGTGCTTTATAAAAAAAATATAATTGGAGTCTAAAAATTTTCATTTATTTCCAAATCAATTGCGGTTATTGTATCGTAATTTGTGGACAATTGGCCAATTTTCAGTGATGTCTTAGCTAGCTAATTATACGTGTAGTCTTCAAATAATATTTATGCTTGTTTCATGTTGTGAATATTTATCTGTGGATCCTGTCTTCATCATTAAAGTTAAAATTTATTTAAGTTTATGTCTACCATATTTCTTTGAATGTTACAACTGCCAAGAGAAAAAAAAACTTTTCATTGAATAGAAAAAATGTGTTTATTATTTTCAATACCTTGTGTTGTGCAGACTGTTGCTGAAGGAGAACTTTTTGTTTGGACAGATGGCACAGCAAAGAAATAGTTCTGCTAATGAGCTAATGTTGTTGTTTTTTAAAAAAAACGTTAAAATTTTATTTTACTTTTATAATATTGATATATGATAAGATATACATTTACTATGTAATATTTACGGGTTTATAGCAAATGATAGGCATTCCTAATATTATATTTAGTCAGATTTATTTTTGATATGAAGTTATACCAATAAAATATATCTGGTTTATTTTATATGCAACTGGAGATATTAATCTTGCATGTTAGGTATTGAACTGTGTTATAATCTCTAACGGCAAACAGTATTTTAAATTTATCAGAAGTGAGTAATTTTATAGTTTATGCTGTAACCACATATTTCTCATTTAAATTTCAACGAATTTCTATTGCATTAGTTAATTACTTTAATAACAGTTATTCTTTATTAGTATGTCCATTTTATTTTAGTATAAACTTTTATGCTATACAGTACTCTTGAATATTCCTTGCTTAAAGGTAAATTTATTATACTATTCTGCATATTCTGTTCAGTTGTTTGGCTGAGATATGTGTGATTTAAATTCATCGGTTTCAGATATTGATTAAAGTATGCATTTTGGTATTATTATCATTAGAGTATTTCACTATCTTGCTTAAGTTTGGAGTTAATATATGCTTAATATCAGCGTATTTTAATATTTATTATGTGTTATGCTTTGTGGGATAGAAATGTGATCCCTATATTGCATGATAGTCTCCATGAATGGATTATTTTTATATCTTGTTCTAGCATGATGTCCCATGGAGAGGACTGTCTAGAATTTATATGATGTTTTTATATAGCTAGTATAGTTTAAACCCATGAGAGGATTATATTTTGGTGTGTGTTCCTTTCCTTGGGTGGTGGATAAAGTATCACCTACATTTTGTCTAAGAGATAGGCCTGAAACCACCAATTTTTTTGAATAAAGCATTTGTCCTGGAGAGGTTACTCAGTAATTTTATCCCTCATATGAATTTAGAATATTTTTCACCATAGTAGGTGTAGATTATCATGTTCTATTGAGAAGTTATAGCAAGGATAGATAATAGATTTGAGGTGTTAGTTCCTCAGGGTGCACTTTATCATTAGTAATGCCTTAGTGATTTGGATCAATATCTGTATTGTGCTACTAAACCTTGCTAGTCGATCACAAGTAAACCAATTGAATAGAATTAATTTAAATCTGAGTATTTTAAAACACTTAGTTATTAAAGGAATAATTAAACATGTTTTACTTTTATCAGTAGCTGAGAAATATTTTTTGCTGGAAATGTAAGTCAATCATAGTTAAATTATTTATTATCTTTATGTGGACATTAAGTTAAGTATTAATTTGTGTGTGTGACTTCTGATGAATTACCCTTATCCATTCATAATTTATTTTAATTCCAAACTAGAGTTTAGTCAACTCAGTAACAGTAGAGCTTAATAGCTTAAAAGAAAGTAGTATTTGAACCCAGTTTATAATAGTTAAACAAATAATATTTATTTCAGTTTCTGTACTTCATATCATAATAAAATAGTGAGATGATAATTTAAAGCTAGGGATTTATTTTACCGATCTTTTATAAGACTTAAATTGAAACTGTTATTATTTGCCTATTTGACATTAAGCGTTTGCTTAATGTAGTCTCCCAAAATGTGTTCAGATAGTTATTTTAATTTAATATTTTAATATTAAATTATAGGAATAGATTATTTTAGTTATATTCTTGACAAGAACAGCTAATGTAATTACGCATTTGTGATAACAGCGCTATATTGGTTTGTGGCATTTATAAAATTTTGTATATTTTTATTTTATTCTGTGTCATTAATAAATTATAATTTCCTTTTTTTTAAATCAATCTTCGTTTCGGTTTCTTTTCTATATGCGAAGTATATGTGTGTTTGCAAAATTTTTGCCAAACATTTTTTGAGTTCTAAATCATTTTAAACTCTAGAAAACCCCATACACCAGATAAGCAATTGAATGCCAGATAAGCAAATTTATGCAGATCTTAACATTTCATTTTTGATGATAATTGTTTTATAAAAATTGTAAATTTCAGATGAAACATTTATTTAATGGTGAAATAAATTGTATTTTAAGTTATTAACTCTGACTACAGATTATTCCATTTATGTTCTTAGTTAAATTATTGAAATAATCAGTTAATTAATTTATTTTGTTGTAATGGATGGAGAGATATAAAAAGTTCCTTGTATTATATTATTATGGCTGATATCTTGGGCAAAGGCTGACTTATTCTAAATTTTATGCAATTAGTTTATTTCAGTATTAGTCATATTATCATTTCTTTAAGTAATTATAATTGTTGTTATTATGCATTAGGACACATTAGCTTAAGTGAAGTGAATATTTCCTATAACCTAGCCAGAATGTCAGTCATATGTGACAACATAACATTGTAGAGTACTTCCTAAGATAAATAGAAGAACCCTGAGATTATCATCATTATTTTATTTTATTTAAAAGTTATTGATTATCATTGTTTTTATAACTGTTGAGGCATAAGAAGAACTTTATTTTCAATTGTACTAAAAGATAAATATTTTTCATTTTTATTTTAATCTGCAAGAGTAAAGTTCATTTCAGATCATATTGGAAAATCATTTGCATAGTATATTTTTTTAAAGATATTAGAGAAGACGTGAAAAGATATCATTATTATTTAAAAGTGCAAATGCTTATAGCTCAGAGAATGTGTTTTTGATAAAGGGAGAATTTTATTTTATTCTAAATTATTAATTAGGGGAATGATGGCAGTTTTCTCTCTCTTCCCAAGTTATTTATTTTACTTATAATGATTTATTTTATGATTTTAATTTATTTCTTTATCTTAACTGGATATCTCTGCAGCTGAATTCTTTATAACTAACTGACCACTGAGCACAAACCATGTTTTATTTTGACAGATCTATAGTTGTTTATAAGAGTCCCAATATATTTATTATTAGTGATTATATTACTTCATTTTTTAAAGGTTAGAAATGGTGCCTTAACTTAGGAGCATGACATATAGTGGTTAGGCATCATTTTATTAGATTAGAATATATATATATAATCCAAATAAAATGTCCATTGATTAAAAATTATTGCAATAACAACAAAAATAATAAATATAACAGTAATTAGTTATTTTATAAGTCTTTCAATCCACAGAAATACTTTCAGTTAATTCCTTAACCCTCCTCAACTGCTGTTAAATTAAAAAAACATAATGGAAGCAAATGTTATCAACTCAAATCCCATGAATTCTGAATTTTGACATTAACATCTTATCTATTAATTATATTCATTTTATAACTGTTATTAAAATTGCCTCCTTAATTTTTCTTTTATTATGGTTTCTCTCTTCATGAAGAATCTTAACATTTTTAATATCAAACTTAAATATAGATTTACATGTCGTTTCATGGTCCAAGAAAACTGAAACAGTCATTAAATCACTATTATTTTTACTTTTCACACACTTGTATAACAATTCAGGTTCCTTTAACCTTTTGTCAATACTATCCCCCAATTCACCTATATATGATAACACACATTCATTCCTTTTCTGCTTGACAGATATAACATTTTTAGAATTATTCACTAATTTATTAATGTTATTTATAACTGAAAATAAAACATTAAACACATTCTTATATACATCCTTAAAAAATTTTACTTGAGCACTTGAAATATATGGAATAGATATCCATTTTGTATTATCAATTTTCAAATCCTTTAAATCATTGTAAATCTTTTTAAATTGACATAAAGTATTGTTAATCTGTTCACTCATAACCAACTTCAACCAATTCCTTGGCTAATATCTCAATATTTTTTTAATTTAACACATTTGTAATGACATAATTTTTCATTACAAAACAAAAAAAGATCTAAAATACTTAATACCTCTGTCCAGTTTCTTTCCAATAGTCCATTTCAAGCCATTCAAACTATTTAACTCCTCTACAACCAAATTTATAATATTGGTATTTTCATAAACAAAATCATCATCAATATACCTTTTGTAAATTTTAATATCTTTAAAAGTACACATATCTAAAATATTACTCATATGTAGACAAAATAAAATTACAAACTTGTGCAACAACAGGCATACCCATAGGTCAACCTTTAGACATTTTATAATATCCAACTTCAAAAGAAGTAACAATGTTATCATCAAAATTTTTTAAAAGAATCAATAATAAATTATTAAACAATTCAAAACAAAACAACACTCTCCATATAGTAGTGCCATATAGTATGAGATAGTGATCATGTGATGTTTAGTAATAATAAATTATATTATATATTTGCAAACATCTTTACTTTTTAATGCATGTTCAATTATTTTTATGGAATCCACTCTATTAATAGAGCCATACATTTCTATCACATCTAATGAAGCAATAACATCACTCTCATTAATCACTATATTTTTAATTTTTTCTACAAAATTAAAAGATGAAGCAATAGTATTTTCTGAAAATCTTAAAAAACTCTTGTAATAGCTTACCAATATATTTAGAAGTTTGATGTATAAATGATAACACCAAAATCAATTATAATTAACAAAGGATTATTTTCTTTATGTTATTTTATATTTTCAAAAATATGAGGATTCATAGTATAGGAAGATTATATCTTATTGTAATGCTATGGGGAAATATAGGATTAAACCTGGAGTAATGGTCACCAGCATGTGAATATCAACTGCCCTAAATTGGTTAGCTATTTGTAACTCTATAAAAAATTGGGATTTAAACCATGAGGGATCTGAGGAATTGTATTTTTATCCTTAATTTAAAAAAACTAAAATAAAATTTAATCTTTAAAGGGATAAGCTTAATAGATCGCTCTCAGAAATCAGCTCATCTAACTATAAGTTCACCAGAACTTCCAAACATAATAATCATTCATCATCATGAATGATCTATTAAAATAAATAAATAAACAGTACATATTGTGACTGAATTAAAAACAAAAAATATAAATTAACAGCCAATCTGGTGACTGGATTGGAAATGGGTCTTCTGTAGACCAGGCTAACTATTGAGCCCTTGACAGCTTGGGCAATTATTTAAACATTAATTTGGATACACAAACTTAAGTACTTATCCATTAGAGTATATAATCATCAAACAATAAGGCTGGGACATTAAAACATGCTGATAATCATCAATGTTCTGGCCACTTAGTACCATTAATGTATTGGCCTACTATAACCTAAATTTCTAATAGAGTCTAAATTAATTAAATAAAAGGTAGTACATTGACATTGAAGAATATTCTTTTCATGCCAATCCAGGAATCATCATTATCATCATCATCTGGATGCCCATACACTAAATATAAACATGATATTCCATATAACTGTTATGCACAACTCTAGCTCAGGAAGCAAGAACTCTATAATTTATTACTATGAAAGGGAAATGAATAAATCTACTTAGAAGATTAAGAAAATCATGGGTTCCCATTACTTATAAATAAATAGATTGATTGGGATAATCAAGAGAAAAAACTAAATCCTTGAATATATAGATTTTTAAATGACAATTTTATCAAAGAAATTTATTTAAAATTTTATTATCATTGTATATAATGCTACTTACCATTGTATATACATTTATCTATGCTTCTCTTTGTGAGTTGGTCTTGGTGAGACAGGTATAATCCAGGATTTTCATAATCAGGAAAGTATAATCCAGATATGGTTGTTGACATTGAGCAGTTCTCTTCTGGCTAGAATTAGTCCAGGAAAGTTAGTTGTTTTCTCAGAACACATTTGTAGCTATGAATTACAAAGAATCTTGATCCTTTTCCTCCATGTAAATTCAAACCCCACCTGTAAATTGTAGAACAGCTTCTTTCTTGCATTCTTATATCATAGTAGGTTTCTGTATAATTCTGTGAGACATATTTGTAGCTAGATTTACTATGGCCATTCTCTGCTACAGTTACCAACAAAACACAGCTAACACTTATAAAATATTAGCCAAACTATTTTAGCCAACTATCTTTTCAAAAACCACTATACAGACTTTGTAGCTGGCCAATTTGGCCAGCTACTTCTCAAGATATTAAAGCCAGCTCTTCTGGCCAGCTCTTACAAAAACTGCAAGCCAAAAAACTGAACTGATATTTTTATCAGTCTTTTTTATAAAATCTAGGTGATAAAACACCTTAATTAAAAACAGAGTTTTTTCTGTCTAATCCTCATCTTGATTAAATTCAGTTTTAATCTTTTCAAATCACTACTTTGAAATTTTACCAAAGGGGTGAACTAAATGTTTTTACTCTCTTCAAATCACTTTTAATTAAAAGTTATTTTTTGAAATTTTTAATCTATAGAGATTTTTAAAAATAGACAAAATGTATACAAGTATTAATTAAAAGATTTTTAAAGATAGATATTTTTACAATTATCAGTAGACATGCTTGTTTTTAAATTTCAAAATCAGAGTTAAAAATAATATTTAGACCTTTTTAAATGTTTTAAATTATAATAAAATTCTGTTTTAAATCCAAAATTATTTAACACTTTAATTATTACTTTTATTCCCAGAGAATGTAGAAAATATTTACAAAAATTATTGTCTGTGTTTATTTCCACTTTTCTTTTACTTTATATATATATATTTGCACTCACACTATATTATTGTGTGCCATATAACAGATCTGTTATATTATAGTACACATCATTATTATTTAAGGTTTTATTTTTAGTTTTTTTTAAATATTAATAAATTTTATTCTCTGACCATCCATATTATATTCTTCAAATCAAAGAGAAACCAAGTTTATTCATTTGCACTTTAACTTTCTCAATATAATGACATTTTATCTTTAAACACATTTGTAGCTCTTTATATTCTTTTAAATAATTCATATTATCATTTTCAACTTCTGTTTAAATTCTGAAATAGCCAATTTCCACAACTTTTTATATGGAATCATATTAAATTTATGACAATTTTTTTAAAAATTTCATCAGCAATATGACTATCACCAGGAATCAATTCAAATAAAAATTAAAAATAATAAGTGATTTAATGATTACTTCAGTTTTCTTGAACCATAAAAAAACATATAAATATAAATTTCAATTTGATATTGAAAGAGTTAACATTCTTCATGAAGAAAGAAACCATAATAAAACAAAAATTTAGGAGGCAATTTTAATAAATAGAAATAACATGAATATAATTAATAGACAATCTGCTAACATTGAAATTTGAGATTCGTGGGATTTGAGTTGATGACATTTACTTCCATTGTGTTTTTTTAATTTTAATGGCAGTTGAGGAAGGTTAAGGAATTAACCAAAAGTATTTCTGCAGATTGAAAAGACTGTATATAGTACTGTAGTTAATTATCATTATATTTGTTAATTTTATTGTTATATATATACATTGACATGTATTTTTATTATTATAATTACTTATTTTAATTATTTTGTTTTATTTTTCTGTATTCATTTAATTTTATATTTTTTATTTTATTTTTGTAGATATTTTTTAAAAATAAATATATTTACTTTTATTTTATCAATTTTTACTAATTAGATCTGTTGTTTTATTTAATAAGTAAAACAGTTATTTTTAATAAATAATTTATTGCAGAGCAAATTTTTCATTGATATTCCCCCATAGAAAAGCAGTGACAGGAAAAATAGTACCAATGAACTTGCGAATGGCTAGGTGGTGAGTATTTGAATGGTTTACCATCCTTGTTTTATGTGCTACTTAAGGATATCTAGATACCTATTTAGAAATTAATGAAGATGGTTAGTTGAGTTGGCTATGCACTAACTACCTGAGAAAAAAACCTTAAGCTACTTAAAAAAAATTGATCCAGATTTGATGTGTTATCTGTGTATTATGAGCTCTTCTACATAAGTACTAATAGCTTTTTCAGATCCAGTTTTTGAGAATTAACTCAGATGACAAAATTGATTGGCCCAGTTGTAATAATGTATGTAAATTGCAAACTAATATTAAATTAGTTATGTATATATTGTTACTAATATCAAATATTAATAGTTATAAAACTCATATCCAATTTATTTATTATTTGCAATGTATGAGCTCAAAATTCATAACTTCATTGGAACAAAAGGTTTACAGCCTGCATATAACATTTCTGCAGTATGGTTAGTAATGAGAATTTTATTCTCATACAAATTTGTTTGAAAGTCAGAACTGTATTATTTGTCACAAATGTTATGGTGCAAAAATAATTTATAGTTTTAATTTCTTCATATATTTTTTATACATTTGTAATAATGTTGCTTATATAGATGTGTGATTGCAATATAGGACAAATTCTGAAACATCATGCTGAATTTTTGTGGAATTAAACTTTATTTCAGCTATAATTGTAATTATTTTTTTTATTTTTACTTTTGCTTTTTATATTTGTTGTCATAATGAATACATTATCATTTTAAAAAAAATCAGAATGCTTTTGGTATACTTACTATAATTAGGCTTCTTTCTTATATAAATTATCTCATCTCTGCAGTTTTCTGAATCTTATTAATTGCATAAGTAAGCCTTCTTATTAATATATATTTATATACATAATTCCTTGTACTTTGAACTGTTTATTTTTCAGTTTTTTTAATTGCAACCATAATTTGACAATTAGTTGACATTATTTATTTTTAAAATATATATTTTTGTCATAAATTATTTTTATGAAAAAAAGGACAATATATTAGAAAGAAAATAAAATTAATTAATACATTATAAATCTACTTTATTATCTTGAAAATAAAAACATAAATAATCAAAGTCATTGAATATATAATCTGACAAATACCAATCAGAAGTCATTTATAAAGAAAGTGTTCTGAGGTGGCATAGAAGTAAATTCTATTTTTATTAATAAAAATAATGATTCTTTTCACTATCCACTGGGAAGATGTGTCTCAAACTTCTAAACAGAAAAAATAAATTTATTTAGATAAATAACTAGAATGACTCAATGTAGTTAAGACACAAAATATTCTAAGAAGAAACCTACAGCAAAACATGTGCACATCAAATGAATAATATTTCTGTAGTGCATATTACACTACACCACTCTCATGCAAGGTAAGAACTGGCTTCTATCCATTTTTAACCCCTTGTGGAGGAGTGTAGTTATAAACATATGATCAAAGACATGTAAAAAGATGTATGATCTTCAAGAAGCACATTTTTTGTTGAACCAGTACTCATCAGTTGGCCCACATCACAATCTCTCACAGATATCTTTATTATTGATCAGAATATATAGACAGCCAATTACTACAGTTTTAACTAATAAATGTCAAACTTACTGCCTCATAACTTTGACAGTAACAACTGATGGGAGTATGTTAAGAAATTTATTAGGAATTTATTAGACTAGACATTATCTACTTAATTAATAGTACTTCCACTACATCACTCTCATAAAAAGGTAAGCATTGGTTTCTATCCATTTCTAACACCTTGTGGAGGGGTGTAATCATAAACAACTGAAACACAAAATGTGCATCTTGGGGAATCATGCATCTTTTTCAACTGTCATTGGTTATATGTTTATGATTACATTTATCCACAAGGAGTTAAACAATGGATAGAAATGAGTCCTTATCTTGCATGAGAGCAGTGTAGTAAAACTTACACTACAGAAATATTATTAAGTTGATAATCTCTAGTCTAATGAATGATTAATAAAAACTATTAACATGTCCATCTATTTGTTATAGATTCCACCTTATGATGTTTTGTATTTAATTAATTAAATCATTCAGTAGACAAATGATACATAAAAGTTTACTACTTGAATATGTCATTCTATTACTGCACTGAACTACATCATTCTATTACTGCACTGAACTACACATGGTGCTATATGCAAAGATTTTCTCATCATTTTCAATCTTATATAATAACACACATATACATATTATGAGTTTGAAACCAATAAAACATCACATGATCAACATTTTTAATGCTTTCACAAGCTGTTATTAACAGTAGCAAACTCTCCATGCATTAGTGCTACCCAGTGTAAAACCAATCCCTATCTAGTACCTACTCATCTAATATCCACAGACTAGTTCCTAGCTTGAGACTTTCATTATGGAGTTTTTTATCTGAAAGCACTGCACCTAGATCTCACTGATATAAGCCAAGCCAGAAACTAGTATAGGGTTTTGGATGAGTAGGCACTAGATGGGAATTTTATGCAAAAATCTTTCTGCATCTATTAATTACTAAGGCTTGCACTGGGTGGCACTGAATGGCACAATTGTATGGAGAGTTTGCTATGGTTAATAACAGCTTGAATAAGTGTAGAAAATAGTGATCATGTGATTCCAATAGGATGATAGTGACTGTGGTTTTTGATAAACCAAGGATACCAAAATATATAGATGCTGAACTGGATTCAGATCTATATGAATATATAAGTGAATGAACTTGAATTGAAAATATTAGAGTGTTATTATCTTAAGCTCTTAGCTTTATAATTAATTAAGTAAGGTGGCTGATAGATGGTTGCATTAGATCTAGGTGCAGTGCTCTCAAATTCAAAGCTCCTCAATGATGAAAGCCACAAGCTAGAAACTAGTCTGAGGATAATGGATAAGTAAGCACAAGATGAGGATTTTATGCAAAAATCTTCCTGCATTCATTGATAACTAAGGCTTGCACCAGGTTGGATAGCACTACTGTATGGATAGTTTGCCACTGTTAATTATGCAGTTTGTACATATATAAAGAGTATATACTATATTTTGATTTATTATGCTTTTTTTTTTAATTCTAAAATAATAAACTGTCAGTTTTCATCACAAATGTTTAACACATGCTGAGGAGTATTTCAAAAATCAAATAATAATTGAGAAAAAAATGTTTAGAAAAAGATGCCATTTCAAACGTTTAATTTATATAATAAATTCATCATTGGGTCATATTTTTTGATACATCTATAAATATATGTATAAATTGATGGATTTTTTTTTTATTACTTACTCGGATCAGATCAGTAAGAAGAGAAGATTTGAATGACCAATCAAGTTTGATGTTTTCATTGGCAATCACATCCTAAAAATATTAAAATCTGTTATCAATATTACAAAATTAAAAACAGAAACTAATCTCATGTTATGTCTACATACCTCTAAACTTTCCCTGGTACAAAATTCATATACTAAAGCAGGTCTTATAGGATCTATATACCATCCAACTAAAGAATTAACATTTTCATGACGAAGTTCACGCACCTGAAAATATATATGTACTGTTCACTAGTTGTCAAATTATAATAATAATGTTATTTCTATTTCTTTTTTCTTAATCATCTTCTCAAAAGTATTGTTTTATATTGATGCTTATATATAAACATATTCTTAATTTATCCTCATCTTAATCATAACTATATATCTATATAGGAATTAATATTGCATGCTTAGTCAGATTAACAATAAAAGCAAACATATTAGCCTGAGAAACGGTATCACTTTTTTACTGAAACCATCAACGGTACTCTTTTGTATTATGACATGATTTTTAAACAAATTGTAAGAGTATTTTGATCAGCTTTTGAATAATGATATAAGAATTGAGATAATCATTTTTAATGATATATTCATTTTATCTACTCATATTACATTAGGACAAAGACATCTTAGTGAAGGCAAAACAGCTTTTTGTAATCTAAAAATTAAAAAGTTTTAAATTGTGGTGGAAAAAATATGTGATAATGTATTGGATTTTTTTTTTTTTTTGGTAAATAGGAACCCATGAAATTGAACTGCCTAATCTTAAGGATGCTTCTATTGTTTCAATTTTAAAAAAATAAAAGGAATAGTCAAGATTGTAATAATTATCATGGAATATCATTATTATATATTACAGCAAAAGTACTTTCAAGAATTTTATTGAATAATGAATGGTTACTAGAGACTCAATATAGTTTTAGAGAATTAAAAAGCATTACATACATTTTTTTTTTGCTTTGCTCAAAGGAATTTGATTCAACTAATTAAACGGATTTATAGGATTGTTATAATTAATTGATTGTCCACCAAAATTTATTCATAATATACAGAGTGAGAAGAAGTATTATTACTACAGGTAAAAAATCTGAGACATTCGAAATCATAACTGGTCTTAAACTATATCTTCTCCAACATTGTTTTCAATTTTTATGACAATTATCTTTAGGGATTAATAAAACAGATATCAAAATGTAATATAAGTTTGATAGTGGAATTTTGGATTGATTAAAAGCAAAACAATAACTTCATTTTCTTTAATTCTAGGTGTTAATGTTGTGCTATTCAGAAAAATCAAATTCCTTATCAGTCAGTGATAGAAAAAAAATCTCAGTAACTTTTAACTTGAATGATCATCACCTTGAGAATGTAAGCCAATTTAAATACTTTGGTGGTTTTATAAATAGAAAGATGTTTTGAAGTAATGTGCAGGTTCCAATGTGCTGCTGCTATTTTTATCAAGTTAGAAAATTGAGTAATGAATCATAGAAAAATAACTACTACAACTAAGCTATATATAGAATTGTTGTTTTTACTTAATTTATTATATGAAAGAGAGACCTGGCCACCCTATTGATTCAATATTAAGACATTAGCAAATTTTCAGTAAGGATTGTCCATAAGATTAAAAAAATACAAAGGGAAAATCATAAAACCAATCAATATGTTTTTCGACTTGCTGGTTGTGATAGTATACAATATCCTATTGTAAAATCATACCTTTGTTGGATTAGATATGTAAATAAATAATGGAAGGCTTTTTAAAAGAGTATTCTATGATGAATTTCAGCATGGTTTTTATGAGAGAGGTATAATCCATCTGTATTATAGATTATAAAAAATACAATAATATTTTCCATTGGAAAAATATGATAGAGACTAGAATATATTGAAAAACTATATATAGACATGTTATTAAAATATTTCATAAAGAAATGTTCTCTGCTGAATAAACTAAAAGACATCATCACAAAAAGTCATAAACAAAATTGGATCATTAAGTTCAATGTGTGAATGTATTTGTGGTTAACAGATTGGTTTGTATAGACAGTGCAAAACATGTCTAAAGCAGATTTTTTTCTTTAATTATCTTGGACATGGAATGAGCATACTCATTTATGAGTAATTGCTACATGTATGTAGATTGATCAATAAATCACTGTCTGAAAAAAATTTGAACTTATAAGGGACTTTTCCAGTTAATTAAAAAATGTCAGGCTCCCATCTGGAAATTGATTTTTAGTTATAGTTATAAGCTAATCTATCAACTATTAAGATAGTAGACACTCCTGCCACTTATATATAATATCCATATAAATTGTGTCAAATAAGTATAATATATTATTACCAAATTTTATATTATTAAATAATAAATGAAACTACATAAGTATGCTGTCAATTATTTCAAACTAAACATTTTCAGCTATATACCATATTACTTCGAATATAAGACACACTTTTGTCCAAATTTTGGACCTGTAAAAGAGAGCCATGTCTTAAATTGGTAACAAAAAAATTTTAACATCTTATTTCTGTGGATCTTTGCTTTATGCTATACATTCACATTATATTACAATTGTTACTTGTGTAGAATAGCATCTTAAATCTTTTTCAATCAAAGGAAAAAAAGATTTAACATTAAATGTCAATATTTTTTTGGAATAATTTTATAAACAGCTTTAACTCTTTCTCAAACCACTACTTTTAACTTTATTTTGCCATTTTACCATTATTTTATTGATAAAACTATACTGAATAACCTTTAGAATTTTTTATAACCAATAAATCAATATAACAATGAAATAAGAATCTGCCTTCATTCTGATTGGTTGTTTCTTGTTTGCTACACAATAGAGTGCCTGTCAACAATTTTGACAGTTCCAATATCTTCGTTTTGATTTCAAAGTAAAAACATATGTTTTAGAATAATTTTTTATACATTTATAATTTTTTTCAAAAAATATTTGCAAAAATATAAATTATTTTAGAAAAATGATTCAGATTTTAATAATAAAAAATATTTTTACACAAAAGCAAATTGAAAAAGAAATCACTGATGTTTGCAATTTGTAATTGGATGATAAAATACATTTTATGTTGACTGCTATAGATTATTTTTGCCAAATATAAAGAGAAATTTATTTTTAAAAAACTTTTGTTTACTTTAATAATTGGACACATTATTAATTTGCATTTTAGAAAAGGTTTTTAATCAAAAGAAAAAAAACTTACCAATATCATTAAATGTCAATACTATATTTCAAAATCTTTTTTTTATCTTTAAAAAAAATGTTATGATATTTACACTAAAAAAAGAGACTATAAATACAATTTATCCAAACCACTTTAAACACTTTTTAGCAAAACTCTTTATTTGTACATGTTGTATACATACACCTATATCCTATAAATACAATTTATCCAAACCACTTTGAATACTTTTTAGCAAAACTCTTTATTTGTACATATATACATATATTGTAATTATAATAAAAATAATAAATTTAACGGTTTACAAACTTATAAACAATCCTTAAATCTGCAGAAGTACTTTTGGTTAATTTCTTAAACCTGCCTCAACTGCCATTAAACTGCAGGTTTAAGAAATTAACCGAAAGTACTTCTGCAGATTTAAGGATTGTTTATAATAATTTGTAAACCATTAAATTTATTATTTTTATTATAATTACAATTTTGTTTTAATTTAATTAACGGACATTTTATTTATATTATATATACATATATCTATATCCTATAAATTTAATTTATCCAAACCACTTTAAACACTTTTTAGCAAAACTCTTTATTTGTACATATATACATGCACCTATATCCTATAAATACAATTTATCCAAACCATAAAAAAAAGGGTGATTTTGGTAATATTTATATAAAAAAAGACTCCGTAATGCAAACAATATAGGTATAATTTTGAGTAGGTTTTGCAGTCTTGAAAAGATATATCTGAAGAAATTATCAAAAAAATCTTAAAATATTACACTGCTAACAATTTAAATGACTTGAAGATGATGTATTCTGGCGAAATAGTGAAGATGAGAATTCAAGTTTTGAAAGTGAAGATATGGAAAATGAAAGCATGAAGAAGATTTGCAATAAATTAGGTGATCTTATTGTATTTATATTAGTTTTTATTTTAAGTAAATAAAAATGTTTCTTATTTTTCAATAAAATCATTAAAAAAAATTTTCCCCAATTTTTTGAACTTAAAATCCTACTGTATTTGAAATTGGTCAGTTTTATATTTGTTTCAATAATAAATAAAAATGATTACTGTTTAAAGTATTTGAGAACATTTTTTTGTAGCTCAGTTGATTAATTAATGATATAACATTATTTTTATTTATTACACACACACATATATATATATAATGAGTAAAAATTCTAACCAAATTATGTATTTGCTGTTTTCACTAGGATATTACAATACCACCCAGGTCGCATCAATAATGACACAAAGAACCAATATCACAAATAAAACTTAACAATAACTTATTCATTCATAATAAAATAATATAATCAGATGAAACTAAAATATTAATCTTCTCAGAGAAGATAATCTCTATTTTTAGAATTATTTTTTATTGGTGTATGTATAATAGTTTCATATATACACTTTGCAACATTTCCCTTCTGTGTTATCTTAAAAGAACAACTTGTACATGCACACATTTAACTAAATTGTATACAGTTTATAAATCAGTCCAGTTTTTGTATAAATCTAAATATTTTGCATACATTTAATAAATTTAATCACAGGTTTATAATATGTAAAATTTTTTAGAGCTTACTTAGTGAGGGATAATTTATTCATGTGTCATGCGGTGGTAATTTTAATAAGTAAAATATATTTATTTACAATCAACTAAATATACATGTATACATTTTAAAAAAATCAAATCATATGTCACATGACCTAATTTAATAAGCTTGTATTACAAATGTTATATACAGAGCTCGCAAATGAGCTCTTAACAAGCTTTGCAGAATATCCCAACCCCAGATATTGGCTTCCTCAGAGAGATGCTAGGATATTCAAGCATCTGGAGTTGGGGATATTCTGTAAAGCTTGTTAAGAGTTCATTTGCGAGCTCTATATATATAACATCTATACATATATCGGCACACACTGCGTTATTATCATAATCAGTTTAGTAATTAGTCTTAAAACCCATTCGATGGCAGACTAATTTTTAAAAAATAATTAACATTCTTATATTAAAAAAATGAGAGTTCTCAAAGCAAACTACCTTAAATCTTTTTATAACTGTAATTATTATTTTATCATTCATAAATAGTTGCTTTTATTACATAATAAGAATCTCTGATTGTGTTTGCAATGGTAATTTTTAAAATAAGCGATCATAATGCTAATTCGCACTTTATCAAATCGGTCTCCATAATAGCATTAATACAAACTCTGTGATTACTATATTTGTGCTGATTATTGGCAGTGCTCCAGAGTAGCTGAAAGGGAAGTTGTTTCTCAAATGCATATATATTGCAAAGCAATTTGTCATTTTTTTGTCATCTAATATGGCAGCCATAGTAAAAAATGATTTACGCACAACAATTAAATTGACATCTCTTCGCATTTATTTAGAGTTGTTTTGAGTTATTCTATTTGTGATTTTTTTTTTTTGTTACTATTATAGTTTAAAAAGTTTTGGTTATTTGTTACGTTAGCTTGTTGAAGAATAATTAAAAACTTAATGTCTTTTTAATAAGTTATTATTTATGATATTACTTTTTTTATTATTGTTACTGAAGGTAAGGTAATTAACATGGAAAAATAATCAATGCTCTTTAGATTAAAATATATATGCCAATAAAGAAGTCCCAGTAGATGGTCCAAACTGTCGTAAATATATAAATCACTTTTATATAAGAGGCATAAGATTTTGCTGAAAATTATTTAGCAAAGATTACAGTTTACAGTGAACGAAAATTTCCAATTATTCAAGCTTAAAAAAAGATTAAAGAGAAAATATATAATTATAATGTTTTCTGAATATTTGAGAAGATAAGAGAAGATAAAAGAAAATTCATTATATGCTTTTAAACTTACAACAAGGTCTTTGTTTGAATAGGCTAAATTATAAAATATTCTTATTAATCAAAGCATTTTATTGTCTTTATATGCAATTGGATGATTAGTATTTGAGCACCAGGCTGATAGTTAAGCTTTAATCCAAGAACTTTTGGCTTTTAAGTCCATGACTCTATCACTGGGCTAAACCACACTGACATTATTTTATAAAAAAAAATTCTATAAAATTAGAAGATTATAATATCACATGATCACCATTTGTTATGCTTGCTTAAGCTGTTAAAACAGGCAAAACTCTCCATACAGTAGTGCTACTTAGTGCAAGCCAGAGTAATCAATGGATACAAGGTTTGTGCATAAAATTCCTATGTGCCTACTTATCCAATATCCCCAGACTAGTTTCCAAGGCTCCTCATTGATGAAAGCCGCAAGCTAGAAACTAATCTGGGGATATTGAATGAGTAGGCACTAGATAGGGATTTTATGCACAAACCTTCTTGCATCCATTGATTACTCTGACTTGCACAGAGTGGCACTACTGTATGAAAAGTTTTGCCTGTTTTAAGATTAAAATATGTTATGTGAAATAGTCTGGTGTAACTTTTCTAAAAAAGTTAAACAGATGGATGAAATAATCATATTGGATAAAAGTCCATATGAAAAAAAAAATAGCAGTAGCCTTAGATATCCTATTGTTACCAAATTTAAAACAATAATAGGAATAACTTAACAATAGTTATTATGAAAGTTGGAAAAATAAAAACAAATTGAAATGATGACAAGGATTGCAGTGAATAAAATTGATTGTGAAGATTTAAAAATTTTACATAATTTTTGCCTCTTGGAATTATTCATCAACAATAAAAATATCAAGCATTCAAAATGTTTATTATAGATTGGCATTGCCTAGAATTGCAATGAAAAGTCCAACAAGATTTTTTATATGTAAGAGAATATCTTTAAAAATGAAAATTAACAGGCTATGATTCTTTAATGAACATGAAAGCTAGGTACTACAAAACAGCAGAAAAAAAACTGATGCTGGCAAAAACTTTTGAAAGTGCAAAGGAGAATAAAAGAATGACAAATGGATATTTGATCAGATTAGGTATAAACTTTTTACTTTAAGAACAATTTATTAAGATAAAATTATTTTATTTTGACTATAAGATGATCCATTTCATTAGAAAAGTGTATAGTACACAGAAAATTTGATAAAGAAAAATGACCATTTTGAGTTGAATGGTCTTATATTTATATTGATAATATATTATTAAGTAGTCTTTAAAAATCAAAACTGATTTATTTGGTCATTAAAAGTCATCATTCATTTGAAGACATATATATATTATAATTAAATATTAGTAAATACAGTAATTAAAAATTTTTGAAAAGTACAAAAAATATAATCATTACTTAGGAGCACTTTCGACTATCCTTGGAGTCTTTGTCAACTAATACTTTGAAAGGTTAACCTTCCCATAATTCCATGATCTTAATGTTTGCTGCCTGCCTATTGATTAGGTCTTGCTTGTATTTATATATTAGCATAGCTTCCTTTATTTTTCTTTTATTGTTATTTCTTTCAGTTTGCAATATTTTTATATTATTATAATTGAAATTAAAACCATATATATATGATTTATTATGGTCATAAAAAATGGAAGCTGATATATTATTATTTTTGCAATTTTGTTTCATATTTTGAACCCTCTTTAATAACAGCAAGTGCTCTTTAGTCCTTTTCTCCAATGTACATCTTGATTTTCCTATATATACACTACCACTCCTACAGATCCATTTATAAATAATGCAGTTTTTATTTATAAATGAGGTTTTATCTTTAGAGTTATTTATTAATTTATTTTATGTAGGAGGTGCATAAAATGCAATGTCACATATATCTTTATAAATTTTCTTTATGAAATTTACTTGTTGATTCGAAATACATGGTATTTATCTCAAAATTTTTATATTAGTAGAATAATCAACCTTATTATTAATATTTTTTTTTATATTTCGTATTAAAATTTTTAATAGTATAATAAATATGATTGTATAGCCAACATTTAACAATTCATTAGAATACACTTCAATATTTTTGTCATTGTCCAATGAATTTTACAAAGATTATCATTTCTGAATAAGGACTTCAAACTGGCCATTTTATGTGACATTATATTTCGAATCAACAAGCAACTTTCTATTAGAAAATATATAGAGGTATATGTGACATTGCATTTTATGCATCTCTTACATTAAATAAATTAATAAATAACTTTAAAGATAAAGCCTCACTTATAAATAAAAATTGCATTATTTATAAATGTATATGTAGATGTGGTACTGGATATATAGGGAATTGAGATGTAAATTGAAGAAAAAAACTAAAGAGCACTTGCTGTTACTAAAGAGGGTTCAAAATATGAAAGAAAATTGCAAAGGTAATAATAATGTATCAGCTTCCATTTTTATGACCATAATAAATCATGTATACATGGTTTTAATTTCAATTATAATAATATAAAAATATTACAAACTGAAAGAAATAACAATAAAAGAAAAATAAAGGAAGGCTATGCTAATATATAAATACAAGCAAGACTTAATCAATAGACAGGCAGCAAACATTAAGATCACAGAATTATGGGAAGGTTAACCTTTCAAAGTATTAGTTGACAAAGACTACGCGGATAATCGAAAGCACTCCTAAATGACGATTATATTTTTTGTACTTTTCAAAAATTTTTGATTACTGTATTTACTAATATCTAATTATAAGATTACATATATTGCTTGGCAGAAATGCAGACATCAATTTATAATATTATTACATATTTATATATATGTTGGGAGTAGGAGTATTAAAATGATTCTTATAAATGAAAGATGTAAATCTAGTTGTTACATTGGATATGGTTGCTTATTATTACTATTTTAGTACTAATGTTTTGGTTGGATCTTATTTGTCATCATCTGTACATCTGGATAGTAAGTGTGACTCAGTAGTTGCTGCTGAAGAGGCCTGATATAGTAGATAGTAGCAATAAGAAATAATTACACATGTAGATGAACCCAAAAATTATATATATATACAAAAACCACTAATCAAAAACTTACACCATTCAGACAAATTTATATGATTTATTTTAATTATTGCTACATAAAATTTTTGAGAGAAAATGCTGTTTGCATTAAAAAGTCAGCATTGTTTTGACTTTGGACTTCCCAAGTGACCGTTTTTAGGAATGTGGTAAATTTAACATTTCATTTAAACCCCTATAAATTTGTGTTTTTATAAAAATCAGTTTTCTTGTAATCTGTTTCAAGCATTATTACTTTTTACTTGTTGTTTTTCGTAAATGAAAACAGAATTTCACATTGTCAAACTTTTCAGCTATTATAAAAAAATTGACAAAAATGCAAAATGCACTTTATAAAACAATGTGCCTATGATTTCACACAGCAATGTAATTTGGAAGATTGATGCAGAAATATTCCTGCAAGATTAATATAACAGCAGAAGTATGTGCTACAACAGCCATGCAAACTAGAGAATAATTCCAGTTATTTTTGGGTTCCCCTGCATATAGTGAGGACTTTTTTTATATGAACGCTTATAAATCTCACTCTGTATGGTTTAGTGAATTGGTCAAATGGTGGATTCTGGAGGCCAAAATCCATGGATTGTGAAATATACTTATTATAATAACAAAACATGCAACTGTAACGTGATGCATCCTTCATAACTGACAAAGAAAATGTTATTCTCACATTGCTGCTAGGTGTATATTTGTCTTTATATTATCTATATATATTTTTTGTTCTTTCATCATATATATCTATGATGTTTTATTAAACATTGATTCTTTTCACTTTGCTTTTAACACTGTCCTTTATTATTGCTGCTATTACTTCTTACAATTTTGGATGTATAGCAACTTTTCTCAGATCTGTATTTGATATATATATATATATATATATATATATATATATATATATATATATATATATATATATATATATATATATATATATATATATATATATATATACAAACCATCATACAATTACAAATATCCAGTAACGCCCTCTGTTTAAAGATCTATATCTCAATAATAGCAAACCTTAAAATCATTTTAAGGTTTGCTATTATTGAGATGTAGATCTTTAAACAGAGGGCGTTACTGGATATTTGTAATTGTATGATGGTTTGTATATTTTCTATAATTATTTCAGTTAGTGTTAACAATAACTTTCTTTTCATATATATATATATCAAATACAGATATATATATATATATATATTAGTTATATTCTTGTATAATATATTACAATTATAAAAATGAAACACAAATGTGCCTGTATGGATACTTGTTCACAGACACATATAATTTACCTATATCTAAATAGTAGATGTAATAGATAACAAATATATTATTTTTTGTATGTAAGTAAAAAGTAATGTGTTATATAAATACGGTAATATATTACATAGCTATATCTTGAAATAAAATCCTTGTTTTTTACTTCACCTTTGAGTGGTTAAGTTTTAAATTGTGCTTTATGCAAAAAAGTGAAGTTTAGTATTATTAGAAAAGAATTATATAGCTGAACACTTTCAGAGAACTTAAGTCTCCATATTCATAGCCTATTTTGGGAGTATCATCTTACATTGAGATTTTAAGTGAAGTTTAGCAGTAATTCATGCAAAGTTTATTCAAAGTTTTCTTTCATAAAGATCATTTTGTGGAGATTGCAAAGCATGATTCTTTTGGGTTTATTGCATAGTTGTCATTTGCAATAAAGCATGCCTTCTTTATCTTTTGTTTCATATCATGTTGAGTGCACAGTGCTCTTGCCATAGTGGGTTCGAACACATGGCCTGTTGTTTTTTTGATGCTCAGAGAATATGGATTTGTTTTCAGTATTATTTAGAGCTCTCCTATATAAATAATGATGTTGAGATGTTCTGGTGGTGATGTTGGCATGAGTCTCTCCATAATATGCTGCTCTACATCCATTGGTTGGGCATGAAATTTTATAAACTGCTTGAGCTATTTGATCAGAAGGTATCATGTCTTTGGTATTGTTTATCATTATGTTTATTAAAGGTGGGATGTGAAATCCTAATTCAAAGGATTCAGCAAATATTTTATATTTCCTAGCAAATGATGGCATGAAAGGTAGCAGCATTCTTGGTTTATTGTTTTTAATCATGTCAGTTTGTAGCTTAGTAAAAATTGCCTAATCTTTTTGTAGATAATGTGTGAAAATCCAACATCTTTCAGTTCTTTAATATAATTTGTGAGATTCTTTTAGTGGTTGAATTCAAACTTTGAATAAATTTTGCATGAATTACTGCTAAACTTTGCTTAAAATCTCAATGTAATCTGACAATCCCAAAATAGGCTATAAATATGGAGATTGAAGTTCTCTGAAAGTGCTCAGCCATATAATTCTTTTCTAATAATACTAAGCTTCCCTTTTTTGTGTAAAGCACAATTTAAAACATAGCTATATCTTATAATTCTCTTTACACAAAATCAGTTTTGGTGCATAGGTTATATGTTTAAAAGTCTTGTTGGCCAAAACCCTTGCCTATCAGAATAAATTCAACTACTTCTTATTTCTTAACATTCACTTATTTTTCCAGCCTTAGATTATTTTTTATTTTCTATCCCATTTTAATAAAAGCTGTTTTGTTAATATCATTATCTGTTTTTATATTCTCCAATTTCATTACAAAGATGTAAACAAAAAAAAACATTATTAAATCTCTACTCTTTTACTCTCTTTATTTTTTCATTTCGTCCACTTTGATATTCAATGCTGTCTTTTCTATCTTCATATAAACTAAATCTAAATTCTTATTCTATTTTTGTTTTCTTACTCTGGTATTTAAAGCTGCCCTTGCAACAAATGACACTAAATTCCCCTTAATATTATCATAAAAGTTTTATTTTTAAAAAAATATAATTTATATTTTTATATAAAATTCCAAACTATATTTTTATTCCTATTTCTTTTCTATAATTCTACTTTTTTTTCTTAATCAACATCTATGTTATTTTACCAACTCTCATAATTATGTACTTGAAATATATGTTTTAGACATTAATCCAATTTCTTATATAAATACATGAAACTAAATTATTTATTAACTTAGCCTGTAGTGAAACCTTTTCCCCCTCAATATGATCTCTCCATGTAATCCAATAAAATATTACTTTTATTAATCTATTTTTATATATTACAATTCTCCAAACATTTTAAAATTACTTGTAGTTTTCCATTTTAAAAAGGAAATCCTTAATAGCCTCATTACCTAATACATATCTACCTGATTCTTTTTCTATTCCATCTAAAAAAAATTAGTCTCCCTAACTAATGTAAATAATATCATTTCCAAGTGATAATGTGGGTATTGTCACTCCTTTAATAATGATATATATATCATATTTTTATTATATGCAAAACTATTTCAATTATATATATATATATATATATATATGATATATCCGAATATTCACAATATATATATATATATATATATATATATATATATTGTGAATATTCGGATTAATCATCAAAGTATATAAAAAAATAAAATAAAAAATAAAGAAGTTTGTTGATCTTGTTTGTTTTTTCTTTTGCTTGATAAACAGATAATGGGAGATCTTGAAAATATAAGTTTAAATTGATAACCATGGCAAACTAAAGCTTTTTAAATAGTATTGTTTACTGCTAATTTTAGCTTTAAAATGCTAAATTTGTTATAATCAAACTCAAGTAAAACATATAGGCAAATAAATAAATTTTGGAAATAATTTAGTAAGATATAAAAGTTTACTTCAATAGGATCCATATTATTTTTACTTATTTTTATTTCTGTTACTGCAGTCACCATAGTAACATTATTATATATAATTGAATGTTTTTATGTCAGATATTTTTGTTTGTAAATTAATTTTAAAAAAATATTATTATTAAAAAACATATGTAAATTATTTATATTTATAAAAGGTATCAAGGTTGTAATATCAATTCTTTATTTTGGTTTAAAAATAATAGGAAAAATCATATTGAACTTAGATTTCATTTCAATGTATCCATTTTTCTCCAAACTTACATTGCACTTGCAAAACAAAGTGGGAAAATTATTGGAAAATATCATTCTCCATTGAGCTTTATTTGAGTAAATTTCAATAGTTGTTATGATAGCATAATGTCAGAAAGAGTGTGCTATATATAGCCAGAAAAGAATATAATAAGGGCTCTCATCTTTTTGTCATTGCCAAGAACAGACATGTTTCTGTGTTCTTTTAAATAAAAATTCTTCAATAATTTTGAAACTGTTAAACTATAAAAATATAAAAGAATAGAAACCTAAATTATCTGCCCATTCAGCAGTTTGTGAAAAAGTTCCAAAGAAGACAGCAACAAAATCTGAGAAGGGAAACGTATTTAAAAAGAAAAATGTGTTATATGAAATCGGCTATTTTTAAAACAAAACAGATTCCAGGTTTAAAAATCCGAATATAACTACCATTGTTCTGGATGGATACTATGTTATAAGCTAAGAAAATATTCAGGATCATCTGGATTAAATTATATATATATAAAAGCTAATTAAATCCATTCTCCTCCTTAAAAAAAAAGGGGGGGGGGAGGGAAGGACTGTTATTAAAATTCTTTGCTTACACGGGATCATTCTATCTGAACATTATTGCCAATGAAAGGAAACATTGAAAGTTCAACTTATCTTTTCTCTCTACTCAAGGAAATAAACTCATCTCTACATCTTAGGACTGAGAATAAAATAAAATAAAAAAGCTATGATGAATCAATGGATCATAAAAATGGACAGACTTTTACTGTGGGTATGATTTTTTTTGCATATGTGTGACTATTTTTATATATTTTTCAAAAGAATAATTTACATTTTATTTTATATCATAGATAGTGTACATTTAGATTTAATAGGGTTTACGAAATGAAAGGCTCAGAGAGATTCATTTACAGATTATTTAAACTCTTGTGTTAATGCGACCGATGTTTTTTAAATATTCAGTTTGAATTTTGTATGTTTTAAATTTTAATTTGAAATATCAGACAGAAAAGGAGTTTAAATATAGTATTTTATTTTAGTTTGTTCAATTATTATGTTAATGAACAAATAGAGATTCATTTTATTTAATTGCATATATTTGGCATCTGTAATCTAGAAAATTTTTCATTAAGATATTCAAAATCTCTCCTCCCATTCATATTTATATATATATGTGTGTCATTAGTTTTGAAACACAGTTTAGAGTTACCCACAGAAATTTATCTTTTTTTTTTTTATTAATTCAATCAATCAGAAATAGAGATTAATCTCCTACTGTATTTTGTTATTGATTTTACCAATTTTCTTTTATAATCCAATAAATTGAGTTAATTTAAATTCCACAACTCGTTTCATTAAGGGGGGGGGGGGTTGCGTAAGAGGATTTTGTTATTTTAAGATTCGGTTCAAGATTCAACTCAACTTGGTAAGTGAACTAGAATATAAAATATGTACGGTATGTTTTGCATATTGTCATTTTTTATTTTATTCACATATAAATTTTATATTTATTTCTGCATTCGAATATTATATATTATATTTTATTTTAGTTAATATTACCGGTAAGTAATATCATTAACTTAGAGTTGATTATTTCTTTGCTCATCTAATCCCGTCATAAAAATCTAAATAGATCGTATTTTGTCATTGGTTTAGAATAACTTATCTGAAATATTTTTTAAACTTCTCTAAAATGAAGAGTACAAATTTCATTGATTGGTTTAATTGAATATTATCTTTGATTGGAATAAATGTCAATTATAGTTATATAGTTTAATTGTTACCAAAACCAATTTTATCTTCGATTATTTGAAGATTCAAATAAATAATCTTAATAATTATAGGTTAATAAATATCCAATGGAAACTTAATATATCTTTTATATAATATGTTTAGGCATTGTAGAGTTAGAAATTATCTAATAGATTGGTTGATCATAAATTCTCGTGGAGTATTCTATTTTAAAATATAAACAAAGCAATAATAATAAATTTGTTTAAATATTTAAAGGAGTGCATACGTTTTCAAAGTGTTTTCCAAAAGAATATAAAAACTAGTTGATTTCAATAGAATATTGTTAATTAAAGCAGAAATAATTATGTATCGATTTATGGGAGGATACGAATGAAATGTTTCTATATTGTATTTAGCAGTTTATTAAACTAGATATACATATGAGCCAAGAATTATTTTGTTTCAACATTTAAATAGTGTATATATTTAAAAATGTTTTGTAAAAATGCAATTTTAGTTATTTAGAAGCTCATCTGTTTAGGTAAAATGCAGTATCATTAAATATTAAATAGGTTTGGATTATTACAATAACAATAGATTAATAAAGTATATTGGAATCTGTTTTAGTTATTGATTTGATTTTCATTAAATTGCTAATGAAATAATTAGCTTAATCATATATTATTGTTTAGGGCAATGATATACGATTTCACTGCTTATTGCAGTTTACTTTGTAATCGTGATAGATTTGTTGATGTCTGGAGCAGATAATCTCATCATTTCTTTGTTTACATATAGCTTAGACAAATTAGGCTTTAGTAGAGATTATTAGTTCTTTATGATGGTTTATTACATAATGGCGACCCAATTGAGCTAGATTAGATTAGATTAGATTAGATTTTTTAAGATTTTTATTCAGATTAAACAGATCGTTCTTCCCCATTATCAGCACATTGACAGATTTAATCAGTTACAATATATATATATATATATATATATATATATATATATATATATATATATACATATTTAATCAGTTACAATATATATATATAGTGACCTTTTGATTGGTTATCCATAGTAAAAGTAGAATATAAAATGTATATTATTAGCTCCAAAATTTTAAATTTCAAAGAGGATATATAAATTGTAAATCAAAAGTACCAGTGATGCATAAGATGGCAAGTTTTAGATCTGTTTTGTTTCGGAATGAAAAATTATGTTACCAAAGTGATAAACTGAAAAATATTGAAATATTTTCCAAGGAATTGCTTGATGTTGGTTATAAAATGGAACAAATAAACAATACTTTATGTCAATTAAAAAAAAAGTTATAATAATTTAAAGGAAATGAAGATTAATAGTAAACAATGAATATCTATTCCATTTATTTCAAATCCACAAGTGAAATTTTTTAAGGATTTATATAAGAATGTGTTTAATGTTTCATTCCATGTTCCAAACAATATTAATAAATTAGTCAATAATTCTAAGGATGTCATACCTGTCAAGCAGAAAAGTCATATATCAAATTTTTTGTGATTGTATGCTATCATATATAGGTGAATCTTGGTGCAGTATTGAGAAAAGATTGAAGGAGCATGAATTGTTATATAAGCGTGTAAAAAGTAAAAATAAGGGTGATTTAATATCTCCTTCAGTTTTCTTTGATCACAAAAAAACATGTAAATATAAATTTAAATTTGATTTTGAAATGTGAAAATTCTTCATGAAGAGAGAAACCATTGTAAAAGAAAAATTAGAGGCAATTTTTATAAACAGGAATAAAATGCATTTAATAAATCGACAAGCTGCTAACATTAAAATACGAGATTCATGAAATTTGAATTGATGACATTTGCTTCTGCTTTTGATTTTGAATTTGATGGCAGTTGAGGCAGGTTTAAGAAATTTCCGAAAGTACTTCTGCGGATTTAAGAATTGTTTGTAATAGTTTGTAAACTGTTAAATATATTATTTCATTTATAATATATATATATATATATATTGCTTTTCTATACATATTTCATTTATAATATATATATATATATATATTGCTTTTCTTTACAACACTAATTCCCAACTATCTGTATTTTCCTTTTCCCATTTAGAAAAGTATTTAAATACATATATTTTTCAATTATTTCAAGACAAATATATATATATTTTCATCTTTCAGTTTTACTTTTTCCATGAAATATTCAAATCATAGATTATCCTTCACTGAATTTAATTTTTATACTCCTTTCTCCCTCTCAACACGTCTTTAATAACAATTCTATGTTTTCTACAATGTTTGAAAAAAAAAAAACCATATTATCCATGCAAAAAAAAAAAAGGCCATCATATTATGTATTCTTCACATTCCAACTATAGATATTTAGACTATTATGCTTAATTTTTTTATATCAACCTCCAATTTTATTAGAAATAAAATAAATAATTAAGTTAATAAAGTTATTTTTGTTTTAGTCTATTTTCACATTTACTGTCACGGATTCTATATCCTAATTGGTACTTTTTTTTTGCAATAACTCTTAATTATTCTTGCAACTCTAAATCTATTTATATATTTCTGAAATTTTTATCCAATACCTAAAAATGCAAAAAATAATGGATAATCATTATGAATGAGTATATTTAAATATTTTATTAGCTCGTTATTTAATTAAGATGTAAATGTTATATAATAGTTAAATTATGAATTGTAAACTATGATAATACAAGGATCATAAGACCAAACTCGAAGGAACTCTTTTCATTTCCTGTTTTAAGTGTCAAAATTACTAAATACAAATCAGAAGTCTTGAATTTTACTTATTTAAGCATATTTCATTAACTTTGTTTTAAAGCATAATCAAATAATCTTTGCAGTTAACAGTTAAATGATGAGTTAATAAAGATTGTTTAATTTATTCATCATAATATTATAAGATATAGCTCTATTATCTATTAATAACATAATTGGTTATATGTTATATGCATATTTAATTTATTTAGGGAAGTCAATATAAATTGAAATTAAACTCTTACCTGATTAGAATGTATATGAATGATTCTTATTATTTGTGTGAAAGGCAACATATTAATATAAACCTACTTTTTTAATCTCTAAAAAAATATACTTTTTAAATAATTTTATTACAACTTAATTTACAAGCTACAACTTTTGTACAATCTTAATAAAAATTGATTGACCAATATTTTTAATAACTATTCATTAGGCTTACTTAACAAAAATGAATCTTGGAAATTATTTGCAAACAATTTTATTTAATTTCTCTCTTTTGTTTGTTTGGGTCATTTGTAACCTACTTCTACTGAAAGAATTTCCTTCAAATTTTGTATACCTATTTATTATCGATGTCAATGCAATATTTCAGGATTGTCTAGCCAAACAGTGCTGGTGGGCTGCATTTTGAATTATACTTTAAAGATAGTGCTATCATTAATTTAACTCATATATGATTTTTAGCCACATTACAATATGGAAACAAAAATGAAAAACAAAAAAAAAATTAATTTGAATTATTGCAAAAACAACAACATTTATTAGATTTTTATTTTTTTTACATTTTAATATGGTTAAATTTCCTGTTCACTATAAAATGATTTCAAAAAATTGAAGCAATATAGAGATAGACTTCTGCAAAATACTGGAAGAAATTTTATGAGCTTTTACAGATAATAAATCCACAATGCCTACATGCAGTCTGTGATACCACTATTAATTTTTAATTGCCTTCATTTCTGTTTATTTTTGAAACTCAACAGATGTTCATCTTAGTACCATCTTAAACATATTTCTATTTTGCAAAAATCAAAATATTTTGATGTAGCTTACATAATATAAATATTATGCTCTCTTTTCAGATAGAATAGTATCTCATATTGTTTGTAATTTAAATGGCTGTAATTTTTTGTCTATTTTTTAAATGACCACTTTTTTATACTTTTTAAAACAAATATTTGTAAATAAGCATTTATTTTATATAGCGCATGTTTATAAATTGTAATACATTAAAGATCAGCCTTTCAAGCTACTGTGCATACACTTTTTATGAGTGTTAATAATAAATGAATACTTTCACTCCCAACACGAAATATAGTATTTAAAAAAGAATAATATGAATCCACTTATTCTTTCCAATACAAATGCTTATATATGGGCAAATCTTAAGTACTGGAAGTGAAAGTGTGAGGATATCCTCATGCTTTCACTTCCAGTACTTAAGACCTCACGCTTTCACTTCCAGTACTTAAGACTTGCCCATATATAAGCATTTGGGTTGGAAAGAATAAATGCATTCATTTTATTCTTTCTTAAATACTATATCTCATGTTGGGAGTGAAAGTATTCATTTATTATTAAAACTCGTAAAAAGCATATGCACAGTAGCTTGAAAGGCTGATCTTTAATGTAAAACAAATTTTATAAAATTTATTGTAACTAATAGCAAAAATAATAAAATGAAAATTTATTTCATTATGATAAATGATTATAACAAAGCCATCAACTGAATCCAGTTAAACAAAAGTATTTTATTATTTCATTTTTGCCATTTTAAGGATACATATTTTTATCTTTTTTATACAAACATTTTAATACAGATTGTAAATAATGCTTATAATAAAAAAATCAAATTTGAAATCGTATTTATAAAAAAATATTTTTATTAGAAGTGACAGGACATATCATTTGAAGTCTATGTATTTAATTGCTTTGTATCCATTTCAGGTTAAATAGAAAGAAAAAAATAAATGAAGAATGAAATGTTAAACACAAAACTTTTGTACTGATTGTAAATTATTTTATATATTATATTGTATTTAACTTCTATCTTTGATTAACTGATTTTTAATCTACTTCTATGAATAGATTTTTTTCAAATTTTGTACACTTGTTTAGAATATATTAAAATGCAATATTTCAAAATGGTCTTGATATTTCAAAGCACATTCACATCAGTTCAGCAATTTGGAGTGATGTCTGAACTAGTAGACAAATGGATAAAAGATTATATCATTAATTTAACTCTGCATTGAGATTTGATTTATGTTTCTTAATATAAAAAGAACATATTGAATTGAAAAAATTTTTGTTTTGATAAATGATTTTGAAAAATTAAAGTAATCTTCATGAAAAGACAGTTGCAAAATACCCAAACACTAAAAATTAAAAAATAGTACAATATACATAAAAAATATTAAAAAAAAAATACTTTTATTTAATTTAATAACTAATGTACTAAAAAGCAAAAAAAAATTGTCAAACCATAATTTTGATTATACATAACTGTAACTAAAATCATTGAGTGTCCATAAACTAATTAATTCAATCAATAATAGAATATTAAGTTTGATCACAAACTCTATTGATTAAATTAATTAATTTGTGGGTTCTCCACAGTTTTATTTAAAGTTACATATAACAACCAAAATTGTATTTCAAAAAAAAAAATATTTTTTATTTTTTAGTGCAATAGTTATTAAAAATACATAAAATGTCTTTAAAAAAATTTAATACATATTATTTTGTCTTTACTCACTATTTGAAAGTGAGTAATGCTAAATAGTAAATTTGCATATATATATAATTAGTTTTTTCAATCATTAATTAATTCCATAATTAAACTGATTAGAAATCTAATTAAAATATTTAGAAATCTAATTAAACAGGTAAGTACAAGAATTTTTATTATAGAAAATAGAAAAATAAATGTTATATACAGGAGAAGATAAAATTTGTTTTTATTTTATTTATCAAAAAAAAAAAAAAAAATAGAGTGAATTTATGATATATATTTTGTTCCAAATTCCTATCATATACAAAATACATATTATATAATAACTTGTAGTTTGTTGATAAAGTTTGATGAGAATAAAACGTGTATTGAATTGCAAAGATACCGTATTTTTCAACATAGATAGATAGATGAATAGATGGATGGATGGGCAGATGGGTGGATGGGTGGATGGGTGGAGGGGCAGATGGGTGGAGGGGAGGAGGGGCGGAGGGGCGGGCAGGCGGATTGATGGATAGATAGATAGATAGATAGATAGATAGATAGATAGATAGATAGATAGATAGATAGATAGATAGATAGATAGATAGATAGATAGGTAGGTAGGTAGATAGATAGATAGATAGGTAGGTAGGTAGGTAGGTAGGTAGATAAATAGATAGATAGGTAGGTAGGTAGGTAGGTAGGTAGATAGATAGATAGATAGATAGATAGATAGATAGATAGATAGATAGATAGATAGATAGATAGATAGATAGATAGATAGATAGATAGATAGATAGATAGATAGATAGATAGATAGATAGATAGATAGATAAATAGATAGATAGATTGTACTAGTATGGTAGTGCACTGGAGCTTCAGGTGAGTTTTAGCTATTAGTTGGTAAAGGCACAAAGTTAGTTTAATAGAATCTCAGCACCAAAACTATGATTTACTCAAGGCAACATAGTGCTAGCCAAACTGTACCTATATGACAATGCATCTAATGTAATTGGTTGTCCATAAAGCAGAGACTCTATGGTAGTAAAGTTAATAGATTAAACAAGTATGGAATTAACCCAAAATAAATAAAGGACCTTGAAAATCTTATCCTATTTTTCTCTTTTTCTACTGATACATATTAGAAATGAGTTATTTATGGTATGCACTAGCTCTAAGAAATATAAACAATGAATTAATATAATAAACAACTTGTATTTTAATCATTATTCACAGTAAATCTTAACTGATAAGATGTTTACTCTTTAGTTCAATCACATGCATATAAATAATAATATTCATAGTATATTTATAGTCATCAAATAAATTATGAGTATGTATGTAAATTATAATAAGAAAACAATTTTCTAAGATTATATTAATGTCAATTATGTGAACACATGGTGATATGAGACAATATGTATATTTATACTTAAGAGAAAAAATAAATATCTACCTGGGTGCATAATTGCACTTTAACGAATTATAAATGAGTGCTCAACTTATTACAAATTGGTCTAATGAGTTCAAGAAAGTTTAAATAAATTGCTTTCATAAAACAATGAGGCTATAATTTTAAATAATACTAATTATTTTCTTTTGATTATATCTATATAAATATAATTAAACTTAAAATGCAATAGCTAACAAATATAATTATAGTAATATCAATGATCAAATATAATTTATAAATTTATTATCTATGTAAATTGTTTAGTAATGAAATGCTCACGATATATTCCACGATGATTCAGATATTCCATATCAATAGCACTGAACAATATGATATATTACAGTGAGATACATAGCAGCCAACTAATATAGATCCGAAAATAACATTCATTTACTATCCATGTAACTAATCATTATATAGTGGATTAGCTGTTGTTGAATGATAATGGGAGAACACATATAAACATAAGTATTTTGTTTGTTTCTATATATATATATATATATATATTGTGACATTTTAATCTATTCCCGTTTTATGATATTTCATGCATAAAAATATAATACATGCAAGTCAAGTAACTATTTGTAAAATCCAATGATTTGATAATAAATGATTAGAGGTGATGCATCGGTATTATACAGTGTTAAATTGAATCAAGATTACCTTTCATAAATAATCCCTAGTGATATATATATATATATTTAGCACATCCATTAATTTCTTGTTTATGTTAAAAAAAAAATCCAATATTTGATATGAAGTGTTTGGTTATAGCAGATGAAATCATCTAAAATAAAATTTGATATACCATAATATTTGTGGGGAAAAAACTATATATGTGTAATTTCCTGTTGTTAATTCGATGAGGCTTCTTAGGCTTCTATCAGGTAGAGCTTCTTTATGTGGGCTTTTATAATTATACACATTGTTAGTTTCTAGAATGACCTGGAGATTTTTAAAGTCTGCTGATTTCTTCTATGATGAATGAATGTAAAAGCGAAGATTAAAAGAAAGTATATTAGTTTAAATTTTATTGATAATCGCCAACCGTTTATATCTCTGTTCTACTGTTTAATAATGATATCATACTATTTATTTTTAAGACTACACTTGGTTTTGCAATCTTCTCTATAAAATTCTTATTAATCAATTTATTATTGTCAAATGTTAATTACACTTATATATAATAGATTTATAATAAGAATCATGTATATTAATAAATGTATAAGTTAAATAGATTTATGATTGTGCTTAGGAATATATATGTATGTAGATGATGGCTGATGGTTTCTGATTAAAGTAATAAGATATTTTTAATGTGTGTATAAAGAATTAGGACTGCATATGACACTGTTGTGACTTCTATTATAAGGGAATATTTCAGGCAAAGGTTTAAATGATGTATTAAATGAATAAAAAAAATTTTTTATAATGTGTACTTTAATACAAAGATGTGATATACATCTTGAAGATACAAATCCCCTCACTAATGCAAAAAAAAATTTTTTTGAAACTTATCTACATAAAATCTTTGTAGATTCTATACAAAAAATACATGCTTTCACTGATTTTAGTTACACCAAATGAGCTACCCCATAGTGATGAAAGAGAATCTTTGCACAAATTATCCATGAACATTAAAACGAATTGACTAGATATAAATAGACCTTGATAATGAATTATATACATAAATGGAAGAGGGACCAGGCTTACATTCAATCCCTGATACAGGTCAGCATGACTGCCTTGCACTAGCAGGCAGTTGCCTGGGTTGTGGGTTCGTGTCCCGGCCGATGCTATGACACTTAAAAAAAAAAAACCTAAATCATACTTTAATCTCTTGAATGCTATAGTTGTATTGTGAGCTAAATACTTAACTATATAGTTACTAAGCAGAGACCCTCAGTTTGATAACCTTAGGGAGTGCAGGAAATTTTTACTAAACATTCTCATATAAAGGCAAAATTCAGCAATTATTTTTACTGGGATTTTGCTCTACCAGCTATTTTATGGTGAGCCCAGGATATGCTTCTAATGGTGTTTCAGTGTTAACCAACATAAACTTTCTGAGCAAGAGCCTATTTCTGCAGCTTAACCAACTCCTCCAAGAAAAGGCTCATTTATACAAATGCTCTAATTCATGTTTAATAAACATATGACACCTTCTTCTTCATGCTCCTACCTATCAAATATTCATCCATTATCAGTGATCAACATAAATACCTATTTATAAGAGGGGTTAATAAAATGAGTAATTTCACACTGTCAGTATGTCTCTACACAAAAAAATAAATAATATAATAGGAAGTAATAACAATAAAATGGTTTGGTATCAAAGAAACTATAATAAATATTCTGTACATTACCCTGGAAACTGGAATTTCATCATGAAACCTTACAATGTTTAACACATCACATGTATATTTCTTATTAAGTTAGTGGGACCACCTAGATCCATCATGCAGCTGCAAAGTTTTAAAGAAATCAATATTGAATAGTTAATCATCGGGTATTTTAGACATTGATATCACAATGACATTATGAGATGAGGTTAAATATAATAATCCACTATAATCATCTCATAAATTAAACCTATAATCTTTGGCTCCTGTCATAGTAAAGGTACTTAGAGGGTTGCAGTCAACTTTTAAAGTCAAATCATCATGAGTTAGCCACACAAATAATTTAGCATTTGTCAGTAGGTATTCAATGAATACTGTTTATCAATAGCATCTAATATCTTCTCTGAGTTGGGACCACAAACTATGACTAGGAATGGCTTGGAATAGTCCACTTAGTTTATATAGTGACATTACATTCTTCTTTGATTTTGTTCTGCTAAGGTAGTTATAAAATAAATCTTTAGGGTTATATAGAGAGCGTAAATTCTTATCAGCATTCTCACTTCTTCCTTTGCATATAAATTTATAAAATGCACTTTTGAATAATAAACCTTTGTTTTTACATAGTTTTTATAAGTATATGTCATATGAGTTGTCCTCAAAGATTTCTTAAATCTCATTTTACAATAGTGTTTTGGTATAAGATAATCTGTATAAGTGTTGGGCAGAGTAATCCTATATATCTAATCTATAGTCTTACTTGTAGCAGTATTCATAATTTCTAAAACAATATCAGATCTGTTATATTAAATAATTCTTATTTTCTATTGCAAATGAATGCTTAAAACACTTAGCTTTTTTAATAACATGGATTATCTGGTGGTCCATGAAATCGTTTGCATAGGATATCTTTTCATTATCATCTGTATATTTTAATCTTTTAACTACTTTATCATGTGCCTTGTTTCAATGATTATTTAAGTTTTCCATAACTTCTCTTTTATAGCTACATCCAAGGCATTGATAACTACAGACTGTATCATATGGTTAAAAAATTCAACATTTTTAAAAATATTATGAAATATTTTTTATATGGTTATACATATTTTGTGCCATTTTACTTTACAATTACAACAAGAATATTTAAACAATTTTCAAAGAGAATTTCCTTCTCCCTACTGTTACTTGAGCTATATTTATTTGTAATGGGTATTTTTATTTTACATTTATGGTGATAGTTGTTACTGAAAAGAATGTCTTTCTTAAGAGATATGAGCTTTTGATTCCCAATTCTGTAGTCATCCTTCTATCAATTTTTACGGTATGTCAACCTTATCATTTTATGTTCCCTATATAAAATTTTATCATAAAATTTATTTTGTATAATGATTTGCTTACTGATTGAATCATTGTTCATTCTATCTTCAGTCTCACTTCTAACTGTAATCATTTCACTTTTTATCTTTAAATAAAGCTTTCATATTGGTTAGTGAATAATGCATATTGCATTCATATCTAATTTTTTTATTCTTAAAATATGTATCATAATATCTTTCAGAACATTTAGAATTCAAAACAAAACAACCCTCTCCATATAGTAGTGCCATCTTGTGCTAACAAGAGCAATCAATGGATGCCAGAAGGCTTGTGCATAAAATCCCTATCTATTGCCTACTCATCCAATATCCCCAGACTAGTTTCTGGCTTGTGGCCTTCATCAGTGAGGAGCCTTGGATCTGAGAGCACTGCACCTAGATCTTAGGATCTAATGCAACCCTCCAGCACCCACCTTTTAACTCTATTTAACTACAAAACTATGAGAATGAAATTGAAAACACTATTAATATTTTCAATCCAAGCTCTATAGCTTATATAGTCATATGGGTCTGAACTCAATTCAGTACCCATACATTTTGGTGTCTTTGGCTCTTTAACAACCATAGCCACCACTATCCTATTAGGCAGGATTGGTGTTAAACCACTAAACATCACATGATCACTATCTCATACTAGCACAATAATTGTTATTAAACAATTCAAAACAAAACAACACTCTCCATATAGTAGTGCCATCTTGTGCTAACAAGAGCAATCAATGGATGCCAGAAGGCTTAGCACAAGATGGCACTACTATATGGAGAGTGTTGTTTTGTTTTGAATTGTTTAATAACAATTATTGTGCTAGTATGAGATAGTGATCATGTGATGTTTAGTGGTTTAACATTTAGAATTATGACTCAGTTTCTCTAATTTTTCCCTATTATGTTCTTTAATACTCTCCAAGTCAGTGAAAGTATGATAACTATTGGAATATTCAAATTTTGGCTTTTCATGAACTTTTATATGAGCCGTTATTTGAAGGAAATTTTCAAATATCTTGTTACAACATATACAATTAAATTATTCTTTTTTAACCATGTAATTCTTGACAATGAGAAACAAATATGGCTAGGTGATTTGTTTTAAATACATAAATAATACATTTTTAAGGTAGATACCAAATCTATTGTACTCTCTGACATTACTACTATGTATTTTTGCTCAAATGTTTTTGATTTAGCATTTATATTGGCGCTAAATTTCTCTAACTCCAAATTAGGTGTATTAAACCCATCGGTTTCATTTTTTAATTCTATCTTAAGGTCTACAATAATGGCTTTAATATCTGACTTCATTTTTAATATCTAAATGTTCATCTTTTGCACCATGATTACTTTTGGATTCTTTAAGCTTAACCTCATATCTAGTTTCACTATCAGCCTTTAATTCGGCACTGCATTTGTCCATTTTATTCATGAATTTATCAAATTTTTTATGTAATTTCTGAAACTTTTTAAGGATCATTTTCATGATAACTGGGCTTGTAGTTCCAATACCTATTTCTGTATTAGCAGGTTTTATGATAATAAATGTGTGATTGACTTATTTCTTTATCTTAAATAGTATGGAATATGTATTTAATAAATGTCTTTTATTACTCATCTATCTCCAAAGAAATTACATTACTAATAGCCTAACAAGAGAATATCTTGATTGAAAAGTTTTATATTTCATCTGTGTTGCAAGCTAAATGTTATTAATCTATTTAGTAATGTTTTCCATACAGCTAGATAATGTGATAGTGGTAGTCATTATATATAGCAGGGCACCAAAATGAACTGATATGGTAGTGCACTGGAGCTTTAGATATGTTTTAGCTATTAATTGGTAAAAGCACAGTGTTAGTTTAATAATAATATCAGCACCAAAACTATGATTTACTCAAGACAAAATATGGTGCTAGCCAGACTATACCTTTATGATAGTGCAGTTAATGGATTGCTCATAAGGCAGAGACTCTATGCTAATAAAGTTAATAGATTAAATAAATATGAAATTAATCTAAAGAGAAATAAAGGACCTGATGAATCTTATCCTATTTTCTCTTTTCCTACTGATAAATATTTAAAAACGAGTTATTTATGGTATGTGCTAGCTCTAAGAAATATAAACAGTGAATTAATATAGTAATTTATATTTTAATGATTATTCACAGTAAATCTTGACTGATAAGATGTTTACTCTTTAGTTCATCACATGCATATAAATAATAATAATCATAGTATATTTATAGTTATCCAATGAATAATGAGTATGTATATAAATTATAATAAGGAAACAATTTCCTAAGGTTATATTAATGTCAATTATGGGAATCTATGGTGATGTGATACAATACGTATATAATTAAGAGAATATATATATATGTGTGTGTGTGTGTGAGTGTATAATTACACTTTAACAAAATTATAAATGAGTATTCAACTTATTACAACTTTAATTGAACTAATGAGTTCAAGAAAGTTTAGATAAGTTAAGATTTCCATAAATCGGTGAGGCTATAATTTTGAATACAACTAATTATTTTCTCTTGATTATACCTATTTGAATATAATTAAACTTAAAATGCAATGACTAACAAATATAATTATTGTAATACCAATGATCAAATATGATTTATAAATTTGCAGTCTATATAAATTACTTAATAATGAAGTGTTCATGATATATTTTCACAATGATTTAAATATGCCACATCAATAGCACAATATAATATATTATGGTGAGATTTGTGGTGGCCAACTAATATAGATTTTATTGTATATGTTGAAAATAACATTCATTTACTATTCATGTAAATAGTCATTAAATAGAGGATTAGCTGTGGTTGAATGGTAATTGGAGTACGCATATAAACATAAGCATCTGTATGATTTTGTTTCTTTTACATATAAATATAGCATGGTGTTTTCATCTATTCCTGCTTTATATGATATTCTGTGTGCAAAAATAATACATGCAAGTCAAATAACTATTTGTAAGATTCATGGATTTAGTAATAAATGATTAGAGATAACACATTGGTATTATAAAGTGTTGAATTGAATCAAGATTGGCTTTTACAAATAATTTCTAGTGATATGTATATTTTTAGTACATTTTTTAATTTTCTGTTAATTTAAAAAAAAATCGATATTTGATATGAACTATTTGGTTATATCTGATAAAATCATATACATAAATATTTTTGCAAATATTACAATGAAATAACAAATTTTATTTTAAAATGCAATTTCTAAAGGAATTCATTATTGCTATACAATTAGTTTACTTGGAGATATGACTGAGTTTCTTAGGCTTTCATCAAATAGAGTTTCTTTATGTGAACTTTTATAATTATGTAAATCATTATTTCCTAGAATACACTGAATATTGCTAAAGTCTGCTTTCTTCTATGATGAATGAATGTGTCAAAAGCAAAGATTAAAGGAAAGTATATTACTTTAAATTTTATTGATAATCACTTGACAAACATTTATCTCCATTTTGTTGTTTAATAATGTTATCATACTATTTGTTGCTGGAGCTATGCATGTCTCATGATCTTCTTTATAAAATTTTTATTAAGCAATGTATTATTGTTAAACATTAATTACATTTATATATAATGGATTTATAATAAGAATCATGTAAATTAATAAATGTATAAGTTAAATAGATTTTTGAATGTGATTAGGAATATATATGTATGTAGATGATGGTCACCAGTTTCTAATTAAAGTATTGAGATATTTTTAATGTGTGTATAAAGATTTCAAACTGTGGATGAAACTGTTGTAACTTCTGTTATAAGGGAATCATTTCAGTCAGAGGTTTAAATGATGCATTAAGTGAATAATTTTTTTTTATAATGTGCACTTTAATTACAAAAGGGTGATATACTATATATAACACAGATGCTTATATATATATATATATATATATAACACAGATGCTTATATATATATATATATATATATATATATATATATATATATATATATATATATATATATATATATATATATATATATATATATATATAAATTAAGTATAAACAAAGTTTTTGAAAAAATAACTATAGTTATTAATAATAAATTTTAGAAACACATTTACATATATTTTTCATTTACTGAAAAAATAAAATAAAAAAGCATAATATTTTTATTTTTTAAATAGATAGCAAAATGTCTGAATTTTATCACAATTAAATATGCTCTATATATTATTTTTTGCAATAACATTTTTCTCTTTTAAAAACATAATAGACTAGTTTTGTTATCAAGGAACTATGATCTCTCTAATTATTTTGATGTTTTTAAGTTGGTATTTTAAGTGAGTTCTAAAATTTTGTAAAACTTTTAGTAATATGTTTAGAAAATATTTTATTATGCAAAATACTACACATCAAATTCAGAAAAAGTAATAAAAAAGGAATAAAAGTATATGCTTTCAACATAAACCAATTTTTTTTTATTAATGAACATGATCATTTATAGGGTTCTGAGATGGACAAATGGCTGTTGGTGTATTTTAAAATTTATTTACAAATTTTGCTTTTAAATGCTGTCATGTATGTAGCTCAAAAATACAAAATAGCTATTCAAACATCATAAAATGTATTAAATTTGCAAATTTTAATGGATTTTTTTGTTTATTTATTTACATTTTTGTTTGAATGTTTATATTTCTTTTGATTAGCATATAACTGGCATTGTGAAGTTTAATATAGTATAGTTTGTGACTTCACTGCACTAGATTAAAAAAAGATAAAATTAAAAGATATAAACATGGTAATGTTTAAAATTTTTAACTGATTTAAAGAATGAAAAATAAAATAGTAATATTTTATGCAATAATGTCTTAAAAAAATAATTATGCTTTGACAAAAATTTTGTAAAATAAATGCAATGTTGGTAATATTTTTTCAGTTACAAAAAAAAAAAAAAAAACTTATTTTATTTTTAAAAATGGGTTGTTGGAATTTTACATATTTATAACTGTCATGGGTTTAAAAAGAAAGAAAAAAGAAGATTTTTGAAATATAATAAAGACAAAATATAATGTTCACTTTTTCAATTTTCAGAAATATAATACTATATTTATACTAAAAGTATATTCTTGCACTCTCAATGACTATAAATGATGGAAATGTTGTTAGATAAAAAACTGATACATTAAATTTTTGTATATTATTAATTCAAAACTAATAAATAGGTTTTTAAAGGAAGCAGTATTTTGTTTAATATTATTTAACTAAAAAAATTGAATCAAATTACAATATTATGTTAGGTGTCATAAATGGTAGGACTTTACCAACTGTGCAACCTGTATATTTATATGATATGGCAAGTTTTTGGAATCAGTAAAATTATCTTAAACTATAAAAATCATTATTTCTTTTCTGATGAAAACTATATTTCAGAACACCATTAGTTACATTTTTATGCAATAAAATACTTTATTGTACTGTATATTTTTTAAAAATTACAATCATTTGTATTTTTATGTTATATTTAATATCACACTATCATTATTAATATCAGATGATATGACAATAATGGAATGCCTTCTATCTTGTATTTATTTCTGATTCCATTTTTTATCTAAGTTGATCTTGATTAATAAAGAACATTATCTTTCCAAAATAGAAATCATATAAATTGATATTTTTTAATATTATTATTGAAATTGAACTTTATTGATGAATATATTTACAAAAATTTGTTCCTTATAATTTTGGTTCATAGATTGAATCAATGATACTAAACAAATATAATGAGATAATCGGTTAAGAACAAACCAATTAATTTTTTTTAAAAAAAGAGAAAATGAAAATACATAAATTACAGTGGAGCAATGATTGTTAATAATGTTGTTGTTTTTTTTTTAAAAAAATACAATTATTACTATTTAGTTTTTAAAATTACTCTAACATTCCAATATGTTTGGTAAAAGAAGAATACTATCACAAACGAAAATCGGAAAAAGAATGCGATATTCAAAAATAAAGCAAGGTTTTACATAAATATCTAAAAACTTGTTAGTTTAAAGTTAATAATAAAATATTTTCTTTTGTTTCTTTCTTTCTGTATAAAAGTTAAAGTTCATTTTTCATTAACATATATTTTTAGTAGCTGATATCAGTATTTAGAATTTATGATCAGATATTTGTTTACATTAACATCATGGCTTATACAATGCCATTAAAATATTTTTTTTAGGGGAAAAAAGGTTACAAAATATGATATTGCACAGGGCAGCAAAATTTTTATGGTTGACTCTGTATATATGTGCATATAATATGAGTTGAAAAAAAAATTGCACTGAAATTTAATTTATGAATGATAATTATTATTATTTTTAAACTAGAATTTTATTTACAATCTATATTATAAAGAATGCACAATCTGTTAGGGTCTATCTTAAAAAAATTTCATAATTGAACTTTTTCTAGCCTAATATTTTTCAATAAGACTCAAGGCCTCTTTGTAGGCAAAAAATAAATAAATTAGAAACTGTCCTCAGTTGAGTCCTGATCAAAATATTTACCTATACTAGCCAAAAAATTCAGGTATAGGATTGAAATGAAACTCATCTTTAATTCTGTAATATCTTTAAACACTTCCATAGGAAATAACAACCACACATCCATTGCTTTTGTTTTAGTAACCCACTATAGTCAGTAATTGCATGTGTTCACTGAATATCCTATGTGTGCACACATTTAATAATACATATATTAAAAAAATGCAAAGAAGATTTATATCCATCAGGATTTTTTGCGACTGTGCTTTTTAATTAGAAAAAATAAAATTCCAAATTGAATAATATTTTTTTTTTTTTGGTAACTAGTTTTACTTACTGAATACTCACCATTTTAATTTCCTTCAATAACTTGCTTTTCATTTCTAATCCTTTGACTTGTATGTATTTTATTACCACCAGGTCACCCTGAAGTAAAAATATATTACATAAGAATACTAATGGGTCTAGGGTACATTGCTATCTTTATATGATGAAAGAAACATTTTCAGAAAAATCTTGGAAATTTTTAAGTAAGCTAAAATATTATATAAAAAAAGCCTTATGTTTAAAGGATAGGGAAAAGCAAAATGTGTAACTAATATAAATATATTTGCTTTAACATACTTTAAAAATCTTATTGGTAATTTGATTTTAATGTTGTATATCTTGCTCAATAGAAATTGTGCAATAAAAATAGTTAATATTTATTTCAAAAACTGCTTAAAAATTACTAGAACAAACTTTACAAAAGCTTAATAGGATAGCAATTAATTTCCCATCTTAAGGATTTAAGATGTTTTTAATCACTATAATATTCTACATACTTTTCATTAACTAATAAACTGTACCATTCTGAAAACTATACTTGAGGTAATTTTTTCAGCATGATTTACTGCATTTTCTGGGTCATTAAGCACTGAATCAATGCATTCTGATACAGATTATTTTTTATTTTGTACAAATTATCACTCTGGAAATATTAAGAATATTCTTATTAAACAATTGACAAAAGTTTTATATATAGTTTAGTCACTACTTTAGGGTTTTTTTTATTGGTAAATTAAATTTTAATATTCTTTGCTTGCAACTTAAAATTTAAAATAAGTTATAAAATAAATTATATATACATACAATAATAATATAGTTATTACAAGAACATGTAAAGCATTGTGAGTAAGCATTATAATATGACATATTAATACTAAATTAGGTTAATATTAAGGGTTAATTACACCAGCATGCACACACATATGTAGCCAATATCAAGAATGTAAAATCTATGGCTTACAATTCAATTTGCATATTTCAGATGTCTTTTACTTTTGCTTATTATTATGAAGCTGCTCTACAATGAATTATAAATAACCTATTTGATAACATCAGTGAAAATACTACTTAGTTTTTATAATTTATGTGTAAGCTTCCTGTCAAGTTTTTCATATATTGTTTTTTCTAGTACAATATGTAAAAGGAATGTTGCTAAGTTTGAATCAATTCAAATAATTGATCTACTTTTATGTGAAATGTAAAATGCTTGAAAATGTAACATGGATCTGATTTCATGGCAAACCATCATTTGTTTTACAGAAATTAAAAACTGGACTTCTGAAGAAATTTTTAGAGCTTTAAAAATATTTTCAGGTTAAAAGTATACTGCTGCAACTAGATTCAAATCTTTGGGCACATAGTCAATTTTTATCCATTTGGAGTTTGATTCTTTTTCATTGGTTTCTTATATCTTTATTGAACAAGTTTATCACAGATAGGTATTCTTTTACCAATAGAAATCATTTTCATATTTTTAGAACATCAAATATTTTGAGTGCAGTTGTTAAACAAATTCTTCTGTATCTGGATCCATGTAATGAATAAAAAAAGACATATGTGTAGGCATTTTCTAAAAGTAAAAGCCTTTTTCCAATAATTTATGAACACGACAAAAATATTGAAAACCATTTTTTCTCCTAATTTGATAATTTTGAATTGATATAAATACAATCATTATTAATCAATCGGCAGCTATCTTAAAATTTTAATTATTATTGTGGGAAATTAATGTGAAGTTATTATCATTTATTTCTTTTCTTTTAATATTTTTTAGGAAATCTTTTTAATTTAAAAAAAAAAAAATTCAATGTTTCTCATAGTATTCATAGTTATTTTGCTATTTAATAGTGGTATTTTTACTATATTTAATAAATTAAAATAAGAAATCAAGTTTACAGCAAACAATTGACTATAAAAATGATAATTTCAAATATTTAGATGAATGTAATTATAGAAATAGTAATTAATTTGATGGTAAAATGATTGTAAAATCTCTGAATGTGAAGGGGTTTATAAGTCTTTATCATGTATTTCTTTAAAGTATAAATTTTCAGGATTTAAAGATTTTTATATTGTAATTTACATTTATGTAAATTTGAGGCAGATAAGAAATAGAAGATTGAAAATTATATTAAAGATTTAATAAAATTAGTTAATAATTATAGTTTTTTGTTTTTATATGCATTTAAAGTTGTTTTATAATAAAGTCAGTTTAAAATTGATAAAGAATGGATTTTCTTACCTTACATTTTAAAATTTATATTTAAAATTTAAAAATATTGTTTCCAAAAATTTTAATGTTTGATTTAGATCTCCTGTATCTTTAAATTGTTTGGTAAATAGTATTAAAGATAAAATAAATCAGACTGGCAAACATCAAATTGTGTATGTTGTTAAATATGGGAACCTAATTGTTCAGTCATTTACTATGGTAAGATAAAGTTAGTTTGTGGGCACATCTTAGTTAGTATATTTATCAGTACACAAAATCTGAATGTAGCCCTCTATCTTATTTTATTTTGTATTGAGAAAAATCATTATATATATAATAAATCAAATAATAGAAAAAAAAAAAACTTAAAAAATCCTAGTACATTGACAATTCAGATAACATGAATCAGAGATTTAGGAATATGCAACTGAGCAGGCTCTGAAATTTTGTTCATTAATTAATAATTTTTTATTTCTCAATAGTTGATGCCATAAATTTAGTATGCAGCATTGGAAGTTTATTTGGATACTAATATTGTATGTTATATTTATTCTTATTTAAACATTTATACATATATATATATAGGGTATTTGAACTCAGACTTTCAAGCCACTTCACTATCCATACTATCTCATACTACTGATACACATGACCACACACATGCAAAAAAATAAATAATTAAGGCTTTTGTGATGCTAAGGCTATTAATATATGGTAGACCTGTATTTGGTTGTCCCATAAAGACTTTTTGTGTCTCAAAATTTCAGACTTTCTTCTCAATAGTTTCATATTAAATAAGTGCTGGGTTTTGAGTTGATATTTTAGATCTTATGAAAATCCTACCTTCTCAATGAGGTGAGCCATAAGCTTGAAACCAATTGGTCTGGAGATAGGAATATTACAGATAGAGATTTTAAATATTTTCTCTTTCTGCACTTATTAAATAAGAGCTTGTTTGAGCTATTGGTATGCTCTATATATTATATATGTATGTTTATAATTTTTAGTTTATTGATTTGTTAATCAAATATTTAGCACTCTTATCCTTACTAGATTGTCATGTCAATATAAAATGCCTATTTCATTAGTATTCTCAGATCTATGTAGAAGAGGCAAATCTAGAAAGTTGCTAAATAAAGATGAAATACTTATACATTCCAGATGTAAACACCATTATTTTGATATATGACTTAGTTTCACTCCACATGGAAGAGTTTATTTCATAATCAATTTAATGTTCATATAAGTGAAGAATTATAATCCATCGTATATATTCATCATTATAAATAATTTCCAGTTTAATGGTAACTACTCCATCAATACAGCATAAAAAAAGAAGACAATGAATATTATTAAAACAAGAAACTTTAGCAGAAAAGATCAAAAGCTAGGGTGATCTCAGATTTCTTTTTTGACTAACCCCAGTTTTTTTCCTCTGCTGAAGCATAATTACAAACATTTTCAAAGGCAATTATCTCCAAACAATTGCAGGCAAAGAACTTTGACTACATTTTAATTTTATATATGCTTTTATTTGCCATTATTATATTTCAATATATAAAAAATAGAAAATTAAAAATATTTAGATTACGTCAATAAATTTATAAACTGTCTTTCAAAACATATAAATTCTCCCAAACTACCAGAAACAATGGTGAAATTTAAATGGAAATGCCATAAATTATTTTTTGAAATAACAAAATATGTTGAAATATATTTTCTTTTCTTTATTACTCAGAAAGCAAAATGGTATAATAAAGTGCATTTTAAGATGAACATTTGTCTATAAGAGTAGTTTCTCATTTTTTCTAAAGCAGACAGAACTTTATATTGCATGAAGTAGTTTTAGAAAGTTCACAGTACAATTTTATATTTTTTAAAGCTTAATAAGTTTTAAAAGTTTTGCATAAAAAAGTTTCATATAAACTTGCATTTTATTTTAAGAAAATTAAGAGTTTAATTTTAAACCTTCATTTCAAAAATGTATTTTAAAATAAAATCTTACTGTTATATACTTGCTAATTTGAAATAATATCAGAAGTTTTAATAATAATAAATTTATTAACCATACTATAAATAAATGTAGTTTCCAAATGCGAAGAAGAAGAGATAGAATCCCTTCACTAATGTATAGCTCAATAATTCAATGTGAATATACCCTTATCTTTTAAAAATACCCTTTAAAAAGACATCTTAAACTTTGAGAAATCGATTCATAGTAACATTTTGTTATTACTGTTATTTCCATTAGAAAAAAAAAATTCCACAGTTAAATTTTGAAACAAATTTACTTTTAAAATATTTTTAAGCACCAGACATGTTCTGGAAAGTTATGTTTAATAAGCAAACTGTTCATTGTTCTGCTTAATAAAATAAATAAAATATACTAATTAAATATCTTTCCACATAAAAGTGAAAAGTTGTCCCATGTTTGATGCCCAAGAAATGAAATAAAATACTTGTTGCTTTCAGAGATAATAAACTAACAACTGATTATTGTAGTTTTGTATTACAGTTTGAATATATTTACCTCAAAAAGGAAAAAAATAAACAAACTATATTAATATAAATGTTTTTTTAAATATTTCAAACAAATATCAAGACTTTGAAACTTTGTATTTTATATTTTATCATGATTATATTGTCATATTTATAGTATTCAAAAATGTAGCTATATTTATTGTATTTTATAAATATGTGTAGTGTTCTTTTAATGCAAATAAATTTTAATTTTAAAATCTATTTTTGAAACTTTACAATACAAAACAATAGCATATTGGTGTAGATTTTGTTATTAAATCTCTATGTATGAAAGAATTGATTAATACAAATTTTGAAATATTATTTTAAAAATTTATTTGTATCACTACTATTATTATTTTTAAAATGTTTGAAGTTAAATTTTATAGTGTGTTCAAAAAAATATGAATAACTTTAAATAGTTTTCATAAATTTGTGGGCAATATTTATGAAAAGGTGTTTAAAATCTGAAGTATATTTAAATTTATTATCTAATTTAATTTTATCACCTAAACAAACTGATATAAAAAAGAAAACATTTAAAGTCATTAATTAGATTTAACTAGAAACCAACATGATTTTATGGGTGTATAACAATGGTTTGTACTTAATTAAATAAGTGAGAAAATTTAATCAACATTGTTATTATATGCCGAAGAGTTAACATACTAATTAACATAAATATATTCATTATAATATGAATGCATTTTTTAATGCTTAAGTAGTGAATAACAAGTAATTTGAATTTTTATGTGCTTGTATAGTATATTTAATTATAGCACATATTCATTTAGAGGTAAAGGATTGCCTTACTTTATTCAATATAATCCAATTCTTTTTCAAAATAATCCCATCAATATATTTTGATTTTTTAAAAAGATAGTTATATCACCATATGATATAGGTCAGAAAACAAGGACCCTGAAAACTCAGGCAGTTTGCTTTTATATCATATTGTTATATTAATAAATACTTCTAACATATAGTGAAGTAGAAAAGTCATGGTATAGTAAACTGAGGTGCATTGAAATGTATTTCAAAATCTCAGTGTATCTTGGGTACTACAACCAACTAAGGTATTTTGAATAATTGTCATGCATAAGAAAGACCAACTTAGTTAAAGATTGATATTTGACCAATGATAATTTTTGTAATTGTTCAGCATGTGAATGCTGTTAATTAAAAATGTCATTTATGCTAAGCGTATGTTAATTTTTCAAAATATTATTTTATTTACTGTCTCACCATTTTTAAAATATGCAATGGCTATTATAAAATGAGAATATTATATTCATATTATGATTGGTAATTGTTAAACATGTGTAAATTCAAATCCATCACCAAAAATTCACAACAACAATTATCTGCAATAAGGCATTTAACTACATTAATTCAATTATCAACCATCTCTGTTCCTCAATTTTTATTCTATTTATAGATCATCATTATTATACAATTCCAAGCAGTGTTAATATATATTGGTTTCAATCATACTAACATGTGTAACAGAATAAATATACTTTAAAATATTGACAGCCAAGTATGCTTTCAGTGCAGTACACCCCATGCCTGACAACCAACTATGAAATTTAAAAACCATTATTTAATGATTAAAATTCCAAAGCATGCTCACTTGCACATTACTAAATCTCTGATTTAAATATTAATAGAATTAATAATGAACCATATTTTTTTAAATTTTTAATTCAATACACACAATGTTATTTTTTTGAAAACAAAAAAAATCTCTATCATGACATAAGAAAAGAGAATTAAGTTAGGAATTAGATTTAGATTTTTATACTGACAAATATGCCACCTAAGATGTATGTGGGGGACCTAATTATTCAGCTATTTACTATAATAAAATTAAGGTTAGTTTGTTCATATTTGGACAATGTAATTATCAATATTTAAAATCTAAATCTATTCTCAATTTAATTCACGTTTTTTTGTCATGAGAAAAGATCCTGAATATGATTATTTTAAACCAATAAACATCACACGATCACTATTTCCTATTCTTGCTTATAATTGTTATCAAAACAGACAAAACTCTCTATATGTATTGCCACTCAGTGCAAGCCAGGATGCCAGAAGGCTTGTGCATAAAATCCCCATCTAGTGACTACTCATCCAATATCCCCAGACTAGTTTCTGGCTTGTGGCCTTTGTCAGTGAGAAGCCTTGGATCTGAGAGCATAGGGAATGGTGATCATGTGATGTTTATTGGCTTAAAACCAATCCTGCCTAATAGGATAGTGGTGGGTATGGTTATTAAAGAACCAAAGTCACCAAAATGTATAGGTGCTGAACTGAGTTCAGACCTATATGACTATATAAGCTGATGAGCTTAGATTGAAAATATTATGGCATTTTTAATTTAAAAGCTCATAATTTTGTAGTTAAGTAGAGATAAAAGATGTTTGCTGGAGGGTTGCATTAGATCCTAAGATCTAGGTACAGTGCTCTCAGATTTAATGCTCCTCACTGATGAAGGCCACAAGCCAGAAACTAGTCTGGGGATATTGGATGAGTAGGCACTAGATGGGGATTTTATGCACAAGCCTTTTGGCATCCATTGATTACTCTGGCTTGCACTGAATGGCAATATGTATAGAGAGTTTTGCCTGTTTTAATATGATTATTGTTCTTAGAAAATTAGTATTCTATATAATAAATCAAATAATATGAGAAAATTTTAGAAAGTCTAATATATTTTTAATTCTAATAACATTTTGAATTAAATTTAGTAATGCACAACTATATATACTCTAGAATTTGATTATTAAACAGTGGCAGTAGATGAGTATGATCATTTTAATGAGTGAAGCAAAAAAAAAAAATATTACTTTTTGTCATGACTACAAAAACTAATCCATAATGCAGAAATACATCCACATAATATTTTTAGTCTGTTTCATCTGATAGCATATGATGCTATCTTTTAATTTCTATTTGAAGCAAATATTTTTTTTTGAAAAAAATTTGACATTTTGCCTAATAGAAACTTTCTACATTATTCTATCCTAATATATCTTTTCAATAAGAACCAATTAATATTCCACATTTTTAGAATATCTCAGAAAATTTTTACAACACAAATGTCATCTGTCTTTTCTTCAAATTGTACTAGATCCCAGTTAGCATAAAAGAAGAAAAAAAATTAAGGAATAATAGAAACAGGCAAAGCAGTCTTTTAGGAAAGGTAGTGCCAGAGAAGATTAAGAAATATTTATTCTCTCAAAATAAATAAAGCTAACTTGCAGTACACAATGTTTTTTTAATTTTAATATTGTTAGAGAAATATAACCATTTCATCAGTACTACTTTATTGGAATAGTATTTTGAACAATAAAACTAGATGATTGATGATGATAGGTTGAACTAATGATGATGCAGATACCAGATTTTGTGGTGGATAAATGATTTTTGATGGTTGAGAATTAGGTAATTGATATAATCTACAAAAGTATGGAAATTTATATTCCTTAATTAAGATATATAATCCATTTTGTAATGGCTGCCTAACAGAGACAAGAAAAAGTCAGCATATCTCTCCTCATTACATTATATATTTATAAGTGATGTTCAGAGTGAAGATTAACTGCACAACATTAAAAATATCTTAAGCTATTAAACAAAAAAAATTATAATAGTACCAAACTCTTCATACGATAATGCTACCAAATGCAAGTCTTTATCAATGGATGCAGGAAAGTTTGTGCATAAAATCTCTATCTAATGCCTATTCATCCAACATCCTGAGTTGTTACTTTCATCAGTGAGGAGCCTTGGATTTGAGAGAACTCTCCAGTGGCCATCTTTACCTACTTGATTAACTACAAAGCTAGGAGCACAGCTGAAAACACTATAATGTTTCCAACCCAAGCTCATTCACTTGTATAGTCATATAGATCTGAACTCAGTTCAGCATCTATACATTTTAGTGTCTTTGATTTTTACAACCACAGTCACTATGTGCATGTTATGTATAAAATCATCAAAACATTGCATGATCATCATTTCATCTTGGGTTTAGTTTTATAGTTAACCAAGTAAGTAAAAAGTTGCTGCTGGAGGGTAAACTAAGATTTAGGTGCAGTGCTCTCAAATCCAAGACTCCTCATGGGTGAAAACCACAAGCTAAAAACTAGTCTGGAGGTGTTGGATAAGTAAGCACTACATAGGAATTTTATGCACTAACCTTCCTGCATCCATTGATCATGAAGACTTGCACTTCGTGGAACTACTGTATGGAGAGTTTGGTACTCTTATTAACAGCATGTGTAATCATATGAACTGGTAATCATGTGCTGTTATGATGGGTTTTAAGCAAAATTATTCTATTTTATCACAATTACAGAACAAATCACTAAACTAATATAATTAAGTTTTGAACCATATTTTTTATAAATAAGTCTTTACACCGTTCACTAAGTGTTACAACACTGCTTAAATTTTAAGTGTGAATTTGAAATCTAATCATTTTTAACCTTTTAACTAAAGATTAAAAAAATTAAAGGGATAGCAGAGTCGTAGATTGATGACCATTATAGCGCATCATACACCCGCATACATTTACTACATTGAAATAATCTTGAATCAATTTAGATATTCTAGATTTGTTTAAAGAATATAAAATTATCTATTTACATTAATTTAAAAAGAAAAGTAGAGCAGGAGAACGCATTTCATCAAAATGCAATTTGATTTGCGTGGTTTATAAAAGACTCCCTCGAGCACTGCTTTACAACTTGTTTGATTTTCTCTGAAGAATTAGTTCTCGGTGTCAATAATCAGGATTACAAAGGTGGAATTGTGTCTTTAAAAATGTCATAGATCACAACTGAAGAATAATAGATTAAAGTCATCTAATTCATTAAGTAGATTAATTGTAAGCTCCTTGCAGCTCCACGCGATGGGATCACGTTTTTTTTTTTTTTTACTAATTTATATGCGATAAGATGAGATTCTTAATTTCTGTATATAATAAAATTCAACGTGACAGATTTGTATTATATTATTTTACAATTTTATTATTATAAAAAATACTTTATCAAATTAAAAATTTATTTATATATTTAGTACTGTATAATCCATTCTCCAATCAATCTGCGAGCATATATAAAAACGTATCACTTATTTACTTTATTTCTATTTATCAATCTATCTCTATGAACTCGTTAGTTTTAAATTCTTATATTAAAAAAAAAAATGATAATAAATATTGAAGAAATACTTTAAGGAATAAATCTGATTTTAATTTTTCAGCACATGTATACAAATTAGATTCAAAAATATAAAAGAAAAGAAATTTATCGTCTTTCGGTCTTAAAACGTTTTCTCTACACTACTATATTAACAGTAATCTATTCTTCCTAATACACATATGTTTGCATGTTTGTAAAATAATATGTGTAAGTAACTTAGGTAAGCAAAATGCTCTGTATAAATACTATTCTATCTACACCAAACGCATGGCCATATGGCAAGCTCATTTTAATGGTATTCAATAATTTTAAACCCTTTTTTTCTATATTCCATCATATCAGCATTATACATATTTATTAAATCAAAGCTTAGTTTAAAACAAATCTAGACTCATACTTTAATACGAAATATTAGTTTTTCATTTCCCTTCAATTAAAATGGAAACAAAAATGATTGTCTTTTATAAAATTAAAGTCTTTATATGTTTGAATAATAATAAAAAAAAAGACTTAATTGCACAAAGAAATGAATAAATAAATAAAAAAATTTTTTATAAAAGTCTATTTAAAATATTTAGATGCAGCCTATTTTTCTTTAGATCGAGTTTGTATTTAAGTTTGTTTTTTACTTTGATTAGATAAAAATAATACAATCTTTAATTAGAAAATTCTAGATTTTTTAAATGTAATATCATTGTTTTACTTTCTTTTATAGATCTTAACTAAATATTCACAATTTCTTATGATAACGTAATAATTTGCCAAAATGTCAGATATATTTATACATTTCAATATTCTACATAGTTTTCCCTAAAAAACTATTATTTATAATATTCCCTTCACTTATGAAAACTTTTATTTTAATATGTGTATGTATGTAATATCTCATTATTACATTTCAAACACATGGTTGTTATTAAAAAAAATAAAAACTATCTTCTAAGCTAATGAAGTTGATTTTATTCTAATGTGTACAATTGTATATTTAAAATGTAACAATGCGAACGATACTAATGCATGTAGAGAAAGAAGAAAATAGTTAAAAAGGAAGATTACTATGTCTATATATAAAAAATAATACAGATGAATTTGATTTTTATTAAATTTAAATTAAATAATTTCTGATTTAACACTTATCAATATTCATTAAAGTATCTATTGAAAGATTCACTATTGTAAATAAGTATTTGCTGAAAAACATTTATTTACGTAATAAATTTGTAATTATAAATTTTTATTAAACGCACATTATTATATTAAATAATATTTATTTTCAAAGCGCAGATGATTTGAAATTAACTTACGAGAGAGTGCAAGTCTCTCAGCGCTTGTGATTATTAATAGCCAATCAGATCGTAAATACTGGGACAACGATTTAACAAGAAAAGAGTGGTAACCACTCTTAACTTTACTTGTCTGTCTATATATCCAAGCCAGTCCAAAGTACTTATATCTGAAAGTGTGAATATTAAATACCTTCACACACTACTCACTGACTTCAAATTACAAACATACAGCATGAAATCTTTAGATTCACTATGCAGTAGATTATCGATGTTATAAATTGCAGAAATATATGTAAATAATATTTATTTTCAAAGCGCAGATGATTTGAAATTAACTTACGAGAGAGTGCAAGTCTCTCAGCGCTTGTGATTTTTAATAGCCAATCAGATCTTAAATACTGGGACAACGATTTAACAAGAAAAGAGTGGTAACCACTCTTAACTTTACTTGTCTGTCTATATATCCAAGCCAGTCCAAATCATCTGCACTTTGAAAATAAATATTATTTACATATATTTCTGCAATTTATAACATCGATAATCTACTGCATAGTGAATCTAAAGATTTCATGCTGTATGTTTGTAATTTGAAGTCAGTGAGTAGTGTGTGAAGGTATTTAATATTCACACTTTCAGATATAAGTACTTTGGACTGGCTTGGATATATAGACAGACAAGTAAAGTTAAGAGTGGTTACCACTCTTTTCTTGTTAAATCATTGTCCCAGTATTTAAGATCTGATTGGCTATTAATAATCACAAGCGCTGAGAGACTTGCACTCTCTCGTAAGTTAATTATTATATTAAGTAAAATTTACTAAGGCTGTAACCTTAGGAATAAGCGTCTGAAAAATTCGAAAGTAGGGACTGTGGCTAAGACCTGTAGAGGTCCCTACTTTCGAATTTTTCAGACGCTTATTCCTAAGGTAATAAATTTATAAATATATAAGTGACGTGAATTCTTAATCCAACATTATTTTTTAAATAAACTTTAATAAAAATTTTATTAAATGATAATAATTCATTAAAATATATCATATCATTTAAAGCATACCACATTGATTATTTGCAAAAAAAAAAATGTAAACACTTTTTTTATTACAAATAATTATATGTAATTATATAATGGATTATTTACATTATCTAATTTAATTGTTAACATTTTTTAGAGAAATACAAACATAATGTTTTGAGTGGTATTAGTCTATTCTCTTCTTCGGATATTGATGGCCTTATTAATATTAGCTTTAAGTATAAGAATCAAACTGATAACATGAGGATTTGTGAATTATCATACTTTAATTAATTAGGTTATTTTAACAAAGTTAGCAGTTGATAATAATTTTACATACTTATATATGAGTATCCTTCTGGTTTTTCCATTTTTGTTTGAAGAGCACAGTTAATGAGTTATCAATTATTACACTAGATTGATTTGTGGGATTATTTGTGACTGTGATGCATACTGCTTTTTTTAAAAATTATTCTTGCATTTTTTCAATTGAACATGTTTCATCAATAAAGGCCTTTTAACATTAACATGACATTTCATAGATGGAACTTCTGTTTTTTAGTATTTTAAAGTTGTGTAGAAATTAGAAATCCTCCCATACTATAACTTTGGAAAGCTGTTTCCTATTACACTGATTGTCAGTAAGAGATGGTGATCATGTGATGTTTATTGTCAGTTTTCTTTAATTTGTTTGCTAACACATAGTATCAATCATTTGTTTTTCTTTTGATAGTTTTTTGGTCATTTATTTTAACTTTTTTTTTTAATCATAGCCGATGAAACATTTTTTTTTTTTAAAGGATTTGCTCCAAGTTAATTTTTTCTTTATCTAAGTCAATCAACATCTTATGAACAAACTTGTTTTGTTCATTAAGATAGTAAATCAGAAAAACGTGATGGCAATATCAGCATATGTAGTACAAAATAAATGTGAAAGTATGATTTTTTTCTTCTTTTACATGATTCAAAATTGGATTAAAATAATATTTAATGGAAGAATTATATAAGCTATTCATATTTAAAGAAACAAGCAAGATATTTAAAACCAGAGAAAAAAAATGAGAATATTCTAATTGCTAAATCATTTTTGAAAGCTATGCTACCAAAAGTATGAAAATGCTAATTAACAAATTTGTATGTGATAATATGTTTTACTATTTCCATCATCTATCAGTAAATGTTGAATGTATAGAAAATCTTTAACTTTATTTAAACTTTTCAAATATAAACAACTTGTTAGTAATAAGACACAAATATACATGACACGTTTGTAATGATACAATGATTTGAGTAGTATTATTCCCCACTCCAGGTGTTTCTGGCTTGATTAGTGACAGTATTAGCATAGGAATCAAACTTACATTTTTAGTTTCTTGAAATATCGAATCTAAGGTAAACACTTTAACTGAACTATTCTGTCAAAGACAATAGATAAAGAAATTTGACATATTTATTTATGAGGATTGGTTCAAATCATTCTGTGTTTTTCAATTTTTTTATTTATTATTTTTTTGTAACAGCAAGGTTAATTAGAAGCTTCCATATGTTGTGTATTGTCACACTAGGTTGACTTATAGGGTTATTTGCCATTGTCATATGAGCAGCTTCTTTGAATTTTCTTCTTTGCACCTTTTCCTCTCTATCCAATATTTTTGTTATTTTCCCAATTAAATATATGGTCAGTATATATATGATATGCTATTGGAGACACATCATCTTTTTTCTCTTTTAACCATTAGATTTTGTTCAACAGGGTGACAGGCCTCACCAATATACTTCATTCCATATTCACATGGTATTTCATAGATGCAGTTTTTGTTCTTCTGCATTTCCAATTTAGGGTTGGTAGAAGTAAAAATTTCTCAAAGTATGGTATGGTTTTGACAAGATTTTCTAATATTATATTGATTGCAGATTTTCTTTAAATTTGTCTGCCATTCCTTGTATGTATGGATACACTACAATACCAATAATTGTTTTTTTTATTTTTGTTGTCTGTTTTTATTGTCTGTTAAAGATTTTTTGATGACCATTTATAGATAATCATTCTTTATGTGTATTTGTTCTTTGTGAATCTTTTCATTTTCCAAATCACTTGTGTCTAAACAAACTTCATTCCATAGAGAAAGTATAATTCCATGTTTAGTGCTGCTAGTATAATTGAATGTGTATGCCAAGAACTTGTTAGTGTATGTTGATTTCCTATACACTATCATTTTTATTTTGCCCTGAAGGAGTCTTGTCACAAGAACATCTAAAAATGCTATTTTTTGTTCTTATTCTGATTCCATTGTAAATTCAATTGGAGATGTATTGTTGATATGTATCCAGAATGATTGTTACTGCACTTCACAATGTGGCCATACCATAAAGGTATCATTAACATAACAAAACTATAGTTTAGGTAGACATGGAGTAGTATTTATAGTAGTGGTTTCAAACTCTTCCATGTAAAGGTTGTTCAACTAGAATGACAGTTGTAATCCCATACCATCTGTTGGTTTTGTTGAAAAAATTCTGAGTTACAATGAAAGTACATTGTTCTTATGCGGAATGTTAATAATTCCATTATACTAATTGGTTTTGTTGAAAAAATTCTGAGTTACAATGAAAGTACATTGTTGTTATGCAGAATGTTAATAATTCCATTATACTAATAGATAGAATTATTCTAGTTTGAAAATTTTTATGATCATATAACCTTTTCCTTAAATAGACAATGCCTCATCACATTGTACATTTGTTAATAGACTTTTCATGTCAAAGATTGACAATATGTCAGTTCTTCCCATTTTCATGTCCCCGGCTAATTCTACAAAGTGCTTAGAATTTCTGATGAAGGATTATATCCTGTTGCTAATAGAATAAGAACTTTAAGAAGAAATCTCAACAAATTTTGACATGGTGAATTTCTAGAACTAACAATAGATTTAATGGAACATTGTCTGATAGTCCACATAGATGAAGAATCTTTCTGAAATGTGAAGTTAATTTCTTTTTTTTGAATCACTAAAATACCTATTGCAATTGTAATTTTACCTTTGTCAACAGGAAGAATGATTATATATGTATCTTTTGCTCTCATGACATGTTTGATTTCTGCTCTTTGTCTCTCAGGTGTCATTTTAATTCTTTCAGCATAGTTCTGCTGTTTTTTCTGGAGGTAATATTTGGGTAACTTCTTCAATGGCTGCCATTATATCTAAGAATGGGACAGTAATTGGTGTAATGGTGAAGTTCAAACCTTTTCCAAAACAGATAATTCAGCATCAGTAATGTGTTTAGAACTGAGATTTTTCACTGACATTGATAAATTGCTAGTTTCAGTATAACTTTTGCTTTGCCCATGTAGATTTACAAACTGGTTGTTCTGATATTTTTTTATCCTTCCATGTAATTTATAATATGATCTTTCCACTGCTTGACAAATTCTTGAGAAATCTTTATCTGAAAGTTTATTTTTTAGAAAACATTCCACATTTTGAATGGAACACAAGGTTTGATATTTGGAAAACCATTGAACATCTATTCTTTCTTTTAATAAGCACATTTAATCTCTGAATAATTGTCTATGCTCTCTTGGAGGAAATAAGTTTTAATTGCAAGCCCTTAGAAATAATTACTTATGATTTACATTTACATAAGAAAGTTAAATGATTTTCTCCTTTGGCCAATTTTAGACATAATTTTCTATAATATCTAAACTTCAACATAGCATCAGGTCCATACTGAGCACTTAGTATTTTCCTGAAAGGTTGTGATAATGGTGTCTTGGATGTGATAATATATTGGACTACTTTCATCATCTATCAGTAAGTGTGAATGTATAGAAAATCTTAAATATTATTTAAACTTTTCAAATACAAACAATTTTCTAGTAATAACACACAAATAGACAACACGGGTTAATAATGATGCAACATTACAAGTAGTGCTGGCCTGATCAGTGACAGTATTAGCATAGGAATTGAACTCACACCTTTAGGTTCTTGAATATTGAATTTAAGACAAACACTCTAAGTGAGCTTTTCTGTTAAAGGCAACAGATAATAGCAATTTTACATATTTATATATGAGGGTTGGTTCAAATCATCTTTAGCCTTTTCAATTTTTTTATTAATTTTTTTAAGAGCAAGGTTAATTAGAGGCTTCCATCCATTGTGTATTGTCACATTGCATTCACTTATAGGATTATTTGGCATTGTTATATGATCAGCTTACAAAAATAGCAAAAAATTCAATTCCAAATACAAAGGTAAAATTACAAGCATTACTCTTGTAATGATCGGAAAGCAAGTGGAGATCGAATCTAACCGCAATCTATGATATCTGCTTTACAGGGCACCATCTAGGCATTTAAACCTAGAAAAATTTATAGAGTAGGCAGATACGCGCTGTTAAGATTCCACTTTATTTAAATATTTAGATCGTTAGCCCAAGTCACTAGCTCAGTGGAACAGCAGAGATTATAAAATATAACTTTATATCTCAAATATAAAAAAAAATAAAAGCCACTGTCAGAAATTAATACATAAAAATATTTATTTACGCACATATAAAATCATTCTAATTTGAGGACTAAGTTTAACATTTTAGATGTTTATATTAATCTTTAATTTTACATTTAAATAGATTTCAATAATGAGTTTAATATTTATTTAGTGAGTCGAGTATGAATAGACTATATAGATTGTATTTGAAAAGAAAAATGTTCTATCCCTTATTTAACCTTAGGCCAAAAAGTTCGCAGTCAAACCGGCGCCAACCCATCTGATACATTTATGTATTCCATGTAGCATGAAAATACGACAACACAAAATATTATACTGTCAGGAATGTACATCTGAACAGTAAGTAGAGTTAGAGAAGACATTGTCTCTCCACCAACAGGAATGCTACATCTGTTGGCGAGTAGAACAATAAACAAAAAACTCCATAGAATGGACTGCAGTCCTTTGCTGACTTACAAACCCATCCATAGGCAAACAGAAGGTGTGTGGTGTATATGTGCAATCCTGCCTGTAGCGGATCTCATACTACATCTACTAATTACATAAATATATCCAATCCATTGAGCTAATTCAACTACGAAACGAATAACCTAAGATTACCCTCCCTTAAACTATATATAACTTTACAAATCTATACAGCCAATTAACGCCCAACTTAAATTTAACATTTATTATGTTTACACAGATGAATTTTATAAAATTTGTTTTAAAATGTTGAGTATAGATCGGCTGCACAGATTCCATGGTTAAAAACATTCCAAAATAAACATAACCGATCAAAATACAAAGTCATCGATAATGTCAATTGCATAGGGAATACAAAAAAACCCAATGCAGTTCATCATAAGACACTGCAGTGACATGATGACTTATATATTCCAATCGACTATGAAACAGCAACATAATTAACCGCTAACGAATCTATGCAACGTCTATACCCAACTTTAAATTTCATGCATTTAAATAATTTATATGATAAGTATTAATACAAATAAAAAAATAATAAAATGGAAATGATTTTTTTTCAAAGCAAAACATATAAAATTTTAAACATTATCAATTGATTTTAAACTTAAAAGTCAGATAGAAGTTCATAAGCTTGAACGAAAGTTCTTAATTAGTTTTAAATTTTAGAGTTCATGTCAATAGCTTACAGTAGAAGAATCACTGCTCTTGATGTAAATTCCCACGGAGTCTTTATTTGAAAACCTGGTCAGATGTTCCGGAGGTAGCATTAGCTGGTTCATTTCGGTATCACAGTCAGTTCATTTTTAAAATAGAGAGAGAGTGTGTGATACGTGTGCCCTATCACGACCCTCAAAAACAAGTCGGAAAAACTGACTGGAACTCAATATTTTTCTTTTTATAGTCCTCCTATGGATTCCATGAACAAAAACATCACTGTTCCATTTTTTTCGTTATGGTCCGGGCCTTTATTTGCTTTCATTGGTCAAGCTAAATCTCTTTCTTCTCTTATCTATTTTTCATCTGACTTTTTAATTACACAGCTTTTGGATAATTAATAAACAATCATTTTCATTTACAGATTTATTTTTACTTACGTTATTTGTTTTTAAAACTATTTTTATATTTAAATATTTTTTTATAAAAAAAGTACGTTCAAATACCTTTTTTTATTTATAAAAAAAAAATATTTTTAAAGTTTAGTATCTGTGCGAATATATACGTTTAACGAACATTTTAATTTTAGCGTTTAGTTTTTTTTTTTAATACATTTATTTTTATTTGCGAACTTTAAGATTTTATTTTAAATTAATGTAACGGCATATTTATATATCGTTACACTCTGAAAGTATTACAAGTAATTCAGAAAAAAGGAAATTAACTTTATATTTTAGAAAGATTCCTCACTATATGGATTATCTAAAATCCATAAAGATACTGTTCCATTAAGGTCTATTGTTGATTCTAAAAAATTACTATGTCAAAATTTGTTGAGATTTCTTCTCAAAAGTCCATCGGCATACAAGACACAGTCCCTCATCAGAAATTCTAAGCATTTCTTAGAATTAGTCAGGGACATAAAGATAAAAAGAACTGACATATTGAAAAGCTTTGACATGGAAAGTCTATTTACAAATGTACCATGCAAGAGGCATTGTTTAAGGAAAAGGTTATATGATGATAATACTACAAATAAGAACAAGTGTACCTAACAAACAAGAACAAGTGTACCTACTGATAGTATAATAGAATTATTAAAATTTATGCATAACAGCAATATACTTTCAATATAAGTGAGAATTCTTATAACAAAATCAGAGATGGCCAAGGAATCACCACTGTCATCTTTTCTGAGCAACATTTACATAGAAGAACTTGAAACCACAACCATAAAAATTATTTCACATCTGCCTAAAGTGTGGCTTCACTACATTGATGATACATTTGTGATATGAGATGCATGGTGAGATACAATTACAATCATTCTGGATGCATATTAACAACATATCTTCTTCAATTCAATTCATAATGGAATCAGAATGAGAACAAAAATTGGCATTCTTAGATGTTCTTGCGACAAGACTCCCTCAGGCAAAGTAATAACAACAGGGTATGGGAAACCAACTACACTTTAAAGTACTTTACATACACATCCAATCATACCAGAAGCACTAAACATGGAATTATACTATCACTATAAAACAAAGTTTGTTTGGATGCCAGTGATTTGGAAAATGAAAAGATTTACATAGAACAAACTCTTATAAAGATGGTTATCCATCAGTAGTTATCAAAAAAATTTTTAATAGATAATAAGAAGAGACACCAAAAGAAAAAAACAATTATTGGTACTGTAGTGTATCCTTACATACCAGGAATGGCAGACAAATTTTAAAAAATCTGCAGTCAATATAACATTAGAACAACTTTCCAAAGCTATATCATACTTTGAGAAATTCTTACTTCTATCAAGTATAAATTGGAAATGCTGAAGAACAAAAACTGCATCTATGAAATACCATGTGAATGTGGAAGGAAGTATATTGGTGAGACCTGTCACCCTGCTGAACAAGACAAGATAATGGTTAAAAGAGAAAAAACAGGTGTGTCTCCAGTAGCAGACCATGTATGTACTAATGACCATATGTTTTATTGTGAAAATACAAAATTGGATAGAGAGAAAGAAATGCAAAGAAGAAAATTAAAGGAAGCTGCTCATAAGACAATGACAAATGATCCTATAAGTCAACCTATGGAAGCCTCTAATTAAACATTCTATTAGAAAAAATTATTAAAAAAAATAAATTGAAGAACTCTGGATGATTTTAACAAATCCTCATATATAAATATATAAAATTTCTACTATTTGTTGCTTTTGATAGAGTAGCTCAGTTGGTTAAAGTGAGTGCCTGAAATTTGATATTCGAGAATCTAAAGGTGTGTGTTTGATTCTTAAGCTAATACTGTCACTGTTAGACCATCAACACCTAAAAAAGAGTTGAGAATAATATTACTCAAAACATTGTGTCACTACTAATCTATTTTGTCTATTTGTGTATTATTACTAACAACTTTTTGTATTTGAAAAGTTTAAATAAAGTTTCAAATTTTCTATGCATTCAACATTTACTCATAGATAATGAAAATAGTCCAACATATTACCATATGTAATATACTATCATCACAAATTTTCAGGAAAATACTAATTACTTGGTATAAACCTGATAATATGTTAAAGTTTAGACATTATGAAAAATTATGTTTAAAACTGGCTAAAGTAGAAAATCATTTAACTTTCTTAGGTAAATGTAAATTGGAAGGAATTATAAGGGTTTGCAATTAAAACCTCATATTTTCTCTAAGAGAACTAAAAATATTATTCAGAGAAAAAATAAGGTATTATTGAAAGAAAAAATAAATGTTCAATGGTTTTCCAAGTATCAAACCTTGCATTTTATTAGAAATGTGGAATGTTTTCTAAAAAATAAATATACAGATAAAGATTTCTCAAGAATTTGTCAAACAGTCAAAATATCATATGGTAAATTACATAGATAAAGAGATGTTAGAATTAAAAGGTTGTAAATCTATATGGGTAAACCAAAAGTCATATTGCAACTAGAAATCTATCCAGCTTTGTCAGCCAAAAAGTTTAGTTCTAAACAACTTACTGATGCTGAATTATCTGTTCTTGGAAAAAATTTAAACTTCACCAATAGCAACATCTACTGTCCTGTTATTGAATATAATGGCAACCACTGATGAATTATCCCAAAATTGCCTCTGGAAAAAGAAGCAGAATTATGCTGGAAAGTTAAAAGACACTTGAAGAGACATCAAAAGCAGAAATCAAGCATTTCATGCAGTGAGAGAAAAGATATATCTGTAATCAATATTTCTGCTGACAAAGATAATGTTACAGTTGTATGAGATAAAACTGAGTATGATAACAAAATACAAGAATTTCTCACAGCAAGCCATTCCAAAAAAATAGCAAAAATGCAACTCCAAATACAGAGGTAAAATTATAAGTATTAACTCTGGAAGCATCACAGGTATTTCAGTGATTCAGAAAAAAAATTAACTTCATATTTCAGCACAATTCCCCTCCTATATGGATTATTTAAAATCCATAAAGACAATAATCAAGGCCTATTGTTAGTTCTATAAATTCACCATATCAAAATTTGTTGAGATTTCTTCTCAAAGTTCTTAAACTATTGGCATACAGGACACACAATTCTTCATCACAGATTTTAAGCACTTTTTAAAATTAGATACATGAAAATGGAAAGAACTGACATACTGGTAAGTTTTGACATGGAACATCTATTTACAAATTTACCATATGATGAGCCATAATAAGTAAGATTAATGAGTCTAATTACTTGCTCTGTTGACATCTAAGGGTATCCAGAAGATAGCTATATATCATGGCTGATTAAATTGTAATTACTATTATACTCTTTTTATACTGTAGCCATGCTATATAAACTTTGTAGTAAACTTTTTGGAAAGATTGGCTAATGTATTTCTCTAATAAGTTTGATATATTTTTTTCTCTCCAATGATATTACTGTGTAATGAATGAATGTAATGAATAACTAAAGAATTGACTATCATTGCTATCTGAAATCATATAAAGAAACTCAATATTTAAAATTAATAAATCAAAAGTATATATTAATATAGAGTTTTAACTACATATAAACTATAGGTGATAATTCTTTTTTATAAAATCTAATTATGTATATTTAAAATGCCTTGTTTTTTTTAAAATAGTATTTTTGAATATTTTTTGTGTATTTTCAATATTTATATTTTTGTCCAAAAATGTAATATATATATATATGATGGTATTATAAAACCATTATGTTTTTGTCCAAAAATGTAATATATATATATATGATGGTATTATAAAACCATTATGTTGTCTTCCTAATATACTATTATCTCAAATAAAATATAATCAATTTATAGGACAACTACATACTTAAATAATAAATAAATAAATAAATTTATTAACATCTAATCGATTTTCATTCAAAAATGAACCTTGTCAAGATATTATAACAATTCAAAAAATTCACTGACTTACATATTATCTTAACACACCATCTACTGGTCAAACTTAACTATAAAAATGTTTTTATATTTTCCAATCTTTATTTAATGACCATTTTCCTCCTAACTTTACTGACCCTTGTACTAAATTCATACATTTCCCTTTATTTTCTTGTATATACAATGTTTCATATACTTTTCTTTTAATTTTTACAATATTTGATAACTTTAATACTTTCTTTACAATTCATGATGTGTCTTGTTTTTAAAAAAATAGCAAAATGGTCCTAATTTAATATTTTTTTTATTTATTGTTCTGCCATGCTCTTTACCCCTTTCTATCTTACTTTTTACTGACTGACCTATGTATATCATTTTGCTTATTTTACAAATAATTTTATAAACTATTTCTATTTTATCATTCTTATCTTTCCTTATTTTAGAATTACTTACTAGGTTTTTTAAAGATTTACTATTTTTCCATCTAATATCTAAATTATGATTCTTTTTTTTCTTCTATCATTTAGAATGTTATATACATCCTTGGAATATGGAATAGAAATCCATTTCTTATTTTTTCTTTCATTTTTATTGTTAACTTTTTTATATCTATTACTATTTCTTAAAATATTTCTTACAATCATACAATTATATCCATATTCAATGTACTCTTTTTGGATTTTCAATTTTTGCTCCATTGCATCCTTATTATTTAATGTAAGCTTATCATTTTTTTCTTTTATTCCTATTAGTACCACCCATTTTTGACACCAAGGTTGATAAGATTTTGGATGTATTATTCTTCTAGCATTTTTATTCTTTATGTAGTGCTTTATGTTAGTCATTCCATTTTCATCCTTTTTTATTAATAAATCTAAATATTTTATTCATTCTTCATTATTTTCTATAGTAAATTTAATATTAAACATATTTTTATTTAGTTCATTAAAAGTTTTTATTATGTTCCTTCCATTTCCTACAACTAAAATATCATCCACATATCTAAAATACTTTATAATTTTTCCATTTTCAATACACTTATCAATTACTTTCTGCCCAATCCAATCAACCATAGTTGATGCCATAATTCCATTTATCAAACAGCCCATTATCCATCCTTTTTCTATATTCTAAAACTCATTATATTTTGCATATAAAGTCTCATTAATCATGATTAAAACCTCTTCTGTGATTTTTATCCATTCTTTTGAAATTATCTTCTCATCTTTGATTTTTCTTACTACAATTTGAATGCTTTCTATCCTAGAAACACTTTCATATATTTTTTCTATATCAAATGATGCTATATTACCATTGCTATTTAATTTAACTGTATTAAAACTTTTTAGTACTTACTCAGAATTTTTTAAGCAATACTTTCCATATCCCATACTATCCACAAGTTTTCTATATATAAGATTACACATTTCTTTTAATACATATCCATTAAAATCCAATACTAATCATACAGGCATATTTTCTTTATGAGTTTTTATATTTCCAAATACTATAGGATGTTCATATGCTGTTGGATATAATAACCTATATTTATTATCATTAAGCAACTTACTTTTTCTTATTCTTTATAATATTTTTATATATTTATACTTAATTATATTACTTGGATTCTTTTCTATTTTCAAAAAATCTTGTTTAACCAAGTCATTTTTAATTTTCTCTTCATAATCTTCTTTATTTAATATTACAAACCTAGATCCTTTATCTTCAATAGTAATAATTGAATTTTCTTTTTTAACTTTTTCAATAATTTCCTTACTTGTTTGTTTATCTTTCCACTCATTCTTATTTATATGTCGATTTTCTTATTAATTATATTATCAATTTTTGACTGCAAATTAATTGTATTTATATCTTTAATATTGGCTGCTTCAATACTAACTGCTGTATTTTTATCAGTATCCATATCCTTAAATGGTGTATACTTTGGTCCTTATTCCAACATTCTCATTTGTTTATTTGAAAATTTACTTTTTGATATATTTACTAATTTATTATAATTACTATCATTTCTATTATAATCAATTTTATTTTCATTTTTTCTTTATTCATATATTCTTTTATCTTTATGTAATAACCATTTCCACTTCTTTAGATATTTCAATTTAAGCTTATTCTTTATAAATTCATTATGCTCTTCTAACCATTTTTTGATAAAATAAAACATTTCCGATGATAAAAATAACTGGGTTAAACAAGATTTTGTGAAAATAGAAAAGAATCCGAGTAATATAATTAAGTAACATATATAAAAATATTACAAAAAATGAGAAAAACTTAGTTGCTTAATGATAATGAATATAGGTTATTATATCCAACAGCATATGAACATCCTATGGTATTTGGAAATATAAAAACTCATAAAGAAAATATGCCTGTATGATTAATATTGGATTTTAATGGATATATATTAAAAGAAATGTGTAATCTTATATATAGAAAACTTGTGGATAGTATGGGATATGGAAAGTATTGTTTAAAAAATTCTGAGTAAGTACTAAAAAGTTTTAATACAGTTAAATTAAATAGCAATGGTAATATAGCATCATTTGATATAGAAAAAATGTATGAAAGTGTTTCTAGGATAGAAAGCATTAAAATTGTAGTAAGAAAAATCAAAGATGAGAAGATAATTTCAAAAGAATGGATAAAAATCACAGAAGAGGTTTTAATCATGATTAATGAGACTTTATATGCAAAATATAATAATGAATTTTGGAATATAGAAAAAGGATGGATAATGGGCTGTTTGATAAGTGTAATTATGGCACCAACTATGGTTGATTGGATTGAGCAGAAAGTAATTGATAAGTATATTGAAAATGGAAAAATTATAAAGTATTTTAGATATGTGGATGATATTTTAGTTGTAGGAAATGGAAGAAGCATAATGAAAGCTTTTAATGTACTAAATAAAAATATGTTTAATATTAAATTTACTATAGAAAATAATGAAGAAGAAATAAAATATTTAGATTTATTAATAAAAAAGGATGAAAATGGAATGATTAACATAAAGCACCACATAAAGAATGAAAATGTTAGAGGAATGATACATCCAAAATCTTATCAACCTTAGTGTCAAAAATGGGGGTACTAATAGTAATAAAAGAAAAAAATTATAAGCTTACATTAAATAATAAGGATGCAATGGAGCAAAAATTGAAAATCCAAGAAGAATACATTGAATATGAATATAATAGTATGAGTGTAAGAAATATTTTAAGAAATAATAATAGATATAAAAAAGTTAACAATAAAAATGAAAGAAAAAATAAGAAATGGATTTCTATTCCATATTCCAAGGATGTATATAAAATTCTAAATGATAGAAAAGAAAAAAATGAACCTAATTTAGGTATTGGATGAAAAAATAGTAAATCTTTAAAAAAACTAGTAAGTAATTCTAAAATAAGGAATGATAAGAATGATAAGATAGGAATAGTTTATAAAATTATTTGTAAAAAAATCAAGATGATATATATAGGTCAGTTAGCAAAAAGTAAGATAGAAAGAGGTAAAGAGCATGACAGAGCAATAAATAGGAAAGATATTAAATCAGAACCATTTTGCCATTTTTTAGAAACAAGACACATTATGAATTGTAAAGAAAGTATTGAAGTTATCAAATATTGTAAAAATTATAAAGAAAGAAAAGTATATGAAACATTGTATATACAAGAAAATAAAGAGAAATGTATGAATTTAGTATAAGGGTCAGTAAAGTTAGGAGGAAAATGGTCATTAAATAAAGATTGGAAAATATAAAAACATTTTTATAGTTAAGTTTGACCAGTAGATGGTGTGTTAAGATAATATGTAAATCACATGAATTTTTTGAATTGTTATAATATCTTGACAAGGTTTATTTTTGAATGAAAATCGATTAGATGTTAATAAATTTATTATTTATTTATTATTTAAATATATAGTTGTCCTATAAATTGATTATATTTCATTTCAGAGAATTATATATATATATATATAATTAAAGGGCATTTGAACACAGACTACCAAGCTTTTTTCAGTCATCCACTCTATCTTATATAACTGATACTCATGAATACATGCATGTGAAAAAGATAAATGATCACCAATATATGTATTTTATGCTGAATCAACACTGATCACTAGGTACAGATCATCATCCTCCATATATATATAATCAGTACTTGGTTTATATTTAGATGGCATATCTACAAACTTTAATAGACATGTTTCAATCCTCTCCACTTTCCAATTCTTCAGCCATCTATTTTTAATGTTATGGATGACTGGACATGCTTCGATCTTCTCCACTCTCCAATTCTCTAGTCTCTCATTATGTTATGGATGATTGAAGTGTTGGAGAATGGATAGGGTGGAAGCCTTCTATTAAAGCTTGTAAATTTGCTATCTTAATATAAACCAAGTACTAATTATACATATGTGTGGGAAATGATATGATTCAATTGATGAGTGCTGGTTCAGCATGAAGTACATATATTAGAGATAATTTATCTTTTTCACATGTATGTGGTTATGTGTATCGTTTATATAAGATAGGAGTGGATGACTGAAGGGAGATTGAAAGTCTGTGATCAAATCCTCTTTAATTACATCTAGCTTAAGCATATACACTGTATATACATTAAATCTTTGATTTGATTTAATATACTTGTAAATATATATAACAAAACTTAAATATATTCCAAACAACGGTAAACAATTTATAATACAATATAAATAAAAACTCAATAAAAACTCATAAAGAAATATTTTCGATTATATTCATAATGATTCCATTTTGAAAGTTGAGTTGAAAATGATTATGAATATAATCGAAAATATTTCTTTATGAGTTTTTATTGAGTTTTTATTTATATTGTATTATAAATTGTTTACCGTTGTTTGGAATATATTTAAGTATTGTTATTGTATTATTAATATTAGCAGACATTTATTTTGTTATATATATATATATATATATATATATATATATAAAGGTATATATATATATATATATATATATATATATATATTGTAACCTTCCAGGTTGGCACCAGGAAGAAATGTGGGAAGTTCACATTTGTGCTAACAATGGCTAAAGTTAATTATCTGAGAAAAATAAATTGAGATGTAATTTGCTAGTTAAAATTAGGATTAAAAAAAATTAAAACTTTAAGTGGGTGTACTGATTGGTAGAGTTTTGGATTATATGTTTGGTTGTAGGAGAGGAGGATGAATAACATCAGAGATGTTTATATGTAGTAGAAAAATTTACATGTCATACTAAGCAGATACATATATATATTATTAATTAGAATTTTCTTTCCTATATTTTATTTATTATTTACTGATTATATATTGTTCATAATCTTATGTTTAAAAATGATAAAGATTATTTGTATAATAGTGAATAACATTTCTAAATTAATAATTAATATTTAATATTTTTTATTATTATTATTATTATGTTTTATTCTATTCAAATATTGTATTGTTAAAATTTTATAAGTAAAATTCTGGCACACTTCCAAAATTGATTGTAATAAAAAAAACACAGAGGGCATGAGTAGAAGAAAGACATAAAGTTTAAAACTTGAAGGAAAGTAAAAAAAAAAAAGCTCCGAGGAAGAAGATGTAAAAAACTTAAAAGATTCAATAACTCTCTAAGAGTATTATATAAAAAACATCACAAGGATTCTAATAATACACCTGTGGAGAATTTTTGTTATTATACTACTGGAATGATATAAAAATGAGGAGATAAACTCACACACCCCGACGGATACCAGCCTCCAAATCTTTGTCAAACGATGGTTCAAATTCACTACCTTTAAAATGCCTGGATGATATGTAAGCTAAATTATTATGATTTATTTTAAAGTATTACCAAAGCTAAATAATATTAAAATGGCAAAATTGTTTAAAATAAAGCTAGCTAAAATTTTCTTATTAGACACTAGAATTAAATGCTTGATTTTCAATTTTAAGAATTTTCTATCAATATTCTACAAAATAAAATTTAAAATGAAAAAGTTTATCTATTTAATCTTATATCAAGAAGATAATTTTATACTGTATAACTTTGCTAGTCGTGCATATATAACAAAATAATTCCAATGCATGCAAATGTCATTTATTACACCTATAACGAAATTCTAGGATAAAAAAAAGACTATTGTCATACTTAACAAATTATGCTTTAACAATGGATAGACATTTTTTTGATGTTAAAATTTACTGTTGTCTTTGAAACTAACATGTATATTTCTTTCAATTTTCATTTTTGTTTAAAAAAACTTAACATGTAATGATGAGATATTGATAAGTATTTTCGTTATTACTTATAATAAATGTATAACCATTTTTTTTAAAAAACAAAACAAAACAATGTAACTTCATATCATTATAATATGATAATTTATTATTTTGTATGATCTAGAAATTATATTATAGGTGATTATAGATATTTGGATGCGTGCGTGATACTATAAATTATTATTTTAAAAAAATGTATTTATTATACTTCAATTTGTTAATGAAGTTTATTTAAAAAAATAAAGAATTAAAACCTTGTCTGTTATAAGTTGAAGGTAGAAATGATCAAGGGACGATTATATTATTTAGATTGAGTTTGGAGATATTACTTAACCCTCATGTATATAAGTATAAGTATAAGTGTTTAGTTATTGTTTTTCCCTGCCTTTCTTTATTCTTGTATAGTTAGTGTTAGATGATATACACTGATTATAACAGATAAGTGTTGTATAAATTTTTATATGTATAAAAGATGATTGATTTATGGCATCATCTAAGTTTTATAAATAAGCTAATAAAAAGTATGTTTTAAAAATACATTGTATTTAAGATATTATAAAAGCACACATATTCGAAAATATATGATTCGTATATTAAATATTAGTCAATCTTGGTTTTACTGTAGAAGAAATATAATTGGTTAGAAAGGTGCATAAAATAATATTTTTTTTTGTTTATTATTATTATTTATTTTGTCTTTTATTTTTTTTAATAAATGTTTTAATGAATTGCTTGATTATATGTGTTCGATTCTCCATTTCTACACACATACATATATGGTTAATAATAACATAGCCCTAGAATATCTAAATTTGCCAGTAGAAGTTAATTTATTTAATCTGTCTGGAGATGGTAAATCAACATATTACAGTGCTAATAATATATTCTACTTTGCTTAGAATAGGTGGTGATGTGGATAAAAAGATACCCGATCCTCATCATTATCTACCTTATATTAAATATGATAATTGATAATTTTGCAATAGTTTATAATTAAATAAATGTGTGATATATGATTAAATTAGTGTTACAGAATTGTTATGAATAAATGTTTTATTACTCTTATTTGCATCCTATATAAAGACCATATCCTATAACCTCAACTGAGCTAAGCCATAGAATAATTACAATATAAAAATCTTTTAAATAAGTTTAAAAGCAACTTATAATTATAAATTTTATTCTAACTTGTATAGAATTGGCGCCTGGGCAATTATAAATCTAATAAGGTAAACAAGTGAAGAGAATAGAGGTTACAGGGTGGGTTAAGTGGCACCCAACATGGGGCCCTGTTTAATTAAGTCTCATATCCTGTAGAATATTTTATCTTTTGTTGGTTAATAGGGTTAAGTGGCTTGCCTTATGGGTTAAATGCTCGATATATTTATGGGTAAATGGCTGCACAATGATTGGTGATCGATTCATCTTTGTTCATATATGTATTTTGTTCTTTGTTGGAGGTTGTATATTATACATTTTATTTTAAATGGTGACTAACATGGATGGCTTGATATATACATAGAGGCCACAGCTGCCAAGGGTTTAAATTGATGTCCAATTGTGGGATCTTAATTACTTAAGTCTCATATCTTGTAGAGTGTTTATATTTTTGTTGATATATATTGGCATATACCTGAGACGAGAGTTAATCCAGTGCCATTAGAATTACTGTATTCCTGTTTTAGATATACAGTTAGTGCAAAATTGGTTCCAAAATAGAATCAAGTTGGCAGTTTTCTTATTCAAGGATTTTTTTATATCAATCTGGAAGATTAATAGAAATGTTTGATAAAATGGAACTAGGGGTAAATGGAGCATTAACTAAGGTTTGAAATAAGCCAATTAGGTTTGAAATAAGCCAATACCTGAAAGATGTGTAGTAGATATATGAATGTCAGATGTATAGTTTAAAAAAACAATTTTTTTTGTTTATGTGAAATAAATAAATACAGCCATGAAACAGCTTAGTTTCAAATTTTAAAGCTATATAAATATCACAACTTATAGTAAATGTTAAAAGTTGAGAACATATATATATATCTTTTGCTTGTCAATTAAATATAGCATTGATGCCAGATAAGCATAGAATTATTGATAGTGTTAAATTATAAAGTGGTAATGTTGTTCATATCTGGATCACTTCTGTTATAAAAAGTCTATAATTTTGAAGGTTAAATAGAATGCTTGATTGTTGGAGTTTTGTTGTTTGTGTTGCTTGGTGATGGATGGAGAGTTTTTGTTATTGTCTTAAGTATATGGTGTATTCATGTCACTGGTGACTGATTGTTCTCATTCACTGCTCCAACCCAAATTATGATATCAGTTGTTAGTTAGCATGAAGCAGTTAACAGTAGTCCTGCCATGATTTTGCCTCTAAGACTCCAGAGAGAGCAAGGCATAGTTCTTTCTAATATATATGTAATATTTGTCTCTAAGACTCCCAAAGATAAGCAAGACAATATTTTAAATAGCCCCTAAGACTTGGATGTAAGCAGGGCATTGTGATAGTGTTTGTAGTAAAATATTATGGGTTGTGGTAGCTTAGAGTGGTTAAAGTGGGATGATCATCAGAGTGTTCATGGAGCATTGTATGTTTTGAGAGCAGTGATGGAATTCTTTTATCTATTTCATAATTGTGAACTGCTAATAATTCTTTTTGGCTGTCAGTATCTGTTGGATCTTTAGAAGAATGGATGAATATATAACTTGAATATATAGCTCATTCTTAAAAGGATATTTTCTATATTCTTATGCAAAAGTTGGCATTTTTCATATTTAATTAAAAATTGTATAGCAATTGTCATAGTAAATGCATGTCATCATTAATTTTATTTTGGTTATAAATTTTTTTTTGGGTTATAAATGCTGGTTATAATATTTGGATGCACCCAATACAGCAGAAAGATAAATGAATATGTTTAAATTATTTTGGTCTTTTATCAGTTATTTGGATTGGTGTAGTTTGTAATATAACTATGGTGGATCATGTAAAATTTAAGTAATAATTTCAGATATGTTTAGATTAATGTTATTTAATTAAAACTTAATGTCTTTCTATCTATGTGTGTGTGGAAAATCAAACATTATATGGGAAAATAAAATTGTGGAAATTTTATGTCATTTTAGGTAGTGATGATGAATTTGAATTGTTGTTTTGGTGGAGCTGGTAACCCTTGTTTTCTTTAAGTAGTATTAATAAATTTTTAAGAGATTATAAAATGGAAGAGTTTAGTTTATACGATAGTTTGGGTGGGTCTCAAGAGACACCATCTCCAGACATGGCTGCATTGTTTCCTGACCTTGAATCAGGAAATGAAGCTATAGATATGTCCTATGGAGAGTCTAGTAAGATGAGAGATAATATTTGTAAAACCACGGATGATGATATGCCGATGTGGGCCAAATTGTTTTTTGCAAAATTAGAGTCTGGACGAATAGAAGATAGAGAAAGGTCAGAAGAGATGGTAACAGAATTGAAATCAGAATTAAGGGAACTAAAGTCTGGACGAGTAGAAGATAGAGAAAGGTCAAAAGAGATGTTTGCAGAATTAAAGTCAGGTCAAGATAAGTTAGAGGGAAGGATAGCTGAAATAAAATTGGAAGTTTCAGAAATGAAGTCAGAAATGGTAAAAATAAATGCTAGTATAGTTAGGCAGATGCAAGTTGTGGAGAAGAAAGTAAAAAGTCAGGAATCAGAGATAGCAATAGAAATAAAATTGAGTCAAAAGAAATCAGAGGAGAGGATAGTTGAAATAAAGTCAGAAATGTCAGAGATAAAATTAGAAGTGAAATTAGAACCAAAGCTAGAAGCAAGGTTAGAAATACCCAAAATGAAGCTAGAAATGCAAGATAATATAAAAGATCAGGTAATCAAATCAGTATTGTTAGAGACAAGTGTTAAGAATCCCTTTCAGAAAATTAAAATATCTGATGATGATTCAATAGTGCTGTTTAAGGAAGAAATCAGCAGACTGTTAAACTAGTTAGTAAAAATATTAGTTTAGCCAAAGAAGAGTTAAGGGCATATAAAAAACTCAGAGAAATATGGGACCAAGAACTGGAATTAGACAGAAATAAGAGTGTGGATATATTTGAAGATATTAAAGAAAATCTTGATAGGAATAAAGGGATTAGTGAATTCATATATGTAGAAATAATTTCTCTAAGCATGAAATGTCTAGAAATTTTGAAAAACAAATTAATGAAATTTATTCATATTTCAGGCAATAAATTACAAAATAAAAGTAGAAGTATAGTCTCTGAATGTATTTTGTAAGTACTTAAATTGGGACATGAAGATGAGTAGTCATAGAAAAGTACTGTATGGAGATGTCATATGTATAGTATCTAATATAGAGCATATGATAAAGGGTGTTATTTATGTTAGAAAAGTTGATCAAATAAAGATTAAATGTGAAATGAAGATTATGAAGGAATTTGATATGAATTCTCTTAGGAAAATTATTAAGCCAGAGAGAGATTTAGGAAAGGATAAGATCAAACTGAAAGGAATAAAGGAAGAAGTATTTAATATAAATCATCTTAAGAAAGTTAGAAATAAAGTAAGATATATTAAAAAGGCTAGAGTTAAATCCAACAAAGTAAAAATAAAATCTTGTAGAGATAAACTTGTCAGAAGAAAGGAAATAAAGAATAATCGAGCAAGGTTTAAAGTTACTTATAATGCTCGCCATTTGATGTCATGTCCTGCAAGACATGATTAATAAAAATTATCTATATTGTTCAATATAGAATTTAGTTTTTTTTTTGCTTATTTAATGTTTCTAAAATATAATAGGAACAAGTGTTTGTAAAAGCATTAAATGTTTTTTTTATTGTTTTATGTTTATTCGACAAACATAATTTTCTAATTGAGGAATGATCTTAATGTAAAATTTGATGTGCTATTAATATTGATTGTTGTTTATCCAATTCATTTTTCTTTCATAAGGGGAAGGATTGTAACCTTCCAGGTTGGCACCAGGAAGAAATGTGGGAAGTTCACATTTGTGCTAACAATGGCTAAAGTTAATTATCTGAGAAAAATGAATTGAGATGTAATTTGCTAGTTAAAATTAGGATTTAAAAAAAATTAAAACTTTAAGTGGGTGTACTGATTGGTAGAGTTTTGGATTATATGTTTGGTTGTAGAAGAGGAGGATGAATAACATCAGAGATGTTTATATGTAGTAGAAAAATTTACATGTCATAATAAGCAGATACATAGATATATTATTAATTAAAATTTTCTTTCCTATATTTTATTTATTATTTACTAATTATATATTGTTCATAATCTTATGTTTAAAAATGATAAAGATTATTTGTATAATAGTGAATAACATTTCTAAATTAATAATTAATATTTAATATTTTTTTTATTATTATTATGTTTTATTCTATTCAAATATTGTATTGTTAAAATTTTATAACTAAAATTCTGGCACACTTCCAAAGTTGATTGTAATAAAAAAAACACAGAGGGTGTGAGTGGAAGAAAGACATAGAGTTTAAAACTTGAAGGAAAGTAAAAAAAAGCTCCAAGGAAGATGTAAAAAAACTTAAAAGATTCAATACTCTCTAAGAGTATTATATAAAAAACATCGCAAGGATTCTAATAATACACTTGTGGAGAATTTTTGTTATTATACTACTGGAATGATATAAAAATGAGGAGATAAACACCCCCCCATGGGGATACCAGCCTCCAAATCTCTGTCAAACGATGGTCCAAATTCACTACCTTTAAAATTCCTGGATGATATGTAAGCTAAATTATTATGATTTATTTTAAAGTATTACCAAAGGTAAATAATATTAAAATGGCAAAATTGTTTAAAATAAAGCTAGCTAAAATTTTCTTATTAGACACTAGAATTAAATGCTTGATTTTCAATTTTAAGAATTTTCTATCAATATTCTACAAAATAAAATTTAAAATGAAAAAGTTTATCTATTTAATCTTATATCAAGAAGATAATTTTATACTGTATAACTTTTCTAGTCATGCATATATAACAAAATAATTCCAATGCATGCAAATGTCATTTATTATGCCTATAACAGAGTTCTAGGATAAAAAAGACTATTGTCATTCTTAACAAATTATGCTTTAACAATGGATAGACATTTTTTTGATGTTAAAATTTACTGTTGTCTTTGAAACTAACATGTATATTTCTTTCAATTTTCATTTTTGTTTAAAAAAACTTAACATGTAATGATGAGATATTGATAAGTATTTTCATTATTACTTATAATAAATGTATAACCAATTTTTTTTAAAAAAAAAACAAAACAAAACAATGTAACTTCATATCATTATAATATGATAATTTATTATTTTGTATGATCTAGAAATTATATTATACATGATTAAAGATATTCGGATGTGTGCATCATGCTATAAATTATTATTTTAAAAAAATTGTATTTATTATGCTTCAATTTGTTAATGAAGTTTATTAAAAAAAATAAAGAATTAATACCTTGTCTGTTATAAGTTGAAGGTAGAAATGATCAAGGGACGATTAGATTATTTAGATTGAGTTTGGAGATATTATTTAACCCTCATGTATATAAGTATAAATATAAGTATAAGTGTTTAGTTATTGTTTTTCCCTGCCTTTCTTTATTCTTGTATAGTTAGTGTTAGATGATATACACTGATTATAACAGATGTGTTGTATAAATTTTTATAATATGTATAAAAGATGATTGATTTATGGCATCATCTAAGTTTTATAAATAAGCTAATAAAAAGTATGTTTTAAAAATACATTGTATTTAAGATATTATAAAAGCACACATATTCGAAAATATATGATTCATATATTAAATATTAGTCAATTTTGGTTTTACTGTAGAAGAAATATAATTGGTTAGAAAGGTGCATAAAATAATATTTTTTTTGTTTATTATTATTATTATTTATTTTGTCTTTTATTTTTTTAATAAATGTTTTAATGAATTAAAAGCCCAAATGAATTGCTTGATTATATACATTCGATTCTCCATTTCCACACACATACATATATGGTTAATATAACATAGCCCTATAATATCTAAATTTGCCAGTAGAAGTCAATTTATTTAATCTGTCTGGAGATGATAAATCAACATATTACAGTGCTAATAATATATTCTACTTTGCTTAGAATAGGTGGTGATGTGGATAAAAAGATACCCGATTCTCATCATTATCTATCTTATATTAAATATGATAATTGATAATTTTGCAAAAGTTTATAATTAAATAAATGTGTGGCATATGATTAAATTAGTGTTACAGAATTGTTATGAATAAATGTTTTATTACTCTTATTTGCATCCTATATAAAGACCGTATCCTATAACCTCAACTGAGCTAAGCCATAAAATAATTACAATATAAGAATCTTTTAAATAAGTTTAAAAGCAATTTACAATTATAAATGTTATTCTATCTTGTATAGAATTGGTGCCTGGGCAATTATAAATCTAATACGGTAAACAAGTGAAGAGAACAGAGGTTACTATATATATATACTACCAATGGTTTCACTGTTACAAGCAGACTTGTCAAGTATAAAGAACTACAAAATATCAACATATTTAAACTAAACATTACCCACAATTACACTTACTTTCCATACACCCTTAATATTAAAAGAACTTTTAAATAAGTTAATTGTTTCAGAATCATACATTTTTAATCATAAAGATTCTTGAATTCTTCTTTTTATTTCATTTTCTCAAAGAAGATAACCTTAGCTTCATCAAAATTAATAGTGTGGCCTATATCTTTTTCATGGATATACAAAGCAGAACTAACATATTTATTTCTAATCCCACTTTTATATACCTTTATTTTTTCATTTAAGCTCACAGTACATTGACCTATATATATATATATATATATATATATATATATTGTAATGGGAGAAATTTCTTTGAGATTCACATATACTTAACAAAAATAATTAACAAAAATCAAACCTCTACCGACTAGATCTTGCCACTTACACCTGAAATCTTTCTCAACCATCCAAACAAAATCTCACATGGGTTTGAAAATTCGGAAGCTCCACGATGATGTGCCAAAAATTACTATATATGTAATGGGAGAAAGATCTTTGAGATTCGCATATACTGAACCGGGGGGCGCCACTAGTCCGAAAATAGGAACTAGACATTTATTTTAGGGTGGACAGGATATGCGAATCAAAAGGCACCGAACTACACTCAAGGAGGAACAAGATATCTTAAATATTATTTAGACAGCTGAGAAATCAAAGCACAAAGACAAACATCAGCCAAATAAATTTAAACAATTTATTAATTTTATAAGTTAGACAATATAGTAAAGACATCTAGCCATGAATATAAAAGTGACTTATGTTAACATACGTATATTTACCAGAGAGTGCACAAGAGTACGACAAACATGAAGGCATTACACCTTTTGGCAATAAAATTCTCTCACTTAAAATATAAGAAATGGTTAGGATAATGTCTTCTTGCTGGCCAGTTGTAAAATTACAAAAACAAACAACAACCCTAGCTTCCTGAATCAGGGATAATAAAACAGTTACTGTCCCATCGGAAATCGATGAAACCAGCACGGACGTCCGAGCAGTAATATTCTAATTACTGTCATTAAAATGCCGCAGGACTGCTGTGCATAATACTACATTCAAAGTAAACATGGTTGATCTCACCTACAAGACAGCAACAGATATTTGATTACGATCTTACGTAATCCAGAAAGAAATAGACTATTTTCAGACAACCCGAAGAAATAACTTGACAAATAGCCAGCAAAAAGATTTTGTTGTTTGCACAAACAGCGCAAACGAAACATGTTTAAAGATTCTTTATTGTACAACTAAGGGCAGGTAAATAAATAAAGATTACGAAAACTGCCAATGTGTTTTGTAATAGTTAATGAAATAATCAGGTATATATTAAACATATAAAATACAATCACCTTATGCACCCCCTGATAAACGAAAATTGCAAACAAACTTGGAATCTTAAAACTAAGATTCCAAGACACACTTTAAATACTAGAAAAGAGTACATACAGATAATAAATAATTAAAAAAACAATTAATACCATTTTAAAACATATTTATCATTAGATTGAGCGGAGATTTAATTAAACGCAATTTATTTACCCTGGCTAGAATAGGAAAAAGTTTAGCTTACGGTAAGGCAGAGTTCTAGTGATTTAGTGATGAGTGCGCACTTTTGATAATAGTTCATCTTTCAGGTCCTTTGACAGCGGCAAGGTAGAGGCAGTGTTTATTTTAGAGGTTCATGGCATGGCTGAAGGAGAGCTGGTAGGTGTGGGTCCGTCCTTTGTTTAAATTAGCCAGACATTCTAATGATGGCAAAACTCATAGCGGTGGATTTTGACATCTTGCACAGCAACGAAGTTTGTCAATAATTATTTAAGTTTTTAGTAGGAATTAAACGTCCGAACAGCTATTCACAATGGCATCTCTTTGCAGGCCATAATCCAAGTGTGTGTCTAATAATGAATCCATCTCTCCCTAAAAATTGGCGGGCTATCCTTGCCTTGATAATTTCCCACGCAAAACTTTCATTAGTGTCCATTCTATATTCTAGGCAGGGCAAATATTAATTTCCCACTCAATCTAATTTAAGAATTCCAACCAGGGATTATTGTATCCAAAATAACAAATACAAAACTAAATCTCCGCTTTTAGACTTTTAGAATTAACTTTAAAAATGATTAAAAATAAAAGCAACAGGAATATATAATTAGCAAGCTTTTTGATTAAAACAGGCGGTGAAAGTAAAGTATTTTTAAATCAATTTTATAAACAAAGTAGTGAAAGTAAACTATTCTAAATCAATTTTATAAACATTAAATAATCTATTTTAAAATATAAATGTGAAAATATAAATGCGTATGTGTTTTGAAATAATAATAAAAAAAAATTTAGCATTAGACATTTAATGAAAATGAAGTTGTTTTCCCTTTTTAATTTTAGCAATAAAACCATTGAATCGGAAATCAATCCGGCTCAATATATATATAGCTTTATGCTTTTAATGTTTATATATATATATTGTAACGAGCACAGACGTCATTACATTGTTTTTTATTATTAAACATAAAGTTAAAATAAAAAGTTCGCATTTAAAAACTTCTTTTTTTTTTTGTTAGACATAAAAATTGAAAATCTTAAACTCGTATATATATATATAAAATCACGCAGATGAAAAATTATTAAAATAAAACTTTATTAAAGAAAAAGTATTTTAAAACTAAATCTTAAAAAGATTTAGAGATAAAAATATATCTTTAATTTTGGAAAACACATTAAGTAATCAGAAAATGGAAATGATTATTTTAATTAGTAAACTAGCCTTGGGCATTTATATGTATAAACAGCGGTCAGATAGGAGAGAAAAACAATGGAATTGGACCTCAGCGAAAGGACCATCACATCGATGACGTAATGTCAATTCAATCCACAAAATTAATATAAAAGGACAAGTTTGAAAATTATTGAGGGATTATTATTGAGAGAGGTGACAGATATGTGTTAGTGCGGAGGTGAAGGAGAAGGGATTGAAAAGACACACTCTTCAATCCCTTCAGTTCTGCTAAGAAAGAATGAGAAATGAACTATCATTTTCTACATTGAGGACCAGTTAAAGCAAAAACCTCCGGATGGATAAATAAATCAGCCAACAGAATACCAATCTTAGGATGGCGTGGGAATTCACGTTCATGGAAAGCAACGGATAAAATTGGATGTTTTAAAAAATCGTAAGAACTTTATATTCATTTGAACAATAAGAACTCTAAATTTTAAAACTTTTTGGTAAATACTGCAATAGAATCCTATCTGACCAAACTAAAATATTTATTAATTAGTTATAATTTTATTTGATGTGTTTCTTTTGTAAAATCATTTCCATTTATTTATTTACTGTTCTTTAAGTTTTATCATGATTTTTGTTTTTCGTTAAATTAATTATATAAATGTTAAACTTAAGTCGGGCATGAATGGCTGTATAGATTTGTAAAGTTATATTAGGGGAGGGTAATCTTAGGTTATTTGTGTCGTAGTTGAATTGGGTCAATGGATGGGATATATTGGTGTGATTAGTAGATGTAATATCAGATTCGCTACGGGCAGAATCATTTCATATGCCGCACTCACCCATTTGCCTATGGAAGGAATTATAAGATGGAGAATGCAGTTCCTTTCTATGGAGTTTTTTTTATTGCTCTTCTTGTCAGATAGATGTAATATTCCTATTTGACGAGAGGCAATTTCTTCTCTTAACTTTTTGGTGCTGCCGTATTTCGATTACATTGAATGCATCGATATATCAGATAAATTGACACCAGTTTTGGCTACGAACCTTTAGCCTAAGGTTAAATAGGGATAGAATGTTTTATTTTCAAATGCAAATCTATGTAGTCTATTCATACTCAACACTAAATAAAAATGCATTAAATTTAAGTTGTTTATAGATGCTTGCATGGATTGGTTATCGGTTAAGTATGTTTTGGGTTTTCATATTTGATCAAAATATATAGACATTCGATAAATAATGATACCGTACGGTGAGTATCTAAAATGTATTTATTCGGATGTCTTTTAAGTTATTGGTGACAATGCAAGTATCTTATGGTGAATACTATTGGGTTACTTATAAATTTCCCTCTGCAATTGTCAGTATCAATGATTTTATATATTGATCGTTTATGTTTATTTTGAAATGTTTTTAACCATTGTAATCTATATAACCGATCTATACTCAACATTATTAAAACAAATTTTATAATTCCATCTGTGCAAACTTAATTAAAATGTAAACTTATAATATAATAAAAATTAAAATGTAAATTAAAATCTAAAGTAAAGTTAAAAATAATGTTAAATGTTAAAATGTAAACTGATACTAAAACAATTTTCAATCTTATATATATGTGCATAAATAAATGTTTGCATGCTAATTACTGGCAGTGGCTTATTTTATTCTTTTTTTATATACTCTTAGATTGTATTATTTAATCTCTGCTATTCCACTGAGCTAGTGATGTGGGCTAATGACCGGAACCAAAATATTTTTTAAAAAAAATTATTTTTTTTGACTTATGTATCTGCCTACTTTATAAATTTTTCTAGGTTCAAATGCCTAGATGGTGCCCTGTGGTGCAGTTTATGTAAGTCTAGTCTAATCCGGATTGTTACAATATATATATATAGCTTTATGCTTTTAATATTTAAAATATATATACACCTATGAATGTCTTTGTGGAGCATATATTGTATAAATATATAAAATCAAGATGTAGGATATTCACATACCTTGCTATCAATATTTGATAAAACAAATAGAAAATATAGCTAATCTTTATAATAATTTTGTGCAAAACAATGTATATGGGTATTTTATATTAGGACATATATTTGACTTGTTCTGTAATAATATTTTTCATCTTGTTAATTTCATATTAATTATACCTTAAGTTATTATTAAATTAAATTTTTGAGTTGTTTGTAATATTTTTTTAAAAATAATATATTTCTCTGAAATATATTCCCAATAGCTAATGCTTTTTATATATATAATTGACTATTTATATATATGACTATTTATTAGTCTGCATTACATTGACATGTTTATTTCATGTTTAAAGAGGTTTATTTAAACTTCATTGTATCAATATTTTATACTCTGTAGTCAAGTTGCAATCTTTAAGTATCCATATATATTCAGTGGACCATTAATAAGAATGGATTTCCATTCTTGCTATTAAAAGATGAGAAGGTTGCCTTGACAACAGTGAGAAATATTGATTACTATCTTTACTGTAAATGTTTAGGTGGTTACTGGTTGGTATCTAAGTACATCATTATCCTATTTAGCTTTAAGCATTATTTCACTTATTATTTCTAAATAATACATGAGCAATTTAAAAGTATTGCAGTTTGTAATGTTATAATTGACTATTTATTAGTCTGCATTACAGTGACATGTTTATTTCATGTTTAAAGAGGTTTATTTAAACTTCATTGTATCAATATTTCATACTCTGTAGTCAAGTTGCAATCTTTAAGTGTCCATATATATTCAATGGACCATTAATAAGAATGGCTTTCCATTCTTGCTATTAAAACGTGAGAAGGTTGCCTTGACAGCAGTAAGAAATATTGATTACTATCTTTACTGTGAATGTTTAGATCAGGGTCCCCAACCTTTTTGCACTTAAGAGACATTCTATAATACTGGCCAGGTGGCGGGCACCATTTATTTTTTCAACCAGATGATATCTAATTATAATATATATATATATATATATATATATATATTGTAACAGTAGCTGGGTTCGAATACAGATGCTAACATAAGTAAAGAGTAATAATAATTATATATAGAGTATTAATTTGGATTGTTGTTACACATTAAATGTATAGATGCGAGAAAATTTATAAATAGTCATTCGAACCCTGTTACAAAAGAGTATGAATGGAATATGCTAATCAATTAATGGCATGAATATATACGTATATATATATATGTTGTATGTGTTATTGTAATGCATGTGTTGAATTACTAACAGATTTGTATGTGAAGATAAAGAGAAGCAATTATATGCGAAGTTGTGTTATTTTTTTTATTTATTTTTTTGTGTTTTACATATATATTTTGTTTATTAATGTCGTAAGTTATAGATTTAAATAATGTCAGTAGTGGCACATGTTTCTTAATGAAAACCCATTAAGCATATAAGGGTGGAGAGTAATAAAAAGAATTGAAAGTTGTGCGAGGGCGGTTTCAGTTAATGACTCTGTCCACTGGAATTCTTAGATCTGGTCAAATTAGTATTTTTAGAACAATAGAAGCTAAAAGCATTCTTGAGATCTGGTCATCGGCATACGAATAGATAAAAGAAAAGTGAGGTTAAAGAGCATTAAAGAAAAGAACTATATTATTTGTTTTCCCAGTGATTTAAGGGGTGATTAAAAAAAAATAGATACATGTGACAAAAAGCAGTGGGAAAATAAGAAAAAAAACAACATATTAACATATTATTAATTAATAAAATTTTATCATAGTGTTCTCAATCGAAAATGCAGGGGTAATTATAATCGTGTGAGTTTCATTAGGCTGGCTCGATTGTAGGACTCACCTGAACTTTATTTATAAAGATTTGCTGTTTATTTAATCAAGTGGAATGGCCACAAAATACAAACAGCTAGAACCTCTCTCAAGCAAGTTAAAAATCATCTACTTAACCTCTAAGATAAATTATTTTGTGCAGAATATTTCGGAGTCTGTCATCATCATTCAGATCAACAAATCTCGCTAAAACCAGCATTTCCTTTAAGACTGTAAGCTTACAGATTATTAGCCTTGACCACGTGAACATTCGCTCTTAACAGAGGTAATCTTGACATTTTTCTCAATATATATTTAATGAACATTTAATAATAGATTAAGAAACATGTATTATACCAACTTGAAGAAAGTAATAAATAATTTTTTTAAAATCATTTAATAAACAATTCTGACGTGTAATTGCACTCTTTCGTTAATATGTATATGAATCTCATATATATATATGTGTGTATCGAAATAATGTGTGCTTAAAATATTGAGATATGTATATGTGTGTTAATAAGTCTTAGAATTTGATTATAACTTGTGTATTATTTACATTCTGGGATTTTGATAACTTCTGGACCATTGTAATAGGATTTGTAGGCAGATAAAATTTATAACGAGATATATATATGTGACATCTCTTCATAAAATCACCTTAGCTTTGTTCTCTCATTAGACATTGTTCCCCAGACCTTGAGATTGAGCTAGTCTGGATAAGATACCCAAACAGTGTCCATTGAACCCTTGTTTATGTTTTCGGGAGGTATAATTCTTATTAATGGATAAGACTGGCACTTGAGATGGGATTTAACCCATGCTCATAAATATACCTACTTGGAGCTTAGGGAAATAACTTGTACACGCACAAATCTTAGAATAAGATTATGGGTAGACTGTTAAAATATATATATATTGTAACCCAGTGCTTTTGGCACTTAATTTTATTTAGCATTATTTCTGCATGAAATCAATGCCATTCTTTAAGAAAAATAAAAAGATAAAATAACAATAGTAATAATTGGTTAATAAAGTGTGTTATTCACTCAGACATGGTTTGTGTGAATAACTAATAGATTTCCTAATGCAATATCATATTTTCAAAAGAACATGAATAATTTAATTAAGATATTGTTTATTAGAGCAAATTAATGTAAGGTAAAACAAATACAATAAACTGTAGTTAGTTTTTAGATGGGTAGAGAAGAAAAGAAAAACATAAATGTCAATTAAATAATTTTAAGATGTCTTATTCTAAAGAACAGTAACTTCTGGTAAATTCATTTGTGGAAAAATAATTTATGAAGAATTGAAATCACTGAGAATTATTGTTGGTTTTAAATGTATTTATTATTTTCATTATTAAACTACTTTGTAATATATTTTAAATAATACTGAAAACTCAATGATTGTAATAAATTTTTCCTTTCTTTTGTTTATGTCATAACCAAGTGATTATTTTTTTTCTTGGAAGAGGTCGCTAGAGTTAAAAATAATGACCAATTTCATACTCCAATCATTTTTTATATAGTCTGCTTATCTTAACAGTGCGAAATTTTGTAAGATTATTATTTTTATTTATTTGGAAAACAAGAAATTGGCAAGAGAATTGATTTTTCATTAAAAATGAACGAGTAACAGCTCTGGTAAGACATTCTGCAATTTATGCTATTCTCTACACTTTAAAAACTTTCTACATTTAAAATTTATTGTTTGTGAAAGTTAAAGTTTTTCACCAAAGTTAAAAAAATGAAAGAATTAACTAAAAGGATCAGGCAAAGTCCTATTCTACTTAAATTAAGGAAAACAAATATTTTCCACGTAAAAACTAATTATCTAATGAACTGTTCTTTGTTAATATTTTCCTGATACCTAAGAAAATTAATTAAAAGAAATATTAAAAAGAAAAGAAATAAGAATTAGAAACAATTTAGCGCTCATTCTAAGGAAGTCATCTGCGTTTTTAAATCATGCCGTGTTATACATTAAAATATGTTTTTGTTTGCTAAGAATTGTTTAAAAAAAAATTAATAATCATAATAATACTAAGCTATCATACGCCTGCATGTTTTTTTTTAAATAGAAAAAGAACCACTCTTGTGAAATAAATGTGAAATTATATATGTGCATTCTTAAGGGAAAAATTACTATTGGAAGATAAAATTCTAAGACTATGAATGAGAATAAATATCTTTGGTGACTTAATAATAAAATCAAATTATATATTATACTATACGCAAGGTGAGATTCTTAAAACTTCATATATGCTATAAGTCAACTGCAGTTATTACCATCCTAATCTACAGAAAAAAGTGCGCATTTTTCTCAATACATAAGCTAGCTAATTATACGTGTAGTCAATAAATAATGTATATGTTTATCGTCTATGTTAGAATATTCGTTTTTCTTTTTTTGGATCCAAATTTTATTAGTATAATTCAAGTGAGAATTAATCTTCGGTTCTACTATAATTTTCTTTACATGATTATTATTAAAATTGCTAAATAAGAGAAAACTTTTCATTAAAGATAGAAAAAAAATGTATTTATTACTTTCAGTGCTTCGTAACAGGATGAAAATTCTTCACCTGGACAAACAGTTCACAGAAAAATAGGTCTGCTAATGAGATAATATGCATTTGGTTATTGAATGTTTTTTTTTTTTGGGGGGGGGGGAGGAACTAATTAGTAAAATTTTATTTTGTGTTATAATATTAATGTATGCTAGGATATATCTGTCATGTAATATTTTAATGATCTTGTAATGGTAGGTATATGCCTTACTATCATTGCCCCGGATTAAGTTTGTATTTAAGATGAAGTAGTACCTAGGAAATGCATCTGATTTATTAAATGCAATGGCAGATATAAATTTTGCATGTTAGGTACTTAAAATAAAAATATTTTATATTTATTTAACGGATAAAATAAATATTGAAAATTATCAGAAGTAACTAAAAGAAAAAAAATGCTATAACAAGATATTTCTTGGTTAAAGTTTGAACAGAATTTATATTATATTAATTTAGTAATTTAGTAACAGTTATTCTTTAATAGCACATCCACTTTATTTAGTGGAAGCTGATATGCTACCTAGTGCTTTTGAGTGTTCCTTCATTAGAATTAAAATTATACTTTTATGCTGTCATGTTCATTGGTTTCAGATATTGATCGAAGTATACATTGTAACATAGATTTATTATGATTAGTGTGTTTTCTTATCTTGCCTAAGTGTAGGATCGATATATGCTTAATATCAGCATATGTAATACTTATAATGTATTTTATTTTTGTGGGATGAAAATGATTTCCCCAAGATACTTTATTTTCCATGGGGGATTAGTTTTGATATAAGGTGATAGTATGTTTGATAGTCCAGGTGATCGATTCTCATGAATAGAATGATCAAGAGTTTATATAGCATTTAGGATACTTAATTTGTTTAAATCCCAAGAGAGGATTATACTTGGTGCATGTTCGTTTTATACCTGAATAAGAAGCAAGAAACCATCAAATGCTTCAGTGTAGTAGTTTTCTCTGCAGACATTATTTGTTATTCTGCATTCCTCATGTGAAAGTAAAGATAGTTCCACCATAGAAGGTGTTTATTATTGTGGTTTTTTTTTAAAGTTATGGCAAGGATAAATGTTAGGTTTGAGGTTTTATTTCCTCAAAGTGCACTTTAGTATCAATAGTGCTTTAGTAATTGAAATCAATATTTATATTGTGCTACTGAATTTTGCTAGTAGTTGACAAGCAAACCAATGGAGAAAGTTAAGTTAAAACTGCGTATTTTAAAACGCTTATTTGTTGGAGGAATGTTCAAACGCAATGTTTAGTGTTAGTTAATAATTAAGAAATATTCATAGTTTGAATTACACTTATAAGTAAAATATTTATCGTAACTTAAGGGGACATTAAGTTAAATGTGAGATGGTGAATGCAACTTCTGATAAATGACCTATAATTAGGAATAGGTTGTTCAATTATAAACCATAACTTGATTAACTTTATTAGGAATAAATTTAATATTTTGCATATTTCATATCATAGTATTAATCAATTAAAAACAAAATAGTTAGTCAATAACTTTAAGTAAAAGCTTATAGAAAGTTTACCAAACTTATAGATTGGTGTATTGGTAAATGAGATGTACTTTTTAGCTAGTCAATCCAATGCAATAGCATGATTGCAAACATGTGAATTTATAATTTTAGTCTATACCTAAACAATAGACAGATTAATGTTGATTTATATTTCGTATCAATGTGATATTATTCAATAAATTTGTATATATTTTTTTTAGTTCTGTGATAATAATAAATTATAGTCTTGCCAATATTCGTGGTGAATTCATTTTTTTTAATGCTAAATATAAGTGTGTTTGCACAATATTTGCAAAACATTTTCTTGAGTCCGAAATCATTTCAAACTCTCAAAAGCTTAATATACCAAATAGACAATCTTTACGCAAATCTGAATATTTCATTTCATTTTATTTTAATAATAATTATTTATAGAGTTGCAAACTTCAGACTGAGCATCATTTAATTGTAAGAATGAATTTATTCACAAGTTACTAAGCTTGACTGCCCATTATTCCAGTTATATCTAGTCAGATTGTTGAATTAATTAGTCTTAGTTAATCTATTGCGTTGTCATGGATGGTAGAAGGAAACAAAAAGCACCCTTGTCTTTTTATTATTCTGACTGAAATTCTGGATAAAAAGGCTATATTATTTGAAATTTTATGTGATTATTCATGTCATTGTTGATCATATTTATCACCCCTTTTAAATAGTTATAATAGTTGTTATGATATATGAGGACACATTATCTTTGAAGTAAAACGAATGTTTCCTAAAGCTTACCAGAATACCAGTCATATGTGACAGCACAGTACTGTAGAGTTTTTTTTAATAAAGTATACAAAGAAACCCTGAGATTATTATTGTCATTATAATTATTCTTTAATTAAGAAGTGATTAATTATTGTTGATATTACAATTGTGGTGTGGATTAAAAGAGTTTAACTTAACAATTGTGCTAGAAGAAAAGTATTTTCAGATCATATTGGCAGATGATTTACATAGTGGATACTTTTTTTTGGAAACATTAACAACAACATGAGAAGTTATCATCATTGTTGAAAAGTGCAAATACTTATAGCCCAGAGAATGTGTTTTTGATAAGGAGAGGATGTTATTTTATTCTAAATTATTAATTAGGAAATGATGGCAGTTTTCCTATCTTCCCAAGATATTTATTTTACTAATGATAATGTGTTTTATGATTTTAATTTCTTTATTTATCTTAACTGCATATCTCTGCAGCTGAATCTTCTTATAACTAACCGACCACTGAGCTAGGCTGAGTATGCACATTGGTGAGCTTGCAGATCACCGAGAATATACTTTATTAGATTAGAAAATGAGACGCCTAATTATAGAGACGATTGATGTATTTAGCTTAAACTACATCTAGATTCATTAATATAGTTATTAAATTTAGAAGGTTAGAAATGAAGACTAATTTAATTAGTACTCATCTTATTAGGTTAGAATATATATATATATTGGTTATCTGAATCTAAAAAATATCTTCTGGAGATGACCCTAAGCATCGAACAACTGTGGAATAAAGATTGGTTATGGAAAGTTATAAATATGTAGTGAAACTAATTTGTCTATGAAATTAATCATGGTGATCTCAAACAAATAACTTAAGTTATTTTAGAAATAAATCAAAAGCTGAATTTTAAATCAAAAGCTGAATCTTATTGTATAGCTTTTTATATAATTGTGCTTTATATAGTTTAGTGCAGTGATAGTTAGTGAATTCTGGAGCTTAAGAATTGTAGTTTCAGCTGTGTCATTTCTGGTGCTCATAGCTTTTTATGAATTCCCAAAAACAAAAACATTTGATTATTTATTTATTTATATATCTTATTTATAAATTTAGAACTCCAAATATATGGCATTTGAATAGTATCCTATAAAAGTATAAAGACCTAGTAATCACACTGATTTAGATACAACATGCATGGAGAAAATTTTGTAATTTTTCAAAAATAAATACATAATAAAATATAATAAATATAAAGAGAAAAGTAAATTAAAACAGAAATTTACAATTTAGTTTTATATTTTGACAATCTTTTTTTTTTTTTAAAGGAAAAAACTGCTACATAGTTGGTAGTTTCTTACTATCTAATTTTTTTGTTTAGCCTATATTTTATGTATTTATAAATATTATATTGTAATAACATAAGTATATAAAGATAAAACAAAAATATGTCATTATATTCTTACATTATATCTGGCAGTGGTGTATTTATCAGTAAGAGGTTTGTTGCTGTCTTGGCTAGAATCTGTCCTTACAGAGTCGTGAGATTTTAGCAAATCAGGTTTTTTAATACCATTTACAGTAGAAGATAATTGCTAAAAAATAATAATAAATTTAAAAATATTAATCTAAAGCCTATATATTAGTACTATTATTGTATGATATATTAATTTTTGATGTAACAATAATTATAATAGAGAAAACATATTTTTTGTATTCCTAAGAAAAAAAATTATAAAATTAATCTAGATTAAAAATAAAAATTAAATATATTTTAATTTACTTAAATAATATTATTTTGAACTTAAAATGTATAAATGAGTCAGTGCACGTAGAAAGTATACATATGATCCATGTGAAAGGATTAATAAAGAAATGATAAAGTTTTAAAAAAAGTTAACCATAAACTATGGGTATAACATGCATTGAAATTGGCCTTTTCTTTCAAAATAAATAAAGACCAAATCATATTACTCTCATATTTCAGTCAGTATTTTATCTTCACACTGTTCTGACAAACTCATCTTTAAAAACTTATTATAATTTGATAAAGTCTTTGTGGATTAATTATTTGAAAAAAAAAATTAAGCCTGCCTTTGACTTGAAAAATTTCGAAAGTGCACTAGTAATGTTTTGACAAAAAACACTTTTGCAGATTGTTTTAATCCCTGATATAACATATATAAGTGTGGTTAAAAATATGCAAAAAGAAACAATGAAGTGCGGTTTAAAAATAAATTTTACATGACAATTTGATTGTAAATACAAGTGTATTTAATTCCACAAGGGCAAAAGAAACTAAAAATAGATCAAATATCTTCATCTGGATTAGGTTTCTATGATTAGTGACCAATCACAAATCCATATTTATATAATGAATACAGTATTAAAATTTAGAATGCATTAAAAGCTGGATTTACTAATAATTAACAATTGTCCACACATATCTCATTGAATATACATATAATAAATAAATCAACAAATATTTTATATCAGATTCTTAAGAAATAAAATGACATCTAATAGACAATAGCTGTTTCATTTTAATTAGCCTGAACTGAAAAAAAAATTTTTTTCTGTCTTTATTTGGGAATTTGCCCTCAAATTTTTGTTTACAAAAAAAAAAAAAAAATTTTATTCAGAAATAATTGTTCAAAAAAAGTTGTTCTATCCGTTAAAACATTTACTGCAAAAGTTAATGCATATATTTTTTATGTTCTATAAAATTAAAATTTCCGTTTCAAAATTGAAATATGTTCAAACAGAAAATAAAATTACTTTATTATAAAAAAGAAATAAAATTTAGTGAACTTTTCAACATTTAAAATGCATTTAAAAATTAAAAAATAGCTATACCACTATAACCATATAATAATAATGATAGTAGTAGTAGTGGTTAGTAATAATAATAATAACATCATTAATAATAATAATAATAATAATAATAATAACAATAATAATAACACAACAACAACAATAATAATAATAATGTATTTATTTATATAGTGCTATGTTAATAAATTGTAACTGTAAATCTAATGCACATGCACTTTACAGATTTTAAACTATACGTAAATGAATACTCTCATTTATAATAATAATAATAATAATAATAATAATAATAATAATAATAATAATAATAATAATAATAATAATAATAACAACAACAACAACTTTGAAAAAAAAATTAATTCATAATTTTTTATTTTTTCATTGATATTTATTTTTATATTAAACTTTAACTTTTGTATTTATTTAAGCCATATTTTTAATGTTTTTCTCTTCACTTTAGTATATAATATATATAAAAGTAGACATTTTCTACATCTATTTATTAGAATTCATTCATCAAGTTGTTTTTCCAGAACAAATTAATCACGAAGAGTATGTTTATATGAATTTTCACCATACATATTTTTGTGATAAACTATATTCTGATATTATTATGACTGATTAATAAACAGAACTCTCTCAGATATAAATTTGAAGATTTCATGAAATCATCAATTATAGTGACAACTGTTTTAGATATGGTAATAAGTATTTATAATTAAATTAAAATTATTTTCGTTAAATTAAAAAATAATTTTTTTATGTCTCACTATAATAATTTAAAGTTTTTTTTTTACTTATAAGCTTTTCTAAAATGTAATTCAGTTTCTACTGACAAACATTAGTTTAAAGTAAATTATAGAACCAGTTCTTGAAAAGAAGATCATTCACTCCAGTTCATATCCAGAGACTCTACTCTAGACTAATTTACAGAATCATCTAAAGCAAATGATAATGCAGCTTCTATTAAAGAATACTAGGACAAAGTATTTTCACAACTTGTATTTGAGCAGATGATAATTTAGGCTAATTTTTACTAAGGCAGTGGTTCTTAACCTGTGGATCATGACCCCTTTGAGCATCAAATAACCCTTTCACAGGTGTCACCTAAGACCATTGGAAAACACATTTTTGATCCATAACAGTAGCAAAATTAAAGGTTGGGGGTCGCCACAGTGTAGAATCAGTTCTAAAGCAAATAATAATGGTGTTTGTTTTTATTTTACATAAAAGGATAATTATTTAAGTATTATATTTTGATGTTACATATGATAATAAGCAAGAAAATAAATGAATAATTATGACAAAAATATTATTTCTTACCTTATAACTTGAGTTAAGAGATTTGGAAGCAACAAAAGTAATGTCATCGGGTGTCAAAAGAACTTTGTTGGGACCTTTTGCTAGCTCATCCTTTAGAAGACTGTGCCTAATCCAATAAAAGAGTGACTTTAATATTTCTGGATACCATCCATTTAAATTAATGTTTAAAATTAAATGATTAACATTGTTATAGTTTGTTACCTAAGGAATATTGCACCAAGTGCAATGATGCCTGCTAAAGCTGCCCCACTAAAAACTATTGCTATGATGTGACCAACTGTTAATTCTGTACAAAATAATTAAAAAACTCCAAGTTATTATGCATTCAAACATTATATATATATATTGTAATAGTAATATCCAGTTTTATATATACATATATATATATATATATATATATATATATTGTAATAGTAACTTCCAGTTAACCTAACATTTGAGTACTCTAAAATACTTTTATCTCTAATGAAACTATTTATTAATTAAAATGTATTTGACTATTTTAATTTACATACATATATATATGTAAACTTTAAATAATACATACTTTAATGTCAAACTGTTAAGTAATCACCTGATTTGAAATTGAAAAATAAATAATTTTATATATATATATATTTTATAATATCTTAATATTTATTGATAACAATGAATATTTAAATCAAGCATGAAAATTGAAACAAAAACACGTGAGAAGATAATTCTTTTGGTCTCTGGTTAATAAAAAAGAGAAAAACAGAAAATGATTTCTTTTTAAATAACTTTTTCTTTTAAAAAAAACCATTACTATTCTACATTGGAATTGAATTTTAACTGTTCCAAATTTAAATCTATGGATTAAAAAAGATTACAAGAAAAATATTTTAATTTTCTTCTAAATTTAAAAGAGAATAGCAATATAGAAAGAAAAAGAATATCTATTTGAGTTATTGGAAACTATTTTATTTTAATACTTCATTTTTCTACATATACATATTTAAAATAATTATATATATATAAAGAATATTATAATGTGCTGTGAGTAGAATAATTTATATCGTAAAGGTTTCGAAACTAACTTTCATGCTAATTTATGATATTTATTGTGTAGAACATCTAATAGAAAATGGAGATTAAGAACATCAATTTTTGAAGGATATATATTTTATCTTATATCAACCAAATCATTGGATAATATTAATAATTTATCAATTTAGGATAAATAAATAATTGCTATATCAATGGAATAATATACTTCACAGGATAATTCCATTAGGATTATGAACTATGGACTTAAAGATCCACTCTTAACTCAGGAAAATAAGTTTTTCTTTATTTATTTATATATATTATATTATTATTTATATTACTTTAATATATTTAAATTTTATTATTATTATTTTTATTTCAAATTTGGCATCGTTTCATTTCTAGTAGGAATATCCAAATTTAATTTTATAAACGTAAATTGAAAGTTTGACAAAATTCATCAAAATTAGATGAAGTATAAAAAAATGTTATTATTTAACAGATATTAAAAAACAGGATTATTATATTTACTATATAATATAATAAACAAATAATGTATTTATTTTATTATAACTGCATATAAAATAAGTTATACAATTGTAAATATTACTTACATAATAATTATGAAACATATGAACAAAGACTGTAAATAAATTAATAAGTTATTTAAATTATTAATTTTTGAATTTATATATTGTTTTATATATCTATTAATTTGAATTATATTCTTTACTTTTGAAAAGTTTATTATGGTATAAAATTTTATCATAGGGTATTGGATGGGAATATTATTTATGAAATGATAAAATTCATCCTTATTTTTCATTAATATTTTATTCATCTTTTACATTATATTTTTCATTGTTTATTAAATATTAAGTTATTCATTTGATCTCTCTGTCTAATCATTATTATATTATATATTTATAAATAAATACATTAATCATTATTAATTACATAACAATTATTTATATATATGTTAATATTATAAACATCATATGAATATCATTTATTAGTCAATGCTTATATAAAGGCATATTAGATAATGACTTAGATAATGACTTGTTTAAAATCACCTCTGAAAAGAACCAATTGCAAATTCTCCATGAGTTTGAATATTGTGGCATAATGGTAACTGAAAGAGGGATGAGAGATGGATGAACTAGTATAAATTATATCAAAATTTATTTAATAATTATTGAGCTAGCATAGTAAAGATGGATGTAATCATGGACTTAGCATTTCATCATTTGGGATTTTCAGAATTCTACCCAAAGATCCAAAGTCTGATTGTAGTGAAATGCATACTCTCTTTCTGATGAAAATCAACGTCCCGTTATAATATATATATATATATAAATTAATTAATGTACATTTCTGATAAGCTCTTAATTGTTTTTGTTTTTAATAAACACCAGGATCTTTATTATTGGTCTATATTTATAAAAATTGGATATCTTTAATACACATTTTTCATAAAAAAAAAAAAGCACTTACAGTTTAATAATGAAGACTTAGTAGTTAAAAATTAATATCTGATAGTGAACAATTTAGCTAAAAGACAGTATAGTAAAAGTCTGAGCACACATATAATGCCTTTAAGGTCATTGGAGTTTAAGTTATGTCTTATCAATGGCAGTTCATTAATTCTCTCTCACATGCTAATAACTGCATCACAATCATGTTTTTTATTTATAGACAATGTGTCAATATTTATCTGACAAATGCAAATCATTTTGGGACTTGTGTTTTTTTACTAAACTTGGATGGGCTGGTTACCTAAAAAATCTCCCATACTATTGAACTATAAACAGTAAGTAAGAAATGATCACGATAGCAACACATAATCATAAAGGCTTTCTAAAAAAAAGCTATTCTTTTATATATTTTCAAAAATATGTGATAAATGAATCATTAAATATTTGCCATGCATGGTTCAAAGCAGTTGTAGATTGGACTATAAAGCTCAAGGTCACGAATTATAATCCAATTATATTATTTGTAGCATTAAAACTTCTAATGAAATCCTGAAAAGTAAAACCATTTGATTATTTATTTTTATATTATTCAAATTCAACATTATACATGTTGAAAAAAAAAGGCCAGTTTTTTTAAAGCAATAAATTATTGGAAAAAAGCATTTCATATTGAAAAATTACAATTGAAATGGCAATATATATGAGACATTAAAATTCTTAATATAAGTTGCATAAATTTATAAAAGAATTGTTTTTAAAGAATATGCTATGAATGTGATTAAGTTTGTTCTTGAGTTTGCAACAAAAATTTATTTTTGGTTCTCTAGCAATAAATGTTATTGCTACTTTATTTTAAAAATCTGGTCATTACCGCTTGGCAGAATAACATAAATAGAGGTTTTCATATAATTTAAGACAGAAGTTTAATGACAGGCAAAAAGTCTAAAGAACGATTGGTGAATTAAAATAGCAAAGAAAATATGATGATCACTTTAGATCTTTTTTGATTCATTGAAAGTAGCATATGACTCTAAAGAAGGATATCATCATCCCACTAAATTATTAGCTGGCACTTTGTAATATCTTATTTTGGAACATGTTTCTCAGTCTTTTGTATTTCTTGCTCCAATATATCCTAAAATATTTTAAAGCTGCTGTTTTCTTATGGATACTTTTTTGTATCATTTTGAACTTCAGTTATATTTCTTGTTTAAAAATCAATAACTTTTTTTTGCATATTATCAATTCTTATTTCCAAATAAACTTGAGGTCTTTTATTTTCTTTTTGAATTTTTTAAAATGAATTCTGATATTTTTTCTCTTTTTTAATATTTCTACTTTTATCTTTTTTCCTTTTTTATGTACAGGTTGTAATCCTTGGATTTTCCTAATTTATTTTCTAGAGATTCTTTGATATTTTAAAGTTACTTCCCATATTGCCATGGCCAAATTCTAAACTGAGACTTGAAAGATCCCTTTATTCCTTGTCATATTAAAAAAAAAAAAATCACTGAAGTTTATTGAGTTTTTTCAGATACCATTTTGATTTTTTGTCTCAACAACAGCTAATATGACAACAGGCATTGTTGTCATCACTGAAATTAAAATTGTATCAAATATTGACACATTTGATAATTATTAATTAATAAAAAGTGATATCTACATCTAGAAATGAGAGAGAATGAGAAAAAAAAAATTTTTCCTTCTAAAATTTTATATAGAGTTTTCTCTTTTTCAAACTCGTTGACATTTTTAAATATCTTTTTAAAATTGATATACACCTTATATTTATGTTTAATTTATTCCATTTTTCTATACACAAACAAAATAGTAATAAATTTTAAAATATACCCTTTAATATTATATAATTTTATTTACACTTATATATATATATATATATATATATATATATATATATATATATATATATATATATATATATATATATATATATATATATATATATATATATATATATATATATATATAAACATTACAAGCATAAAGCTAAACTAGTCAATATAAAATCAAAACTACCACAAATCTAAAATTAAACCAGACCAGCATAAAAATAATATTAAAACACAACCTAAGGTTTCACTGCTACAAGCAAACTTCTCAAGTGTAAAGAACTACAAAAAAAAACTAGACAATATATATATATACTATTAAAAACTACCCACAAATCCATTCACTTCCCATCCATCCTTAATATTAAAAGAACTCTTAAATAAATTAATTGCTTCAGAATAATAAATTTTCAATAATAAAGTCTCTTTAATTCTTCTTTTGATTTCATTTCTCTCAAATAAGACAACCTTAGCTTCATCAAAATCAATAGTGTGGCCTGTATTTTTTTCACGAACATACAAAGCAGAACTAAGATATCTATTTTTAACTCTACTTTTATGAACCTTTATTCTTTCATTTAAACTCAAACTACTCTGACCTATGTAAACCTTCCTACAAAATAAACAAGGAATAAAATATACTACATCAGTTTGTATCTCATAAAGTAGCTGCTTTAAGGAATTATTGTCATAGGAATATTAAATTAAATAATTCTAGTGGGGTAGCTTTGTTTCAGAAATATCAATTTTATAAAGATTACTTGAGTGTTGGATACTCTGATAAATTTGTTAAAAGTATTTTATTTAATAGTAATATTTGTAAGGATGTAAAGGTTAAAGAAAAATATGATTTTATTTCTTTGCCATTTAAATTGTCTTCTTATAAAATTGTGTGTAGAAATAGTAAATTGTTTGGAAATAAAAAAATTGTTTGGAAAAGGGGTGTTACATTGAATAATTTATTAAATAATACAAAAGAAGTTTTTGATAGAAAGACTATTCCTGGTGTAGTATATTTTATTCCTTGTTTATTTTGTAGGAAGGTTTACATAGGTCAGAGTAGTTTGAGTTTAAATGAAAGAATAAAGGTTCATAAAAGTAGAGTTAAAAATAGATATCTTAGTTCTGCTTTGTATGTTCATGAAAAAGATACAGGCCACACTATTGATTTTGATGAAGCTAAGGTTGTCTTCTTTGAGAGAAATGAAATCAAAAGAAGAATTAAAGAGTCTTTATTATTGAAAATTTATTATTCTGAAGCAATTAATTTATTTAAGAGTTCTTTTAATATTAAGGGTTGGGAAGTGAATGGATTTGTGGGTAGTTTTTAGTAGTATATATATTGTGTAGTTTTTTTGTAGTTCTTTACACTTGAGAAGTCTTCTTGTAGCAGTGAAACCTTAGGTTGTGTTTTAATATTATTTTTACGCTGGTCTGGTTTAATTTTAGATTTGGGGTAGTTTTGATTATATATATATATATGTATATATGGAGATTACTATGAGCTTATCCTAATAATTTAATCTCAAAATTATTTATTTTTATTATATTATAACAATACTAACTAGTTTTATAAAATATTGTCTTATTGATTTTATTAAATTTCTTTAAATTTTTTTAATTGATTAAACTACATTTAATATGCCAAACCTATTTAATTCAATCAAGCTTTTTTTTTAACTACTTAAATTTCTTATGTTGGGCACAAAGAAATTAAACTATTATGACAGAACAGGAGAAAAAAGACAATAAATAATTGTGATAATGAAAGCACAGGAGTTTTTTCATTCAAACTATGATGTCAGATGCATTAATGTTATTTTTTTAAATAAAATCAATAAAAAATTAATTAAAATCTTAATTTTATTAATTATACTTATTAACAAAAATTAACTTATGTAAATGGAGGCAGAATATTAAGACAATAAAACAGTTTTATGGCTTCTTAGCATGTTTTGTTATTTTGGAAAGAAAATTATGAACTTAATTCTCAAATATTACATATATCACTAGAACTTTAAATATAGCATACTACAGGAATAATTCACCCTCATTACATATTAAAGGTAATAAATTTGATTAAAGTTTTAATAATAACTTGCTTATAGTTAGGGTTATAGCTCATTCATCTTTGATTTCATTACTATTTTACACAGTATATAATTATGATGATGATGATGATGATAATAATAATAATAAAATCATTTATTGCTTGGGAGTTCATGAGAAGTTCAAGCTCCAGAAGTAATGAGGCTGGTCCACAATCACAATCAAAAATCTGAGCTTGGAAAGTCTACCATTTTCCACTGCATAAATCCATGCAGATAATAGTAATAGTGATAAAATAACAAAGAATTAATGATGCAGAATTATACATCACAAAGATAACCACAATGTGATGTAAATAATAAATTTTAACATAGAATATTAAAATTTTAATCTTTTTATTTGTAATTAGTTTTAATGTCCGGGTTTTCATTCACTCATTCTATATTGTACTCATATTTAATATTGTATATTATCTATCTATCCTACAACCTTTTTTTAATTTTTCAAACTACACCTCATCAACAACAATAATAACATACTATTTTATTTTTTTAAACAAAAACAAAATAATAAATTTATTTTAATATCGTTTGTTATAGAAGATATAAAATCTTTTATAAACATCTTAAGAAAATAAAAACAGAAATAATCCCATATAATTTTTCAACTTGGAAGACAAATGTAAGTCATAGACACTCTGTACTTAATAGTGTCTTGTTTATTTGAAGCATTTAAATAACACATTTTAAATATTAATATAAACATGTAAACAGCAGGTAATTAATAAAAACTTTTAACAAAAATTTATAAATTTTTGAGAGATTTTTTTATCAGAATTTTTATCCATTAAATTTATATTTATTATATAGTTGTGGCATAGGAATTTCTTTCATGTAAAGGAACTTTTTATTTTGTTTATTTTGACAATGAAATTTTACTGATGGTTATATTTCTTCATAATGCAGTAATCTGAAAATGTTTGCAGTGCCAAACCCATGGTATTGTAGTCTACAATATATATATATATTGAAGCAGTCAATGTCTAATCATCATTGAGCTTCATGCTTAACCATCTACACTAACCTCCTATGTGGCCCGCACTTCAGACCCTGCTATTAATATATGCTATTCACTCACACACTGTATGTCAAATCATTCTAAAGATGAGTAAAATTAATTTTGTTTAGTAAAAATGAAACAGTAGTTTGAATGATGCGTATATATATTATGACTAAAGCAATAGTTTTATTGCTATAAAAATACATTTGCTTAGATATTTGTAATTATTTTTATATCTGTGTATATTCAATGTAACAACAAAGAAAAATGGGGAAGGCTTGAAATATTGAAATTATCTTTATCACTAGTCACATCGTTGTCTATAATTAAAACTTATAAATCTTAATTACAATCGAAAAACAAATCGTTTATCAGTTGTTTTCAAATCTTTCAAAACAGCTAAAAGGGGTATTTCAAGCCGTATCTATTGAAAATATTTTACTAATTAAATATTGTTTTTAAAAGGATTACAGAGATAAGGGTGGTGTATGAAATTGAATTCTGGGCAGTATTGAAAGGTTATAAAAGGAACCACAGAACAGAGGAAAGAGGAGTTTTTTTACTTTCAGTTGTTAGTTAAGTGCAGAGGAGTTTTTTAATCAGTTGAGTTAATTACCTTTAAGAAGCCAACACAAGTGCTGTAGATGGAGCGTGAGTAGTGGAATCTAGCACCGATCTCTTCTCTCGAAGAACTGTCTGCCTATCAATTGCCATGTCCCATCCGGCCGACCATACAACATGATTGCTTCCGACTGCTGATTGCTAATTATGCTGCTATGCTGTCTTTTCCTTAGGTAACCTTTTAACGTAGAACTGCCTTTATACGACAATACTTTTGTAATCTATAGTTCAACCTTCATATCTTAATTTATATATTGTTTTATAAGCTTCTGCTAATTTTGCTTTTAAACTCTCTCTCTCAGTAATCTTTTATTAATATCATGTATTTTAACTTACCTTTCACGCTTAATTAAATTATATATAAATGTGTGCGATTCCATTATTATTTCATGTATTTTGTTTAATGTATAGATATGATTTATTTTCTTTAATGTGCCAAAATCGCTAAATTCGCGAGTAAGGGGGAAAATAATTGTTTTACTTGGGAAAAGGGTGGGCTTTATTTAAAACTTATCAATAAAGTTTTGTCTATATTAAATAGAAATTGCTCGTGAGTTTGGTTTTATTTTAAATTCATTATTCTTAAAGTAAATTAAAAACTTTTACTGTGGATGAATTTTGCTTTAATTTTCTATTTTAAAAAGATCGTGTACCTTCATATAATTAATCCATTCCTTTTTGCTGGTGCCTGAAAGGCAAACTCTACCTGTTAATACGTATTTGGGAATCGATTCTTTAAATATAAATGTTGTTAGTTTAATAATATTATAAATAGAAGTGTTATTATTCATTATGATTAGTTAAATGACTCAGAATTGAAAACAGATTATTGCGCAAGAGGTTAGACAATTTCCAAGTTTGAAAATTATATTATAAAACTTATATTCATGTCCAATAATGTTGCTGACATACATTTCCATTATTCTGATATTTTATCTTCTCCATTTCTTGATTGTTTAGTCATTGGGAACGTCTAAAGCTCCCATCCTACTCAGAATCATTCACAATCAGGTACAATGCTTCCTGTGGAAATGTAAAGTTTATGAGGGTTATGATATTTATGTGCTGCAGAAGACAGCGCATCCAGATTCTGGGCTCTCAAACCCAGACCCTCTCTTGATATCGCTCCGCCAGAAGGCATGGATATATCCAATCTAAGTTCGTTTCAAAGTATTCTTTTAAATGATAAAATATCCATAATCGCCATGAGGCCTTATTTTCGTTATTGTATGCTAGTACCGTTACTGTGCTCTTTAATTTGATCATCCGTCTGTCTAATCTTAGTAAGTCGCAATGATGTGTTAAAGATAAAGATTCATTTCGTAAAATACGTTCAGTATGTTGATCTAAAAACTGTTTTCCTTTAAAAAGCTTTATCGATTCCCAGAGACGCAAATCAATTTGTATAATTTATTCTAGTAAATATTGCACATTGTTTGTTTCTTATGCATACTTATTCTAGAGACGCTATGTCCAAACAATGCTTATCAAACATATGTAATGATTTCAAGATTGTAAATAAATGATTGAGACCGTAAATTTATATTTATTTGTCAAAATGATTAACGTTAAATTATCGTGTATCTTCCTGTAATCCGAATCTGTTCCGATCTTGTAGATTATTTTGTACATCCACATTTTGGCATATTAACCCTGCACAACTTATATCACATTCTATAAAATGGTATCTATTAAATAATTGATGTAATGGGGATTTTATAAAACAACTCCCAAGTTTTCATAATGTATAAAATCACTCCAAGCGTGAAAACAATTTTGTAACATATAAATGCATTTTCTGCATTTATTAAATATATATATTTTCATGTTAATCCTGGTTTGTATTGAATTATTAGTTTCTAGTTAATATTTAGAATTATTTTCTTTAGCTAAGAGCTTAGCATTAATAAATAACTATGATAATGTAATAACTGGGCTACTCTGACCTCGATCATCATCATCATTCTGATCTTATGCTCTACCGCTTTGCTTTGCTTCTGGGCACGGATTTAAAATAATTTTACTGTGTCATCAGAATTGTTGTTCATTGAGTCAGAGATTCAAAGAATAGGCAAATAGGTTAGAATTCAGGACTGCTCCAGACCTGTGTATCTCGAGCATGATCGGATTCGAGGTACTTTTGCTTAGGATTTGAATCTTGTTAAGTGAGCATACTATTTTGACCGGTACAGTGGATTTTTTTTCCGGGCTTGGCTGCCCAAGTGTGGCTTCGATATAAACACCCACATACCCTGAGTACTGAATTCTGTTTATATGTATGTTTTAAAAAAAGGTTGTAAGAGATCATTGATGATAGATATGTATATTTCCTTCCTACCTGAGTTTGTTTTCTGATTTTATATACATAAAAGGTGAAAATTTTATATTAAAACCAATGTCCATGTGTTGCAACCATAAATGTAAATGGTTTTTGTTGTATCTGGTTTTGCAACTATAAAAAAATATTGTTTTTCCATGTTAATAGCTACAAATGCAAAAATCTTGTTTATAAAATGAAAAAATTTTGATACCCATGTGTGAATTTTTTTTCTGTATCTGGTTTTAAAAATATATAAAAGTGTTTCTTATGTTATATATGCAAAAATGAAAATGTTTATAAATAAAACCCATGTACTTCAGCCATAAATTATAAACCTTGATTGTAACAAGGTGCACTTCATGTTTCATTCATTTTCTATACATTATATTTGTAATAGAGTTTATAATGTGTAACAAATACTTATATTTACTAGTTGAGTAGCCCAGATGTATTTGGAATTATTTTTTTTTATATACTGTTGGCTGGCACCATTATATAAATGTGCCAACAGTAATATAATAAAATACATGTCAAAATGAGTTCAAACCAGGATGTTAGGGGTTGAGAGAGAGAGTTAAATGATATTTCCACTGTTTTCTATGTATAATTATTTTTTTATATATACTGTTGGCTGGCACCATTATATAAATGTGCCAACAGTAATATAATAAACTACATGTCAAAATGAGTTCAAACCAGGATGTTAGGGGTTGAGAGAGAGAGAGTTAAATGATATTTCCACTGTTTTCTATGTATAATTGTCATGAGCAAACATATATGATATTGCTAAAACAAATCACTAATCGATTATTTTTTTTTGTAAGGGTCTATTATAGGTGCAAACCAAAAGTTAAGCAGCAAGGCAGTTGAATTCCAATAGATCATACACATACATGTTATGATCAAATATTTTTCCTGTTATCAGCATCAGTCAGCAGCAAAAAAAAAAATGGCAAAATGAAGACAGTTGAAGAGAGAAGGGAGAGAGGTGTATAATTCATGAAGAAATAATATAAAAAGGAAGTCAGAAAGTATAGCAACCAAAATTTCATGCTCAAAGAATTCTTTAAAAAAAATAGAAGGGAATTTTAGTAAATAAAATGAGGCATCAGGAACTTCCCATCACTGGACAATTTATGCAGATCCAGATCTTCCGTGGTGAACCACAGGAGAGTCCACAGGAACATATAGAAAATCTGAAGGCAATGTTTTTACTCTATGCACTGAGCAGTGGGAAACAAATGGCCATAGCTAGCCAGCATTTGGAGGCAACCGCTAAAGACTGGTGGTGATCATTGACACACAAATCAACAGATCTCGAAGAATACTGCCGGGCACTATGCAAGATTTTTTGGAGTGAAGAAAGACAGGAGTATATTTTGCACACTATAATCAATGAAAAATTTCCAACTAATCACCAAGAAACGTATGCACACTTCTTTTTAAAGCAAGCCGCAAGACTCAGATCTCTACCAGATATCACATGGTCAGAATCACATATTATCCGTACCATACGACAGAACATGCCGATGAAGGTGCAGGAAATGATGATCATAAGCCGGATCAACAAGATAAATGAAATGACTGAGTTTTTGGTTTCAATAGACTATGGATTCAGGAATCCAGAAACAGATGGAACCCCAAAATTGAACCCAGAACAAAGGAAGGGGGACATACAGGAATGCCCAGAATATTTAAAGAGACAACGGAATCAGTTTAAACCAGATGGTAGCCAGATGACTAACATAATATGGGAAAAAGAAAGCATTGAGAATGTTACAACCACAAGCTTGTGTCCTATTATTGAAGTGATGATAGAATCCACCAAGGTATTAGCACTAGTGGATTCAGGAAGCCAAGCATCGATTGTATCAAAGGCATGGATTAAAAGTATAGAGAGAGAAGGGGAGATCATGCAATTGCCAACACGTCCCATCCAGTTGACCTTGGCTAATGGGAAAAGAATCATGAGCGAGAACAGTCAAATCTGGCTAGAGGTGAAGATTAATGAGAGATTGATGGGCCATACATTCTTGATTGTATCTGGACTAATCTATGATGTGGTGTTGGGTTCCGACTTTCTAACCCAAAATCATGGAATTATCGATTTCTTCGGAAGAAAATGCCTATTCGACAATGAATCAACACATTTCAAAGTGACCCACCAAGCCGTACCTGAGAAGCAAAGCTGCTTGATCCAGCCTGTTGATTCAGCATTGATTGAAAAAAAGGTCCGTGACTCAGCTATTACAGGGTCCAAAGATAAAAGAAGTATCCAAAGCATATTAGAAAATTATGCTCAGGTGTTCGCCCAGACTCCTGGAAAAATAAAGGGGTATACTCATAGAATTCGAGTGAAGGAGGAATCGTACACCCAATCCAAAACATACCCCATCCCATTCCAATACCGGGTTGAGGTGGAAAAGCAGATTCAACAGATGATCGAGTGGGATATTATTGAGCGGAGCCCATCTCCCTATAACAATCCGCTGGTTGTGGTGAAAAAAAAAATGGAGATTTGCGGCTATGTTTGGACGCACGGAAATTAAACAGCATGACCATCCCTGAGAGAGACATCCCGCCACCGATCCAGGAAGTATTTGTCCAGTTGGCAGGGCAGACGATCTTTTCTACCTTAGATCTTACCGCCAGTTATTGGCAGATGGCCCTAGACCCTCGTGACTGAAAGTATACCGCATTTCGGTATGGAGGACATACCCATGTGTTTAAGCGAGTCCCCTTTGGACTCATTAATAGTGGGGCAGGACTGATGCGATGTTTAAAACAAGTCCTATCCAAAGAGGTACAGAAAAATATGGTCTGCTATGTGGACGATATAGTAATTGCATCGAAAAACATCACTGAACATTTGAAATGCCTGGAACAATTTTTCCGTGAATGTGCCCAAGAAAACATAACTATTAACTTGGAAAAGAGTCGCTTTGTGGTAAAAGAAATTACATTCCTTGGACATGTTGTAAGTGAGTATGGGGTCAAAGTCCACCCTGAGAAAGTAGAAGCCATCGAGCACTTCCCTAAACCAAAAACTCAGAAACAGGTTCGATCTTTCCTAGGGCTTTGTAACTTCTATCACCGGTTTTACCCAAATTTTGCTCATGAGACAGGAAAGCTGATAGAGTTACTAAAGAAAGATCATAAATGGGAATGGACCGAAGCACATGACAAGGATTTTGAGAACATAAAAAAACATTTCCTTAAAGCTGTAATGTTGTGTCACCCTGATTTTACAAGGACCTTTTACGTCCAGACTGATAGTAGCAAGCAGGGATTGGGGGCTGTGTTATTCCAAATTAATGAAGAAGGAAAGCATCAGGTGCTCTATTTTTGTAGCCGCTCCTTAAAGGGAGCCGAAGTACACTATACCACCACAGAACAAGAAACCCTAGCAATCGTTTGGGCCTGCCAGAAATTCCGGCAATTTCTCCTGGGGTCTGACGTGGTCATAGTAACCGATCACAAATGTTTGGAATTCTTGAATAAGAGTTTCCTTACTAACGATCGATTGATCCGGTGGAGCCTGGCCCTTCAACAGTTCCAATACAAAGTGGCTTACTGCCCAGGGCGTGAGAACATTGTGGCAGATATCCTAAGCCGCCATCCTGTACCTGCCAGTATCCAAAATCCCCAGCTGAGTGACCAGACCCTCAGAATCATGGCCACGACCACGAAGACCCCTATGGAAACTGATTTGACAAATCTACGATATTGGCAAGATGACCAATATGCTAACATTATTTCCAACCTGGGAACCAATCACCTAATGTGTACAAACAAAAGAAATGTGCAGCGATACTCCCAATTCCGCTTAAAAGATGGGATCCTGCAATGTAAAACAAAAGACATGGAGAACCCATGGAAAATCATGACACCAAATAAGATTAGGATGCAACTGGTCGAACACGTCCACAAAACCTTGGGACATTATGGGCCACGGAAAACTGAGGAAGCCTTGAGACACCAATTTTACTGGCCAGGTATGTACACACAGATTCTCACAGTGTTACGGAAATGCACAACATGTGCCCGGACTAAGTTTCCGAACAAGTCTTATGCTGGAACTGTGAAACCCATAACTGCATCAAGGCCCAATGAGCTAATTGCAATCGACCACTATGGCCCGTTGCCCAAATTTAGAAAGTTCCAATATCTACTTGTGACCTATGATGTTTTTTCCAAATATGTATGAGCATATCCTGTCCAGGCTGCAGACTCAAGGAATACGATTCGGGCCCTCCAAGATAAACAATTCCCTGAGGTGGGAAAACCTAATTCTATTCTATCAGATCATGGTTCAGCCTTCACCTCTAAGGAATGGAGAAGCTGGCTTTTGAAGCAACAACTCACTCATCGGTTGACATCGATTAGGAATCCCCAATCTAACCCATGCGAAAGAGTCATGAGAGAACTCAATCGTCTCTTTCGCACCTACATATCAACCAACCACCAGGATTGGGTAAATAAAACCCCAGAAATAGTCAACTGTATAAACCAGATGATAAATGAGTCTACCGTTTTTACGCCTGAACACCTTCACTATGGGAAGCCATGTCACAACTTATTTCCGAACCTGGTGCCACTAGATGAAATAGTTATTGACCCTATTCATGACCAAGAAGCTGCTAGAAGATGGTTGGCCCAGGCAGCTGAAAATCGCATAAAGAGGGGACGGATGCAATGTCACCAATTTCAGGAAGGCGATCAAGTATGGTTGAGATCTCCCAAGACTAGCAGTGTAGTAAAAAAGGAGTTTAAAAAATTTTTTCCCTTGTATAGTGGACCATACCTTGTTCGGAGAAGATGTCATGAAAATGCTTTTCTATTGGAAGGAGAAAATGGGTTTAATGGCATCTATAATGCACGACAAGTGAAACCATACACACCACCCGATCCTCATACCAAATATTTCAGTTAATGGAAAAAACAGCAAGAAGTTGAAATAAAAATATAAAAAGGAATGAAAGATTCTTTCTTCTCCATACTAAAAACTTGATTCAAATAAGAAGGCAGTTTTTTTTTGTCCACAAGGAGCAAAGTTTTCATGCTCATTTATTAAGGTTGTTTTTCTCACCCACATTATATTAGACTCCAACAAAGGTATTTTTTTATTGATCACTTTAAGTGGGGAAGAATGAAGCAGTCAATGTCTAATCATCATTGAGCTTCATGCTTAACCATCTACACTAACCTCCTATGGGGCCCGCAATTCAGACCCTGCTATAAATATATGCTATTCACTCACACACTGTATGTCAAATCATTCTAAAGATGAGTAAAATTAATTTTGTTTAGTAAAAATGAAACAGTAGTTTGAATGATGCGTATATATATTATGACTAAAGCAATAGTTTTATTGCTATAAAAATACATTTGCTTAGATATTTGTAATTATTTTTATATCTGTGTATATTCAATGTAACAACAAAGAAAAATGGGGAAGGCTTGAAATATTGAAATTATCTTTATCACTAGTCAGATCGTTGTCTATAATTAAAACTTATAAATCTTAATTACAATCGAAAAACAAATCGTTTATCAGTTGTTTTCAAATCTTTCAAAACAGCTAAAAGGGGTATTTCAAGCCTTATCTATTGAAAATATTTTACTAATTAAATGTTGTTTTTAAAAGGATTACAGAGATAAGGGTGGTGTATGAAATTGAATTCTGGGCAGTATTGAAAGGTTATAAAAGGAACCACAGAACAGAGGAAAGGGGAGTTTTTTACTTTCAGTTGTTAGTTAAGTGCAGAGGAGTTTTTTAATCAGTTGAGTTAATTACCTTTAAGAAGCCAACACAAGTGCTGTAGATGGAGCGTGAGTAGTGGAATCTAGCACCGATCTCTTCTTCTCTCGAAGAACTGTCTGCCTGTCAATTGCCATGTCCCATCCGGCCGACCATACAACATGATTGCTTCCGACTGCTGATTGCTAATGACGCTGCTATGCTGTCTTTTCCTTAGGTAACCTTTTAACGTAGAACTGCCTTTATATGACAATACTTTTGTAATCTATAGTTCAACCTTCATATCTTAATTTATATATTGTTTTATAAGCTTCTGCTAATTTTGCTTTTAAACTCTCTCTCTCAGTAATCTTTTATTAATATCATGTATTTTAACTTACCTTTCACGCTTAATTAAATTATATATAAATGTGTGCGATTCCATTATTATTTCATGTATTTTGTTTAATGTATAGATATGATTTATTTTCTTTAATGTGCCAAAATCGCTAAATTCGCGAGTAAGGGGGAAAATAATTGTTTTACTTGGGAAAAGGGTGGGCTTTATTTAAAACTTATCAATAAAGTTTTGTCTATATTAAATAGAAATTGCTCGCGAGTTTGGTTTCATTTTAAATTCATTATTCTTAAAGTAAATTAAAAACTTTTACTGTGGATGAATTTTGCTTTAATTTTCTATTTTAAAAAGATCGTGAACCTTCATATAATTAATCCATTCCTTTTTGCTGGTGCCTGAAAGGCAAACTCTACCTGTTAATACGTATTTGGGAATCGATTCTTTAAATATAAATGTTGTTAGTTTAATAATATTATAAATAGAAGCGTTATTATTCATTATGATTAGTTAAATGACTCAGAATTGAAAACAGATTATTGCGCAAGAGGTTAGACAATTTCCAAGTTTGAAAATTATATTATAAAACTTATATTCATGTCCAATAATGTTGCTGGCATACATTTCCATTATTCTGATATTTTATCTTCTCCATTTCTTGATTGTTTAGTCATTGGGAACGTCTAAAGCTCCCATCCTACTTCTCAGAATCATTCACAATCAGGTACAATGCTTCCTGTGGAAACGTAAAGTTTACGAGGGTTATGATATTTATGTGCTGCAGAAGACAGCGCATCCAGATTCTGGGCTCTCAAACCCAGACCCTCTCTTGATATCGCTCCACCAGAAGGCGTGGATATATCCAATCTAAGTTCGTTTCAAAGTATTCTTTTAAATGATAAAATATCCATAATCGCCATGAGGCCTTATTTTCGTTATTGTATGCTAGTACCATTACTGTGCTCTTTAATTTGATCATCCGTCTGTCTAATCTTAGTAAGTCGCAATGATGTGTTAAAGATAAAGATTCATTTCGTAAAATACGTTCAGTATGTTGATCTAAAAACTGTTTTCCTTTAAAAAGCTTTATCGATTCCCAGAGACGCAAATCAATTTGTATAATTTATTCTAGTAAATATTGCACATTGTTTGTTTCTTATGCATACTTATTCTAGAGACGCTATGTCCAAACAATGCTTATCAAACATATGTAATGATTTTAAGATTGTAAATAAATGATTGAGACCGTAAATTTATATTTATTTGTCAAAATGATTAACGTTAAATTATCGTGTATCTTCCTGTAATCCGAATCTGTTCCGATCTTGTAGATTATTTTGTACATCCACATTTTGGCATATTAACCCCGCACAACTTATAACACATTCTATAAAATGGTATCTATTAAATAATTGATGTAATGGGGATTTTATAAAACAAATCCCAAGTTTTCATAATGTATAAAATCACTCCAAGCGTGAAACAATTTTGTAACATATATATGCGTTTTCTGCATTTATTAAATATATATATATTTTCGTGTTAATCCTGGTTTGTGTTGAATTATTAGTTTCTAGTTAATATTTAGAATTATTTTCTTTAGCTAAGAGCTTAGCATTAATAAATAACTATGATAATGTAATAACTGGGCTACTCCGACCTCGATCATCATCATCATTCTGATCTTATGCTCTACCGCTTTGCTTTGCTTCTGGGCACGGATTTAAAATAATTTTACTGTGTCATCAGAATTGTTGTTCATTGAGTCAGAGATTCGAAGAATAGGCAAATAGGTTAGAATTCAGGACTGCTCCAGACCTGTGTATCTCGAGCATGATTGGATTCGAGGTACTTTTGCTTAGGATTTGAATCTTGTTAAGTGAGCATACTATTTTGACCAGTACAATATATATATATATATATATATTGTACCTAACTGAAGTGTCACTTAGTTCCAAGAGGTAATCAAGGTTTTCTTAGCTTAACCTTTTGTTTAAAATTTTGGATAAAAAAAATAATGATGATAAAAATAAAAATTAAACTAGTTAATTATTAAAATAGAATAATCTAAATATTTTAATAATGTCAGTTTGTTTGATAAGGGATGTTAAGTAATAATTTTTACATAAGCAAATGTTAAAAAATAATTGTGAATTGATAAATAGTATTAAATGTATTCTAAAATAACTACTGTATAATCCATTTTAATGTCTAAAGAATAATAATAAGATATTATTATTAAGTTGGAATAAGTAAGTAATAAATTTTAAAAAAGAAATGATATGTAAGTTTTTATTAAAAAGAAATAAGAATATTTATTATTAGTTTTATAGTTTAGCATTCTAGTTATAAAAGTTATTTAGATTAAATATTCATTAACATTCTATTGTTGTAATTCTAAAAATAATTTTAAACAATTAACGTAAAGCCAGACATATGTGAGAATATGTGCATGCATTGACATGGAAACAAGAATAAAAAAATAATTGAACTCCAGTATTGTTTAAAATAAGTAAATAAAGCAAATGTGTGGATAAAATTATTTTTAATGAAATATTTAAAGGTTTAATAAAAGATATAACTTTAAATTTTATATTTTTTACTATTGTGATGTGTAAAATATCATTAAAAAACAATTGTTTTAGGTTTGTAATACTAAAATTTTGACTTTGCAGCTGAAGGTCACGTGGTATGGGAAAATTATATTGATTACATCAGTAGATTGATTCCACAGCTGGTTTGTCAGAATATTCAAATTTAATAAAAAATAGTTTTTATTGGTTTTAAAATGAATTGTAGGTGGATGAAAAATTATGAGATAAAACAGAGATTGAGGTGTCATTCAGAAACTGATCTTGTTTGATTCAATTGGTGTGGATCTTAAAAATTTTATTAATAAAAGTAATTTTTTTAAAGAACTTGATATTTCTAAAAAAATACAAGTATGTTTAAAATATTTAAAATCGATCTGTAATGTTGGAGGGCTAAAAAGAAAAGGTAATCCGTTTTTCTGACAATTTGAATTTCAGTCGAGGTGTAGAAATTATAGTTAAAAATGTCTAGAATAACTAAAGCATCTCACGTATTAAATGACTTTAACTTGTTTATTTTTCTTTACTTGGACGTAGGGTTAAGGAACAAACTATTAATCATTTCCATAAATAAGCGTTTGGTTGTATTAAACTATTTTGAAAATAAAATGCTAATTATTTTTCCTGTTAGATTAAAACTATATGTAAAAAAAAATTTTTTTTAAAGTTTAAAAAAAAGAACATTATAAAGAAGTTGCTACATTCTATTACAGTGAAAGTATAAAGAATGATTATTTTTTTTTATTAAAAAAAAATTACTTATATCTTGACATATATAAAAATGATTTGTTTAGCTAAACGCAAACAGATAATATATACATTTTAAAGGATAATTCTTATTTACACCGTAAGAAAGGACACGTATTTGGAAATAAAACTTTAAAGCAATCTATAATGATTAATAATGATTTAATAGTTACTGAGTACATTATAAATGGTCATACTTGCCACAGAGAAATGTCTTGAACAGTAAAAAAATTTCTACTCTCATATTTAAAAGTAAGCAAAGGAAATTAATTTTAAAAATAAATGCGTCTTGGAATACTATTAGGAAACTATTTAAAAAACTATATTTTAAAAGAAGCGTTTTCCTAAAAGAGGATAAAGAACTTCAGATAAAGAAATATATATTATTATTATATGCAATTTTGAACTCAGGATCCTATAAATAAATTAAAGTGTGTTCAGCTGAAGAATTTATTTTGTTTCATGCTGGCTTAATCTTATTATTATTATTTTTTTTAAAAATTGTTTAAAAAAATATTATTATGGGATGTTTTACTCAATTTTTATTTTAAATTTACTAAAGAAGTTTATCAGAGAATATCCATTCATTTGTTTTATGAATGTTATATTAATAATAATTACAAATATTTTATATTCATCGAGAAATAAATATTCTTGTATTTAATTTACAATTTTAAAAGTCCACTAGTCACTATATTTTAGCATTTAATATATTGTTATGTGTGCATTGTGCCTTGCCTAGAATTTTATATGCATTTAATTTTAAAGTATTTTCTACAGTAGTCAGTTGACACATAGTTTGCTTTGTTGATTCGAACATTGGATATACGTTTTGTATTTTTAGACTTCTTAAAAATAACTTAGTTAATTTAGGTGAAGTATATATCTTGCTATTAGTTAGTATTTGTTAGCCTCAAGAATTAACCTTAGTTCATAATTTTTGAATATGCTTATGGAGTAGAGAAAATCCTCCATCCTTATTGTATTGTATTTCCATGATTTGATAGTGCTTATTCCCAAAGGAGGGTTATTGTATTGTATTTTTCAGTGATGACGATCACATTTATAAGCATTGGAAATCCCATGAGAGGATTGTGCTTTTCTGGTGCATCTTTCCTGTTCCCAGATACACTGTAGATCAATTCCAGGTACCTTCATTTCTGCCTCAAAGTTAGGTATTTATTTTTGAAAGACACCATATTCAAGGAGCCTAGTATTTTTGTATTTTTTGCCTATCATTCATGATGACTTAATTCTAATTCCCCACAGTAGGTGATGTTGCATTTGTTTTAGACTTGTGATGACAAGATATGCTTGTTTGAGGAAATGTATTTCTTTAGGTAGTTGTAGCTAATTTAAGGCTCATAGGTATATCAATGTTTGAATTGTATTGCTATGATAGTTTTATCACGCACAAGCTAAACAACAATAAGTTATATTTATTTTAAAGTATGGTAAATATGCATATGGTATAAGTGGCAATTCACACATACTAATTTAATATTTTCATCCAGAATTTCACTGCTGGATTTGTAAGTCTGTTACATCATTATCTTTAAAACATTGAAGGAATAATTTTATGTGGACTAAAGTTATTTTAAAAAAATATAACTGATCTCTGATGAATGATTGTCCCATACACTTAATTTAGTTTAGTTTTAATATTAGCTTAATCTGATTTAAACATATATCTAGCTATGATATTAGTTATATCCGTGAAACTAGTGATGATATTTTTCAAAAGTATTGCTGAATATGCTTATTCCAACTTAGCATTTGTTAAGTTTAGGAGTATAAAATTAAGCTTAGAGTTTTCAATATAAACTTAGTTCTGGGTGTCATTCTGATTATTAGATGACACAATAAGGTTATCAATTAGTCTAATAAAGAAGGATAGTAGTGTGCTTATTAAGTACATATGATAATTAAAGTTTAAAATATTTTTTTGAGAAAATATAATTATTAAAAGAAAGAAAAAGTGAATAACCTTTGTCGGTTATTAAGTGTATTAGTGTAAATTAAATAAAACTGTTAAAAGTCCAAATAATTATATAAAATCTTAGTGCGGTATTGGCATTGTTTGTATTCTACTACATTTGTAAACATGTCTTCTCATTATTAATAAATCAAATTATCATTATTTCAAAAGTTTTGTGTTTGTTTGTTTTCTTTTATATGAGAATATATTATTGCTTGGGTTCCAAGTTCACAAAATCTTAAAAGTTTAAAGTTATTGAATCTTCAATTCAGAAATTTACAAGGATATTCTAAGTTAATTAAATATAGTTGATATTGTCTTGAAAATTAAAAAACTATGTCAAAGTAAATGATTCTCATATTGAATCACAAATACAGATAATTGCATTATAGCAGATACCTAATTAAATATTTAGTTAAAAGTTGTTTTTTTAAATTATCGGTATATCTTTCAGACTAAAGATTATGCAATATCAGATTAATAATATTAGTACTTCAGAAGAATGTTTTAATTAATATTATTGTAAAAGCTGCACCTTATCTTATATTTACTTCTCACATCATCTTAAATCTGATGTATTTAAAGAATTCTAATTCATTTGCATTTGAGGTCTTTAGTGGTTGTCTGTGAGTATGGAAAGGCATTAAAAGTACTCTTACTCTTTTCTCTGCTCAAGTAATATCTTAGATAAGGGCCATTATTAGTTTAAATTTAAATTGATTCATTAAATTTTGGTGAATTAATATATGTTTTGTTTATTATTTTAAGATTGAACATATTATAATTATTTTATGGTCAGCTAAGATGTCCTTATTTATTTACTAATTACAGTATCTTTGTTGGCACTTACTTAACTTTAATTTTATACAAGAGGTTAATTTTAAATCTTGAGGTTGTTTACTCTTGTTGTTTTAGTAAATATAATTCTGTAAGATAATCTTATAAAGTAAAGCATCATAGATCTTATTCAGAGAGTGTATGATTTATTGGGAGACTATTAGTTGGTTTTTATTTTTTTTTAATTCCCCCCCCCCCCCCCCCTCCTTTCCCCCCCCTCTTTTTTTAAATTTTTTTAGATTCCATTTTTTAATTTTACTTTTTCATTACTCTTTCAATTTGAATTTTTACTTCTATTTCTTTTATTATGTAAAAATATGATGGAGTATTCTATTTACTGAAGATATTTTTTATTTTATATGTTTATGTTATAAAGTGATATAGTTTTAAATTTAATATAGAGTGTAAAATTATTTAATAAAGTGTATGAAAAAGTAAAATTAAGTAATGTGTATTAAATAGAAATGTTATGATAGAATGTATATAAAAAAAATTTGGGAAATTTGAATAGATTGACTGTGTAAATTTTTATTTTCTGTTTTTTTATGTTGTAGTTGTATAAAAATTGATCTTGAATATATTATTTAATTTTGAATATGTATTAAATAAATTTGTTTAAGTTTTTGTATGTTTAAATAGATTTATGGTTTAGTTTTTTTTAAAAGTGATTTTGAAAATATAATAGACTTTTCCATCTATAAGATTGATGGTAGATTAGATTTTGTTATATAGATGTTTTTAAATTATGAGTTATCAGTAGATAAGTATTCTATTATAGTATGTTTATAAAATTAAAATTAATAAAAAAAAAATAATTTTATATATATTTTTAAATGTAAAAAAAATTATATATTAAAAGAAAATTTTATAGTATTAAAGTACATTATTTTTTTTGTTTTGAAATTTTTTACTATTCTTATAAAATTCTTAATTTTATACTTAAAGAGTATTTATTAAATTAGAATAAATGATTATATCAAAAACATTAATAACTATATATATAAAATAAATAAAATATCCGTAATTAAAAATATTGTAATTATAATTGAAATAATATTTAAGGTTTACAAAATTAAAAATTTTAAATAAGAAGTATTGTTACTTTCTAATGTCTCGTCATTAAATTCAAAACTAAAAGCGGAAGCAAACATCATCAATTCAAATTCCACGAATCTCGTATTTTAATGTTAGAAGCTTGTCAATTTATTAAATGCATTTTATTTCTGTTTATAAAAATTGCCTCTTTAATTTTTCTTTTATTATGGTTTCTCTCTTCATGAAGAATTTTCACATTTTCAAAATTAAATTTAAATTTATATTTACATGTTTTTTCATGATCAAAGAAACTGAAGAAGATATTAAATCACCATTATTTTTATTTTTTACACGCTTATATAACAATTCATGTTCCTTCAATCTTTTCTCAATGGAATTTGAATTGATGATGTTTGCTTCCACTTTTAGTTTTTGAATTTAATGGCAGTTGAGGCAGGTTAGAAAGTAACTGAAAGTACTTCTGCGAATTTAAAGATTGTTTGTAATTGTTTGTAAACCATTAAAAATATTATTTCAATTATAATTATATATATATATGCAAACAAGAAAATATATCAAATATCAATTATATAAATTGCAAAGTAAGCAAACATAAAGTAGAAAAAAATTTAAATATATTAAAATGGATTTCTCATATTTTATTCTGTTACATAAAATGTAAACCTCATATGGCAATTATAAAAAAATATATACCTACACAAACAATATATCTATTAATTTTCCCCTTTATTTTATGAAATATTCTGTTGTTTGACATCATTTTATGTAAAAGATAGAAGAATAGATAGATACATGTCTATGTGGAGATGCATATTTTAATTTATAATTGTGACATGTTGGGCAACTTTTTATTTAACAAAACAAAGTATGATAAATATATTGTACCAATAACAAACCATTAACAATTGGTAATACTCAAGGTAACAATAAAATGAAAAATACAATATTTGCAAATTAATTTCATCTAGGAAAATTTAAAGATAACTAATGGATGACCATGTACATGGTGGAGTGGCTATATACAAATTGTTTTTAATTGACAAGTCAATACTAGTTACAAGCAATGATCAAATTAAACCCACATAGAATTAAGCTTCCATGCAAATTCAATTACATTTTCAGATCATTGCTCTGTCCACCTAATACTTTATTATGTTATAAAAATAAATAATCATCTTGGATTTGGATAAGAAATGACAACACAAAATTATTAACAACAACAATAACTTTAATTAAAGAATAGAATTATATGATAATAATAAAGAAAATGTACTTACATATTTACAATTAGAAAATTATAAGACAATCATGCATGAGAGGGAAAAATCTTTGTAAATTACAACAGCTCTTTGAGAATAGCTATAGAAAAAGTTCAGTTAATTACCTTAATGTCTTTGTGAACTCACATATATATTTTTGTTTTATAAATGTGGGTATATGACCATTAATGATTAAATTTTAAGGTCTGCTGGCAATATATTTTAGTTTCATTTGGTTTATTCCACAGTAGTTTTTTTATGAGAGTTTCCATTGCAATTTTTTCTGAGCATTTAAAATAGCTACATTCACTGATTAATTTATAAAAATGCATTTCTATGGGATAATCACTTTAGATGACTAGTTTTTCTTTTGTAGCAAGTAAATGTCAAATATTTTTTCAAGACTAAATATTAATGAATAGATTGGAAGAATTAAGGTTAATTTTTAAGGCATTTTTTCCTACAGTTCCATATTCAGTTACAATACTGGAAAGATCAGGGAAAGCATTATGTAGGGTCTCTACTCTATAAAATGCATATATTACTTTAAAATCCTTACAAAATTTTATTGACTTCTCTACAGTAAAAGATATGATGACAAAGTAACAATATTGCCACCATTTCTTGTGATACAGATGATTTTATTGTTTTTATCCCCTTCCCAGAGATTTGTGACTGGTTTGTTTCTTTTATTTAAAATAGTAATATTTTAAAATTAAAAAAACAATATATTTTAGTTTTACATTTATTATTGTAACACTAGCAAGATATATGTTATGAAACAAATGCATATACCAGTGTTACATAATTATACTTTAATAATAAATGATTAAATTATTAATAAAAATGAAAATAGAAAATAAAGTAGGTTTTAAGAGATGCAAATTTGCAAAAGCAAAATATTGTGTCATATTTTTTTCTTCCTTTTCTCTTTTAAAATAGAAAAGTTTTAGTATTCAAAGTGGGTAGAGTAAAAATCTAAAATAAAAAGATTTCAAACTCATTTTTTCCTTTTTATAAATTAAAAGACTAAAATATCTAAAAAAAAAGTCTTAGTGAAAATCTAAAATAAAAAAATATTAATTAATTAATTGGGGAATGCCAGTAAATCTTATAGCTAATAATGATATTAAAATTGTAATAATTAAAAACTATATAAACTATCTCTTTGGGATAAAATCAAGAGATAATAGATTAATCTAGAAAAAGATTAGATTAAGAAAAAATGTAAAAACCAATTAGATTAAAGAAACTGAAAAATTTAATTAAAAATACATTTAAAGTATGATAAAAACTAAAGTTAAGGGTATAAAAATCATAACCATCTATTGTTAATTTATTCTGTTCTTGAATCTGTTAGATCATTCCAGTCTTCATACTGTTATTATTCATTGCTCAAGAGATTTAGAAATTTAAGGACAAAATAGAACCATTCATTACTGCTGTGGAAAATATTATTGCAGAAAATGCAGAACTAGAAACATGCATTGCTAGACTGTCTTAGAAGTGTTCAACTGGGTTTCAGGCCCTAATGTCATCCATTAAAAATCAATTGTCCATGTCTGAAAGCAATGCTTGGAACCAATGCCTAAATGGTGAAATAGATGCTGCAATATACTCTCTCCTATTGTCAAACCAAGACAAAACCTGAAACTACCAATGGAGACCAAAAGCCCAACTGGTTGGAAAGTAATACTGATGTAAACCAAAACCAAAAACATTGTCATCTCAATCTCACTAATGCCTAGGTAAATATATTTTTCATAATGATGGTCTATAGATGATATTTTTTTAAAATGAAATAAACTCTAATGAAGGACTATATAAAAATTAGCTGGATTAATTATTTATATTGTTATATTACATTATTTATGTATGCTTGAATAAATATTAATGTTTGCTTAAGTATTATTTGACCTATTCCTCTCTCTCTCTCTCCCTCCCACCCATTAAATGTCTATCTGTATGTTAAGTTAATGTGTTGGACCCCCTGATTAAGAATATGAGCTAGCTCAAGATATTTCAAGTGATGGATTGTATGCCTGTCATCTGAAACATTCCAGCTGTATAACATATGGTCAACTGGAACCTGGGTTTGATCCTCAAAACAAAAAATGTTTTGGATGGCAGGTTTTGTTCTAGCAGTCAAGGTGGGCTGTAGTCAGGAAATGTCATGTTATGTTTATATAGCCTGATATAACCATGAGTATCATTGATGGCTATGTTATCAATGGTAGTCTCCCCATATGCTCAAAGTGCCAGTGTGTTCCCATATTATTAAAGATATAAAATAGTAATTACCAAGAAAGTAAATGTATTAAGGTTTAGATATTAAAACTTATTAAATCTTAGTTAAAAGTCAAGATATTAAAATTTAGTAAAGCCAAAAGATATTAAAAGGTTATATTTAAAAGTATTTAAACATAGTAAATGTTAAAAGGTATTTAAACCCAAGAATAAGGTTTATTCGAAGATATTTTAACCTAGTAATAAATCTATTAGGAGAGACCTGGACAAATGCCATCCAATATGGATGCCAAAGTGTCATAAATGACCCAGCATAATTAGAATTAAAAATTGATAAAGTCTGAAACTAAAAATTAAATTAAACATTAAATCGCATAGTTATAAAAGTGAAATTGGTGAGCAGTATGAGAAAAGAAATAGGAAAACAAATTAAAATAATTAAAAATATACAATAATAAGAGTAAAATATGTAAATAAAAAGAAGAGAGAAGAAAAAATGATTAGAGAGATAAATAATTTATTATTGGGGGTTGTTTAGTCAGGTGAAAATTAGAGAGGACTGAAGGTTTTTGAGTTAAACATTTTGTTCAATTTAAAATATATAAAAATAAGTAAAATAAAATTTGTTTTGTAAGAATTAGTAATAATCAAAAAAAAACTAATCTGTAATTTAGTCAAAACAAAAATGGAGGCACAAAATAATATAGAAGAAATGAAACAGTGGATCCAGAAAGCCATGCTACAAATTGGAGAAAAAATATATAGAAAAGTTAAATCAGAAATTTAAAATGTAAATAGTGGCAGTAGGGAAGAGAAAAGTGTGAGTATGTACATGTATTTAAATAACTTACATATGGTTAATCGATTTTTAAAAATATTTTGGGGCATACAGGGGAGACTTCAATTGAACATCTTGGCAGTCTGGAATGGTTTCACATGAAATCAGCTGAGTAAAAAGGCTATGGTAACTATAGATTGTATCCACATTCAAGATGCTGCTCAGTTCTGGTGAGATTTCTTATTTACAAAACCAGTTACAATCAGAGAATATAGGCAATTCTTATCAGCAAGCTATTGGAGAGAGGAGCAACAAGAAAACATTAAACACCAGGTGTTACATGATAAATGGTGATCTGGTGAACCCACAGTCAGAACACCAAATCATACAAATAATAAAACATAATCTGCCACATGAATATAGAACAAATGTTGATTGGAATGGAATGCAAAACAGTAGAGAAGATAGTCAAATTGCTTAATGAAATTTACAATTCAAGACCAAAGTATGAAAATAGGAAAAGGGAATTTGAACCCCTAGGAATAGGTAGATGTATAAATAGCATGAAGTATGATCCACATAAAAGGGATTGGAGTGGAAATAATAATAGGAAGGTTTACAGCATAAAGAGCTATGAGCAGAAAACAAAATGTAGGGTAGATAATAATAGAGGAGATAGCTATTCACAGGTAGCAAACTTAGTATGCAGCTAGGAGAAAAGACAGTTGATATTGGCACCCCAGCATTGGCCTAAAGTAAAAATAGTATTGGATGAGATAATAATAAATGCACTGCTGGACTCAGGGAGTCAAGTGTCAGTAAGGTCCGGGATGTGTTCAAAGGTATCAGTTGTATAAACCCCCAATATAAAAACCTTGCCATTAAAGACAATATATATAACTAGGGCAAATAGTAAAAAGGCAAATTTAGTGTCAAAGCAGGTCTGGATACACATGTGAATAGGAAAGTCATGTTTTGCTTATTTTGGAGAAATTAATCCACAAAGTTGTACTGGAAGCAGATTTTATGCATAGGATCAACTGTGTGCTAGACTATAAATTGCACCAGATACGACAAATGATAAGATATTGACATTTGTGTTGGACAAAATGTATAAATATGTCATGAAATGTTGCATACAAAATATGGATGTAAAAATGAAAATACACCAAAAAATAAAAGAATCGAAAATTTATAAATAATTATCAAAGAAAATGACTGGAGCAGTCATTGAGCAAATACAAAAATGTTTTTTCAGAGGTTCCTGAAGTAATTTAAGGTTATGAGCACAGAATAAGACTCATGGAAGACAAACTATACCAGGACAGGGCATACCCTATTTCTCACCAATACAAAGGAGTGGTCAAAAAGCAGGTAGATAAAATGCTGAGATGGGGAATTATATCCAAATGCTCACCATCTTTTAACAATATTTTTGTAACAATAAAGAAAAAAATGCTCCTGCATCCATAACTATTAGTAAAATTTTGTAACAAAAAGGTGTTTTCAACATTCAATTTATCCACCAATTACTGGCTGATCAAGTTACATCCCCACTTTTCAGAAATATACCACATTTTGGGACAATGGGCATGCTTACAACTTTAACAGAATGGGTTAAAAAATAGTAGGGCAGAGCTAATACACTGTTTAGACCAGGTATTATTAGATGAAATAAAATCATTTAGTAATGATGTAGATCAATCATATAGTTTTAGCCTCAGAAAGTGTAGAAAATACTTTAGTCATTTAAAGTGACTATTGTAAAAGTGTAAACAAAAAGGAATCAAAATAAATTTTAAAAAAGCAATTTAATGGCATCCAAGTCAAGTTTTTAGCTCACATAATAAGTGGGAAAAGAAATTAACAGCACCCTAAAAAAATTTCAAGCAATTCAGAAGTTTCTGTTCCCAGAAATAAAAAGACATAAGATTGTTTCCAGGGTTATGTAATTTTTATAATCAATTTTATAAAAAAAAATTTTTTGACATGGAACCACTACTGCAATTGCTAAAAAAAGGAAAAATGTTGGGTGTGGATGGCAAAGCATGATAGCAGTTTTCAAATGTGAAAACAAGATTCTTAAAGGAAGTTATGCTATCATATCCTGACTTTTGCAAACCATTTTTTGTACAAACTGACAGTAGTGAGGTCAGAGTGGATGCTATTCTTTTTCAAATCCAAGAGGAATCTAGCAGAGTGTTCTTTTCTTTATAAGCCATTTATTTAAGGGTCCTGAATTAAATTACACAGTGATAGAAAAGGAAGCTTTAGCAATCATTTGGGTTTTTTTAAAAATTTCATCAGTTTCTGATAGTATCAGGGATGATTGTAATCACAAGAGCCTCAAATTTTTAAACCATAGTTTCTAAACAACTAGCCAGCTAATAAGGAGGAGCCTGTTTCTCCAAGAATGTAATTATAGTGTAAAATATTGCAAAGGTAAAGAAAATGTAGTGCAGATACATTAAGCCATTGTCTGACTTCACCAGACCAATAGCATTTAAGTTGCAACAATCTATGTATTGTTGCAATGGAAATAGACAAAAGTGAGTCTGTAGAAAATGATCTCTGGGGTTTAAAAAAAGGCAAAGAGAAAACTCTGATTGCTGGAAAATAATGAAATATCTCCATCATCAACCCATAAAAGGAATCAGAAACAACCCTTTGTGGGGAGATAGAAAGAGCTATTGCATTAAGAGGTGTTACAGTACAGAAAGAATGGGAAAAGTAAACAAAATGTATATTTATACCTGTTGCCCTGCGGAAGTGAATGGTTGAATATGTTCAACAAAGGTATGGACTTCATGGAGCAAATAAAGTCAAGGGTTAGTTAAGTCATTGGTTCTACTCTGCCAGGGATGTATGCCAGCGTTTTAGACACCATAAATGAATATGAGATATGCTTTAAAACAAAACCACTCAATGCATTAGGAATAGGTCCACTCATTTCCATTCACTCTCAACATCCAATACCTTAGTAGCAGTAGATTATTACACACCATTGCCCCTGTTTAATAAATTGAGATATCTGGTAGTAGTTTATATTTTTTCTAAACTGGTGACTGCATACTCTGTGTTGCAAGAAAATGCCGATCAACCTATATGGGTGTTAGAGCAATGGCATTTCAAAACTATTGGACTCCTAGACAAAATTATCTCTGATCATGGAATTCCATTCATCTCCAAAGAATGGAAGAAATGGATCAATAAACATAAGATAAAATATGTATACATGTCTATTTGTAACTCAGAGTCTAATACAGGTGAGTGGAACATGTGGGAACTAGTGCAATTATTTAGAATATATTTATACATGATAATCAGAGAGGGTGGGTTGAGAAAATTCCATGGATTATTAACATGATAAATTGGTCCAGAAGTGAATCCATGGGGTTTGAACCTGTATGGCTTTATTTTAGGAATAATATACCCTATCTATTTAAAACTAAACTGCCAATGGAAATATGCCCTGTAGATAGGGGAAGAGATGCTATCCAAGTGTAACTTAAGCTAAGGAAGATGGGTGAGCTAAGACAGAGGAAGCAAAAAAAGGTAAATGGTATATTTATGATAGGTGATAGCATTATGATAAGAATTAACCCTGTGAGTCACCCAGAAAAACAAGTATATAAAATGTTTGTCAATTTATGATGGTCCTTATGTTATAATACCCAAATACAACAACAATGTATTTGTTGTGGCAAAGGGTCAGGAAGAAAAAGGAACATATAATGGCCATTCACTAAAATTGATTAAAAGAAAAAAGGAACTGTCCAACAAAACAAACAAATTGAAATAATTCTATAGATTTGAAGGTAAAAGGAATAACTGTATTGAAATAATCATACAGACCTAAAGGTAAAAGGAATATTTGTATTCAAGTGGACACTTATGGTATAAAAATAGCAAATAAATAAATAAAAATGAAAAAATCAAATGATAAAGCTCAAATTGGTGCATTTTACCTCTCAGACTGGGGGAAGGATGTGATGTAACACTACTAGCAAGTAATTTAATAATAAATGATTAACTTATTAATAAAAATAAAAATAGAAAGTACAATATGTTTTTAAAGTAGGTTTTAAGAGAAGCAACTGTGCAAAAGATTGCATCATATTTTTTTTTTTTCCTTTTCTCTTTTAAAATAGAAAAGTTTTAGTTTTCAAGGCAGGTGAGGTAAAAATCTAAAATAAAAAGATTTAAAACTCAATCACTCCTTTTTATAAATTAAAAAAATAAAATATCTTAAAATAAGTCTTAGTGAAAATTTAAAATAAAAAATAATTAATTAATTAAGGAATGCCAGTAAATCTCATGCTCGATAATGATACTGAAATGATAATAATTAAAAACTATGTAAGGTATCTATCTCTTCAGGATAAGAATAAGAGATAATAGATTAATCTAGAAAAAGATTAAATTAAAAAAAATGTAAAAATCAATTAGATTAAGGAAAATGTAAAATTTAATTAAAAAAATACATTTAAAGTATGATAAAAACTAAAGTTATGATAAAGAAAAGAAAATGGGAGAGAAGAGTATAAAAATCACAACCATCTATTATTAGATTATTCCACTCTTGAGTCTATTTGATCATTCCTGTCTTCAAAACTGTTATTGATGCATTACATTATTCATTGCTCTAGAGCAGTGGCCTTCAACCTTTTCACACCTGCAGACTGGCAAAAATAAGGATAAGATTTCACAGACCAGCAGAAGTTTACAGATAAATTTTCTTAAAGATGTAACCTGCTTAGCCTTAATCAAGTTACACAGTCATACTGTTACAGAAAACAGTACAATAACAATCATTGTCATTAATGTGCTTGCATTTCTACATTTATTATTTCATTGTTAAAACATACAAGAATAGAATGTTATTCACCTGGATGTTGGGAAATATCACAGCTAGTGTAATTACATGACAATGATGATTATGATAAATGTAATATCTGTATTTAATGTTAAATATACAAGATAAAGTTATATATATATGGAGGTTGTCTTTTGATAGTAGTAATAACTAAATAAAAATCGCGTAATTAAAATCACCGTACAGCCAAAAAAAATTTGCCGTATTTTAAATATAAAAAAATAAAACATGTAAAAGTCTGAAGTTTTGATGTTATTGTAATTTTTTGTGCTGGTGTGTTTAAAGGATCAAAAAATGTAATTAATAGGAAAAGTTTTTTTAAAAAATGGCAAAATAGACATCGCGCAATAGAAATAAAGCCAAAAAAATTGCCATATAGTCACCATCTTTTAAAAAAAAGACAACGAAAGTTAAAAAAGTCAAAAGTTTTGATCTTATTTTATTTTTATTTTTTTTTTTGGGGGGGGGAGTGGTTTGAGAAATACTTTGTCTTCACTGAGACAAAAGATAGAGACCAATGTTACTTTTTGTTTGTTTTTATTTTTAAAAAAAGGTAACAGAAATTGGTTTTAAAAATAAAAGTTTTAGTATTTTAGTGGTATACAAATAAAGCCAAAAAAAAAACCACCTTATAGGCCCAAAAAAAGTGGGTATATTTTTAAACAAAAAAAAAAAAAAGAAAACAATATTTGAAAAAGTCAAAGGTTTTGATCTTATTTTAATTGGGGGTGGGGGTGGATTGAGAAATACTTTGTAAAAGTTAGAGACAGAAATTTTTTGGCTGTTTTTCTTTTTAAAAAAGATGATAAAAATTGATTTCAAAAATAAAAGTTAAAGCTAAAAAAGATCTTTTTTTTTGGGGGGGGGGGGATGGGTTGAGAAATACTTTGTCTTCACTGAGACAAAAGATAGAGACAAAAATTATTTTTGGTTTGTTTTTATTTAAAAAAAAAAAATTGGTTTTAAAAATAAAAGTTTTAGTATATCAGCGGTATACAAAGGCAAAAAAGATATCACCTTATAGACTAAAAAAAAAAGTGGCTGTATTTTTAAACAAAACAAACTGAAACTTGAAAAAGTCAAAAGTTTTGATCTTACTTTATTTTGGGGTGATGGGGGTGTTTTGAGAAATACTTTGTAAAAGTTAGAGACAGAACTTATTTTTTGGTTTTTATTTTCTAAAAAGGGTAATAAAAATTGATTTCAAAAATAAAAGTTAAAGCCAAAAAAAAAAAAAATCGCTGTATAGCCAAAAAAAAAAAAACACTAAAAATGAAATATTAAAAGGGAGAGTAGAAAAAATTTATGATATCAAAAAAAGTCATGTTACATTTTATTATTTTAACAATGTTTATAAGCAAACGGCCATGATTGGCTATCAAAAGACAACCGGAGTTTGTATAATAAAAAACGTTTTTACCCTCTCCCCATAAACATCTGTGATAAATAGAAAAACAAATTAATTTATCTATGATTGATTAGATTTTATTTTTGTTCTGCTTCATTTTTTTAATTGGGTAAAAATGCAATAAAAAAATGAATAAAAATTGTTTATATTAGTTAAAAGTTTAAAATCTTATTATTTTGTTATTACAAACTTTCTTGCCAGTCTAGCACAGACCAGCAGAAAACATCTGCAGCTCAGTGCCAGTCTTTGGACCGGTAGTTAAAGACCACTGCTCTAGAGATTCAGAAATCTAAGGACAAAATAGAACCATTCATTACTGATGCAGAAAATATTGCATAATCATCTTAAAAGTGTTCAACTGGCCTTCAGGCCTTGAAGTCCTCTGCTAAAAATCAATTGTTAATGTCTGGAACCAGTATCCAGAAGCAATGCCTAAATAATGAAATAAATGCCACCACATACTTTTCCTCTCTCCAATTGTTGATGGAGATCAAAAAGCCAACTGGTTGGAAAGTAACACTGATGTAAACCAAAACCAAAAGAACTGTGTCATCTCAATCTCAGTAAAGCCTAGGTAAATATATTTTCAATAATAATGGTCTATAGACATTTTTTAAAAAATTAAATGAACTCTAATGAAAAATTATATAAAAATTAGTCTGATTAATCAATTACATTTAGTTAACATATTAGGTTGTTATATTATATTATATATGTGTGCTTGAATAAATATTAATGTTTGCTTAAGTATTATTTGGTCTATTCTCTCTCACTCTCATCACTGGGTCACCAGATATTTAAGCATATAAATATCTATATGTGTGTTAAGTTAATTTTCTGGACCTCCTGATTAAGAGTATGAGCTAGTTTGGGAAATTTCAATCACTGTATTGTGTCCCTGTCATCTGAATCATGCTGGATATATAACATATAGTCATCTGGTGCCTGTGTTTGATCCTCAAAACAAATAAAATGCTTTGGATGGCAAGTTTTGTTCCAGCAGTCAAGATGCACTATAGTCAAAAAATGTGGTCATGTTATGCTTTGTGTAGCCCAATCTGTCCATGAGTATAACTGATGACTATGCTACTAATTGTATTCCCCCCTCTGTTTGAAGAGCTGGTCAGTCCCCATATTATTAAGGATATAAAATAGTAATTACCAAGAAAGTAAATGTATTAAGATTTAGATATTAAAACTTAAGTTAAAAGTCAAGATATTAACACTTACTAAAGCTAAAAGATATTAAAAAGTTATGTTTAAAAGTATTTAAACCTAGTAAATGTTAAAAGTATTTAAAACCAGCAAGAATATGGTTTATTTGGAGATATTTAAACCTAGTAAGAAACCTGTTTGGAGGGATCCAGGACATTATTAACATTTTAAAACACTTTCAAATTTATTCGATGGTACATATCTTTTAATCTTTTGTTATATATGATAAAAATATTTATATTAAAGCAATGCCTGTAAACTCAGGTGTGAGAGTTACCTAAATATATATAAAGTGCAACTTAAAATTTTTTTAGCCACTTAGGAGCACTTTCGACTATCTTCATAGCATTTGACAACTAACCCTGTCAAAGGCTAATCTTCCCACAATTCCATGATTTTTACATTTTCTGCCTGTCTATTAAGTCATGCTTATATTTATATACTCAGCCAAATAAAGAAAGGAGGGGCTAAAACATTATTAATACCAACCCCTAAAGTTGGGTCACATAATCTAGCCAAATAAAGAGGAAATAGAATACTTATATTAATACAAACCTAACAATATATACAGTTATGAATGCACAAGAGACTCCTAATATTATGAAAATGTATAATACATTCAGCTAAGCTCAGTGGTTAGTTAGTTATCTTTTATTTTTTACTACAGAGACATGCATTAAAATAAAAGGAAATTTCAAAGCAAAAATAAAATGCATAACTATAAAGTAAATAAATAAACTAGGAAGAGGAAAAACTTCATTTATTCCTATGAAACAGTTTTAAAACATACATTTCCCTCCATCAAAATACATTCTCTGAACAATAAATATTTTACACTTGAAGTAACATCTAATAGAGTCTTTATGTATTTTTTTTTAATATCTTATATAGCAAATATTTATCACCAAATAATTATTTATTGTCATGATAATAAAATATAATGTACTTTTTTAATAGTACAATAAACCATACAAGTTTCTTATGCCACATCACCACCTTTTAGATTATAATACAGACAAATGGATTAATAATTAATGAAATAATAAATAATGATCTCAGGCTTCTTGTTGTAACTTTGGAAAATATACATTGTATTGTGTTGCTAACAAATGAATGGCATCCTAGTAGACTATAGGAGACATACACTTCTCTTATAAGCTAATGAATCCTAATATATTATAGTAATAATAATAATAATTACATAAAGAAATGTTTAATCTGCTTAACAATTGCATAAAACAAAAATATATAAAATTTAGAAAGAATCATAGTCTTTTACCTAGAATGACACTCAAAATAATAGAAAGAAAGAGTACCTCTTATATCTTCATACTGCCCATCAACAACACAATTAAAATAATTAAGTTTAGTTATTGAACTTTTTATTAATAAGATAAATAAAATAATGTGCAGTCTGAAAATGGGATTAAGTAATCTCAAGTAAGATTAAATAAATATTTATTTCTTTTAATTACAATCCCAGCTTTGGAATTGAAATATTTATGAAAAATTTTTTAATTTTTAAACATTGAGATTTGGGATCTGCATGAGAATTGATCATCTGATTTCCCAAGATTTCTGTTATAATTAAGAATTCAGGACACAAGAAATCACATATAGAAAATAAAAACTAGATTTAAATAATAACAAATACACTTATTAACATTCTAGATGCAAATGAAATTTATTTACATTATCATTGTGAAAGTTATTTGCAAAACATAGGCGCTGTTAAATTTTTAGTAGGATGTCACAATAGATAATACAGAATTGCCTCACTAACAAACTATTTATTAAAGTTTTAAAACATTTAGATGAGTTATTAAAAATACATTCAGTTAAGGTAAATAGTTTCAATATTTAGCTAATTTATTTTTAATCTGTTCTAACTAAATCATCCTATTAAACAAACGTTTAATAAAAAATATATAGCTTAAACTAGAAGCTAAGCAATACAATTTATGAAATATATCCCTTTGTCAGGTGACAATTCATAATATCTTTATTAACAATACTAAAACACATTACAGATTAAAATAACTTTAATCTGAACTACTCTATGACTGAATTTGAACTAGCAAACTTGTATGATAATGATGATTATCATGTCCAGACAAATAAGATAACTATTGTTTAGCATTATTTTATTATTTGAATAAAATAATAAAATGTATGGAACATTCATCAGAAGTCATGTACACACATATATATTTGATTTATGTCCACATAATAATGAAATATTTAACCTTAAAATAAATGTCTTACTAATCAATCATCAAATTACTCCCAGATGGTGTTGAAAATAATATTCTGTATGTGTATTTCCTATTATGCTATGCACTAATTAAGCATTAAACATTACTAATACATTGTTGGTTTACTTGTGAACTACTGGCAAGGCACATCAGCACAATACAGTCACTGTTTCATTTAACAAAAGCACTACAAATAACAAAGTGCACCTTTAAGAACTAAGTACTTCAACATCTATCCTATCATTGCCATATCATTATTAAAAAGTACAAATAACTTCATCTTCCATGGTGGAAAATATTTACCATCATGAGGAATAAATTAATCAAGACAGGCTCCTCAGAGCAAAACTACATGAATAAAACAGTATTATGGATTCCAATATCTATATCTTAGGCAAAAATATGTGTGTGGACAAGGTCTCAACACATAAGGAAAATGGAATACACAACATAAAATGAACCTCTCATGGGATTTAGCTACCTTAGCAAATATAAAAGTAATCTTCGAATATAAAATAATATCCTCATAGAATATAAATGTGAACAATGGAGAGAATGTATTCCATTCTGAAAAGCACAATAAGCACAGAAGCATGTAAAAAAGTCTAATGCTCGGAGGCATAAATCCTAAACTAAATGATGATAAGATAACAAAATTATCACTTATAAACTAGATAGCTTAATACTCATGCTAAAAATTACATACATTAAGCAATGTTTGAAGCCAACAAGTTACTATCAGTCAAATGACAGTAAAATATTTTAAATATCACAATAAAAATTCTGCATTAAATAAGTAATACATAGACATGCAATGAACAGAATAAAAATTTATAAAGTGGACATAACAGGAAATATTACTAAATATATGACTAATAAACACTCCGTTATATTAAAGTTTAACCATAAATTATTATATCATATTAATTATGAAATTATTGTAAACTTCTGATAAACATACATTGGCTGTTTGCCTATAAGTAATGGAACACTTGTGGATGCCATTATAAATAAAAAATTGTAAGAGATAATAAGTATCTCTACTTAAATAAAATGCATTATAAAATTTACCTTAAACCAATGCATATAAAATATATGGCTTTTACCTTCCACGTTGTAGGAATACCTATACATTCTATTATAAACTCATTAAAGAATAGCATAATAAAAATAGTATGAAGTATAAAATATTATTTTGAAAAAAATATATATATATTTTATAAAAGACTTTAGTCCTTTAGTAGAACTTTTTCCATAGTGAGCAGTTTATCGAGGGTGTAATGTCGTTCCTCAGCAGATTATCTGTAGAATGAAGCATCCATACTAATTAAATATTTTCATAGAAAATAATAGCAAATATAATTTTCTAAAAGTAAGCGATAAATAACAAAACATTAACAAAAGTCTTATTCTAAATAAACAAAGATTTGGACCCATTTTAAAAATAATTGGTTAAATGTAAGCTAGTTTGTTTGAAATTTTTCATTTAATAGCACATAATACTAATTTAGTAAGTTGTCCATTGAATTTTGTGTGTCCACAGATCCACTCGAAATAAACAATTCTTTTCTTTTTCCTTCTCATTTAAAAATGCACATTGCAATAAGCAATTCTTAATTTTTTTTAAATTCACATAGAGACATCATTTTCAGTATTTTTTTAATTACAATTAAGTTTGATAGTTTGCAATTCAACATAACATATTTATTAAATGTTCATTGTTGTTACATCTGGAAACTACATTTCCTCTATAAAGCTTTTTTTTAAAAAAATTCTTTGGTTCAATTTTTCTCCTAAATATTTTTCTTTTCTTAGCAAAATACAGAGAAAGCAAAGCATGTTTAAAAGTTCTCCTGTATCAAAGATGACAGGTTATTTGTTACTTGTAAATTTTCTATTGAGTAAGTATTTCAACATATTCATTGAAGTTAATGCAAATTTAGCATTTTAACATTAATCATGGGTAATAATAATTAATATATCTGTCTATCTTCAAGTCAAATTTTTAAGTCTTTTTTTTTAACTTTAGTTTCTTTCTCCTAAAAGTGAAATACAATATTAAGAGGTAAAATAATGCAATGTCCAGCATGGTTTTATAAATTAATTTAAAAGAAAATATCACCTGTTTTTTTTTCATAATTTCTTTCAAAATATAATTGAGAAATTGAGTCATTATAAACTAATTATTCTTTTGAAGCATGACATTAATAATTTAGAGAGTTCAAATTGAATTCAGCAATAAAAACAAAATACCTTATAAAAGTTGTCTATTACTGCATTTTAAATCAACAAAATATGAAATTTTAGTAAATTTAGCACTTAGATAATAAAAAAATAATTAAAGAAAATTATTAGTTATTAAATATGAGAAGATTGCAGTGCAGCTGAAATTATCAACAGCAGCAGTGGTCAGCCAGGTCAATTAGGTGAATTAGGCAAAGACCATGTACATTGACAATTCCCATCTTTTATATCTCCATTGACAGATATCAACAATTAATACATGCCCATAAAAAAAATTAAATTGTCAATTAAGACATGGAACTAATTAGTAAAAATTATGTAACTTTGTTCTACATTTTTTTATTCATGTGATGTTAATGACTAAAATTGAAGAAAAGGTTAACTGAATTTTATTAATTAATAAATTTAGTAAAATAAAATAAGATAATAAATATTTTTTTTTTTCAAAATATCACTTTTTCTTTTATTTAAGTTTATCAGAAATTCTTATTTAAATTTTTAACCCTTTTATTAATTAGTTTAACTAAATATTTATTTTCAAATATTTAATGATTAAAATTAAATATCTTGGCAATTAAAACCAAGAAACCAAAAATACACACACACATGGATTCTTACAGACATGTATACAGGAAATTATGTTTTTTTAAATTAAATCTATCCTAATAACTAACTTATATTTCTTTAAAAAATTTAATATTATATAAATAAAATTAAGAAGCTTCATTCAGAGATACTTTTTTTTAAATTTACTAAATAAAAGAACTTAACCAAATTATTAATTATTCCAAAATACAATTAAATAATTGTATTTTATTACTCACAAACTATTGGTCAATATTTTTAAAACTTTAATTATAATTAACTCTCTCTAGCTTTCTTTCTTTTTAAAGTATGTATAAATTAAATATTAACTTTTAAGCTAAAGCATATATCTTTTAATACTAGCATGATATCTTTGTAACAGCTTTTAATTTATAAGATATTATCTATTTTATACTCATAATAAATAAAGTAAAAATACTAATGCATAAGAGTTAGATAACATAATTTATATAATAAATATTATCTTTCTCTATTTATTATTTTTATTTTTTACTTTTGGAAAAGTTTTTGAAGGAACATCAATTATATACTGCCATCCCAGAATACCCCCAAGTGGATTACATGATTTCTCAGGGGTATGGATATTAACTAGAATATTGAAACAATATTATTTGGCCATCATCCATTTCACCTATGTTCCATAGCAGTATCTTTTTGCTTAGTTCAAACTCATCCCAGTACACAAATATAAGCTTCTAGGATATTTATTTTCTAGGAAATAGTGTATATTTAGTGTATGTGGGGTACTTGTATAAGTGTGCACATCCAACAGCCATATTAATATTTGTGTGCATATAATGTATACACATTTTTAAATTTAAAATAAAATGATATAATTTAAATTAAGTGCATGAAAATTGTTATATGCATGTAATTACCTACATATATATGCAAAAGAATCCATAATACAATAGATTTAAAAGCATTACAACTCTTTTAAATTAACTTAAATTGCATTATTTTTAGTTTAAAACTCTTTATTTAAAGGCATTCATATATATAATTTCAATTCCGGTGGTAGTCACACACACATATATACTAGAATGTTTACAAACTTAAACTCTTTAAAAAAAGTTAGCTGTTGTTATAAAAATTGATAATTTTTAGAAAACCATCTGCAAGTAATTACTTGGAAACAAAATTTTTATCTCTTTTAAAAATAAAAGGTAAGAACTAGGCATGACCTGTTTGAGCATTATCGTTTCACCAAAAAGGAGCCAAAGTTTTCACTTTTATGCATTTTAATTACTAAGAAAACTTTGTAAAAAGTTATAAAAAGGTCACTCAAATTACCAATTTTTCTGGTATAAATAACTTTAAATTTTGCATAAGGAGTTCACTTGTTAACTTTTCACCATGAGAACTTTTGGTTAATAGCAACCACTGCTGCTCCCTTTTGCAGAGGATGATCAATGCTCAAGCTGGAGTTCAAGCCCCACATTGGACACCATTTCCAGGGAAAAACCTGTGTAATGGTCAGATTTGTTCATTCATGCTACAAAATCCAGTCCTGGAAAATCATACCAAGGCTGATCTAGATGAGGGGTTGAGACCTAAAATCAGATTGCACCATAGCTCCTTCACCAACACTCCATCCTATGAATGACATATATGAGGCTGCACTCAGAATTTCTTAGTTCATGTGCTGGAAATAGCAAAGGGTGGAGCAAGAGATTCGGGGAATATTAAAAATTACTGATACTTTAAATAAACATCACATCTATGGCTGGATAGATAATGCAACTATTAATAACTAATACTATATTAGAATAGATTTGGATAAGAGTTGGTAATGAATTACGAATAACACACTAAACATTTATGAGTTTTAAAATATTTAATTGTAAAATATCAGATAAACAATATCAACATAAGATTGCATTGGGATTTACTCACACAGGTATCTTATAGCAATGAGAGAAATTCAAAACAAGTTCTTATCTCTTATGGACTTTAATTAAAATGAGTTTATTGCAAGTTATCTATGATTTCTAATCATGCCTTAAATATGGTATGCCATCCCTACAAGGTTTGCTAAAAGCTAAATCATATGAAAATGGTAACTAATATAATTAATACCTTATTATTACTTAATGAGCAATAAATGTGCATCTTATGCAGATTGCATAATATAAGCTAGGTCGGAGGTTCAGATCAACACTGAACAAATAATATTATGGATGGCAAACTGGAGATTTGTAGTGTAACTTTTGAGACTACAGCACTATATAAAATAAGTAAGAGATGTAACCCAAATGTGCAGTTACTCATGGGATTCAGTACCATATACTCAATTCCTGTGGACTGTATGATTTGCTACCTTAAAAAAGTGCACATTTAGTCCAGGTGATCAGAGCAGCTTAATCAATCTGGACTCTTGTGTTCCAGTTCTAAAAGAGTGAGCTATCTGAACTAAGAGTAATGGGGTAGTCCTTAAAACCAAAGCCCATTCTAATAAAATATAATAGCAATGTATATACTGCAACTACATGCTTTATAAAAACACATTCATAACACTTTCTAAAATATAAACATTAAAATTAAAGCGCCAAATCAATAGTTTCATTCTGCAAAACTACTATATGCCTGTTTGTAATTAATCCCTTTTAGCATGATTTAAATATGCTAAATTACAAACAGGTATATAAATTAAAGATCAGCATTTCAAGCTAATGCACATGCACTTTATGAATCTTAATAATAAATGAATACTTTCATTTCCAACACAAGATAAAGTCTTTGCGAAAGAATAGAATGAATCCACCTATTCTGTCAACCCAAATGCTTAAGTATGGAAAAATCTTAAGCACTGGAAATGAAAGTGTGAAGATAAACCAATCACTTTAAATTGCTTTTTACTATGTCTGAATGAATGATGCCTATGAAATTTTCTAGAATTTACAACACACCGTTCTTAAATGAAACTAAACATATGTAAATGAGATATTATTTTATATAGCACAATGTTTATGAATTGTAATAAACTAAAGATCAGCATTTCAAGCTAATGCTCATGTGCTTTATGTATCTTAATAATAAATGAATACTTTCATTTCCAACACAAGATAAAGTCTTTGTGAAAGAATAGAATAAATCCACCTATTCTTTCAACCCAAATGCTATAGTAATTTCACAGAATGAAACTATTGATTTAGTGCTTAATTTTAATGTTTATATTTGAGAAAGCATTATGAATGTGTTTTTATAAAGCACATAGTTGCAGTATATGCCTTGCTATTATATTTTATTAGAATGGGCTTTGGTTTTAAGGGCCATTCCATTACTCTTAGTTCAAACCACTCATTCTTTTAGAACTGGAACATGAGGATCCAGATGGATTTATAAACTGCTCCAATCACCAGAATTAAATGTTCACTTCTTTTAAGGTAGCAATTCATACAGTCCATGGGAACTACTGAGTACTTGGTACTGATTCCTATGAGTAACTGCACATTCAGGTTGCATCTCTTACTTATTTTATATAGTTTCATAGTCTTGGAAGTTACACTACAAATTGCCAGTTCACCCTTCATAATATTATTTGTCCAGTTTTGATCTGAACCTCTGACCTAGCTTATATTATGCAATCTACATAAGGAGCACATTTATTGCTCATTAAGTAATAATAAAGTATTAATTATATTAGTTATCATTCTCATATGATTTAGCTACTGGAAAACCTTGTAGCAATGGCATATCATAATTAAGGCATAATTAGAAACCATAGATAACTTGTAATAAACTCATTTTAATTAAAATGCATAACAGATGATAACTTGTTTTGAAATTCTCTCATTGCTATAAGTCACCTGTGTGCATAAATCCCACTGCACTCTTATGTTTATATTGTTTATCTGATATTTTACAATTAAATATTTTAAAACTCATAAATGTTTAGTGTGTTATTCATAATTCATTATAGTATTAGTTATTAATAGATGCATTAACTAGCCAGCTGTAGATGTGTGTGTTTATTTAAAGTATCAATAATTTAGTTAATATTCCCCGAGTCTCTGGCTCTACCCTTTGCTAACTAAGAAATTCCAAGTGTAGCCTCATATATGTCATTCATAGAGTAGTAAGTCATGGAGTGTTGGTGAAGGAGCTGAGAGGCAATCTGATTCAAGGTATCAACCCCTCATCTAGATCAGCCTTGGTATAATTTGCCAGAGCTCTGGATTTTGTTACGTGAATGTACAAACCTGACCATTACAACATTGGTGTAAAAAGCATCTATATCTGGATTGAATTACAAACACAAACTGAATGGATTAATAAAAATATATAACAATTTATTAATGATGAATAAATAAAACTCGTGTATATTGCAACTGTCAACACATATGCAAAAATATTATAGTAACAAAAGATAATTTAAGTTTAGGCTATGGTTCAAGTTTAAGGCCTTATGGTATTTATAATGATAAGATCTTACCATAGTAAATAGAGACAGTAACTAACCATGACTTTTTTCAGATACCATTCATTTAATATTTTAATGTTGTGTTCCTTAGTTTTTTTGATGATGATCTTCTCCTTGAAATAGCAGCACTGATAATGTTATATGAGATATATATCCATTTTTACCTCTTTTCCTTTACAGTACCATAGAGGTATTCCACAAATCAGTTTTTCAAACTTCAGCACTAATTTCTGGATCTGACTGCATTTTGTAAGTTGTTTTGACTGGTGTGGTTCTTAATTATTCAAATATACATAGTAGATAGATTTCTTTTAAATAAAATCATCACATTGACTGTTATAACTGGAGTATTTAAAAGTACTTTAAAAACAGTCAGAAAAACATGCCTATCTAAACACTTTAAAACACTTTTAATTAGCAGATATTTTTTACTTCAGTATGGATCATGAAAACACAGCTCCAAAATTAGCATATGCTGGTATACAAAATAATATTGAATTAGATTACTACTTTGCTGGAGTTTACTATTAATAAGAATACCTAGTTGTTTATTTCCTACCTATTTATACCAAATTGATATTCTTAAAAAAAACACGGTTTTCAAATAACATATACATCACCAGCTAGGGGATGTATGACATTTGCAATTATAACCATATATTTTTTGAAAAAATCATTTTTTACTCTCTTCAAAACTTGTTGTTAATACAAATTTTATATACATTATATTCTGTTTTTTTTTCTACATAAATGCTTTTTTTTTTCTCTCTATTTATATTCTTAACATAGAAAGAAGAAAAATTCACTGCTGACTTTTACATCCTCAATTATAACTTCTAAAATATTATTAATTCTAAAATTTGAATACTAAATTCAAGTTCTCTATCTGATTCTTTATAGAAATTGATGTTTAATTACAACTTTCGTTTGAAAGACACATTAAATAAGGTTTGAAGTTAGATTTTTTTCTAAACAACACAATAAAGCAATAATGTGCATGAATTAATTTTTCTTTTAATCTTTAGGAAGTTTACACTTTTAGTTCTTAAGTTACATGCACATACATATAAATGATAGTTTTGTATATCTATTAGTCAGTTCACATGACTTTTTATTAAACACATTTTTTTTCTCTCTCTGCCACTTTGTAGTATAATCAATCTGAGCTACATTATGCTACAATATATTTTCTCCTGAACTGAATATGAAACATAATCAATTTAATAGACAACTGTATATTTAAATCAAAAATTTATTTCCATCAAATCAACTTTTCTTCAAAATTAAACCTTATCAAAATGTTACAATAATTCAAAAAAAAATGTCACGTGATTTATATATATAATCTAGCACACTTTCTATTGGCCAATCTCAACTCTAAAAAATGTTTTCATAGTTTCCAATTTTTATTTAATATCCATTTTCTTCTCAACTTTATTGAACCTTGTACTAAATTTAAGAAAAACAAATAATGGTTTTAAAAGAAATACCATCAAGTGAAATATATATATATGATTGATTTCAATGTTTTTATTAAGTGACAGAATTAAACAAAACTTAAAAAAATATTGTTTTACAAATTATTTTACCTGTGTATTTCAAAAATATTAAATACACTTTATTTAATATTAAACATTTATAATAATCATCATTATCAAAAATTAAATAAAATAATTTCATAAAAAAAAATATATTAAAATTCTTATTTTTTTATCCATGTTTTTTAGTACATACTTAAAAAAGAAGTTCCTTGCTTGTTATTATTCTGATTTTTTTATGACTTGTTCTTTCAGTTTTTATATTAATTGTATGCTTTGCTAATTGTTTCTATAAAGGTAACAGAAATGCTGATTTCTAACACAGCATTATAAAAAAATTTTCTTCATGCTTGAAACATAGTCTCCATTTATCAGCAGCTTTTTTAAACTAGCAGTTTTAAATGAAAATATATTTTCATAATGACTTAGCCAACAAATAATTCAAAATGTTTTAGTTGATTATAGTCATCTTTGCTGAAAATTTTTTACCATTAATCTGAAAAGCTATGGTTCATATATTACTGCTTTAATACAAGCTATGCATTAACAAAAGTTTCGATAAGAACTTTCTTAAAAACCCCAGTACAACTTTTGTATGATTTTTTATGAATATTTTTAGCGAAGGGTACCTAAAAAATTTTTTTTTTTTATCAGTTTATTTATCGTAAAAAAGTTATTCCACAATGGATGGATCAATTACTGAAGACTTTATTGTGATTTTCCGTTGAAGTTGTCTGTGATTCTGGACCCTCTTCTCAAATTACGTTTTTGGATATCGTTCAAGGGTATGTAATTACTTTTTTTATATATTTTTTTTTTATAAATTATAATATTTTCTATTTACTGAAACTAATAAATATGCTATAGAATAATAAATTATAATATTTTCGATGTACTAAAACAAATAAATATGCTATAGAATAATAAATTATAATATTTTCAAATAAATATGCTGTAGAATGGAAAAAGTTGGGGGGGGGGGAGTCTGTCACTGTGTGAGCTGATGCATTTTTTGGCATGATTATAAATATGAATAGGTTATCATGCGTGACCAAGTTTGAATTTATGGATGAATTATTGCATCAGTGCTAAAGTTATGACCCGCAATTGATTTGTGCCAATTTTAGGCAAGTAATATAGGATATTGTATAGATTCTCTGGCTTCCTCAATCCATCCACTTATTGTTACAGTGCCATGTATTTGAAGTCAGCCTTTCTTCATATTTTTATGCAAAATAATAAATATATTTATATACAAGTTCATGCTACACAACTGGAATTTTATGTAATGTAGGATATTTTATACACAGTTTCTGGCTTCATCAATCCATCCACTCTGTGTTATAGTGCCATGTATTTGAACTCAGCCTTTCTTCCACACATGTAATCATTGTTAATAATAATAAAAAATTATCTTATTCATTTTATTTTTTATGAGTTTATTTATTTATTTTTGAATACACTGCTCTGTTACTTTTTTCTCCACTAAAAACCATTCATATTGTTATAGGTACTTTTGAACAAATGGACACATCTGGTTCTAGAAGAAAAATGGACCACAGCAAGGCCGCTGTTTTAGTAATTTTCTCAGTGAAAAATTACCTCAGGTAAGACTTCCAATACATCTTTTTTTTTTTTTAATTTTGTGACGGAAGTGATGAAGCTGTTTATGAAAGTGTCATTTTATCATTTGAATTTCAAAATTTAGGATTTGTGAATCAGTGTAAAAATAAACATTCTTAAAACTATTATAAATATTATTTTTTTTAACTTTTTCTTTATGAAATGATTATTTTAACAGCTTCATTACATTCTTTCATATATGACCTTGCTTTTACAACATGTTTTTTTTTATATTTATTACATTCAAACACAAAATATCTAAGTTATTAGAGTTAGTGTAAATTTTTCTAAAAATTAACAATGGCCGCCTGGTTTTCAATGGGTTAAAAACATGTTCTCTCTAAATTTCAAATTTGAAGGTATTTTATCTATTTAATTTCAAAAATAAATCAACAATTAAAAAATTGTGGAATATTATTAAAATCAAGAAAATTGACATAATTTTAAAATTACTTGCAGTTAGAAAATTTGATAATAATAAACTTTATTATAAGATTTTCTAATTGTAAAAATAAAAACATGTTTTAAAGTTTTTATTATTAATAACTAGTGCTTATTAATTTGAAATTTAAAAAATAAAAAATATTTTTTTTCATGTTTTTTTTTTTTTTTTACAAATAACTTTTCATTCTTACTTCTTTTTTTTTGTTTTTTACAATTTATTAAAAAATGGTTATAATTTTAATCACTTTCATCATGATTTTTTTTAAATTTCATTTTTAAAAAAATGGTTTTTAATGTTTACAATGTCTTGGTTTGTTTACCATCATACACACACACACATATATATATATATATGTCAATCTGCTATTCTTATATAACAAACCATTTAAATTTGTTATTATTAACAAGAAATATTCTGAACTGTGAGACCTGAATATTATGAGGAATTTACAGTTCAAAATATTATGTAATATATTTTAGAGAGATGAATTCTCCAACCATTATATATAACAACTTGAAAAATCTTGCTGTTTAATGTTTAATTGTTAAACAGATAAAAATGAATTCATTCCTACATATATAGATCAAGAACTTTTATAGAAAATAAATTTTTACAATAATAATTGTAAGAATAAAATTCTGTTTATTGTGAATGTAAGCAATGCATAATTGAAATTGTTAAATTCATATTTCCAAGATAGAATCCCTAAATACTGATTTTAATAAGTTTGTTAAGAAACTGATCTCATCATTAATGAGTAATATTAGAAATTTACAGCATTAAATATTATGTAATAAAATTTGGAATAATGAATTATTTTATGATTATATATTATTATCAATAAAGAAAGTCATATATAACATGACATTGCTTTTATAAGCATATATTTACAAAAATGTAGTACAGAGAGTATACCAATAGCTCAAACAAGCTCTTAATTGATTAATGTAGTAAGAGAAAATATTTAAAATCTCTATCCAAAATATTCTTATCCCCCAGATCAATTGGTTTCAAGATTATGATAGAGATTTTAAATATTTTCTCTTACTACACTAATCAATTAAGAACTTGTTTGAGCTATTGGTATGCTCTCTGTATTTTATGATTATGTATAAATGATGTGTTACATATCACAGCAGTTAGATATTAATGTTTTGAGACTTAATACATTATGATAGTTTGAAAGATCATCAGTCAAAAATGTATTAAATAATATTATATGCTATAAATGTCTAATTTTAAATATTAGTGATAAGATTAATGTTTTTTATGGTAATATGAATTTGGGCCAATTTTGTTCACGTGTATGATAATTGAATTTGATTGTCCCAGTTATCATTGCCTAATTTTTCTTTCAGTGTAAGTCATTGGATCATAACCAAAATAGATTCATTAAGCACTTGAAGAATCTACAATTCCAATAAATAAAATAATATTTATCAGAAACTGCACAAATAAATTTAATTTTTAATTCTTTATGATATATAATTTTTAAAGATACTTTTTTCTTTAATCTTTGCTATAAATATTTCTATTTTTTATCAAGAAAAGTTTCAAAGAAGTTATTAATTTTAAAATTCTTTAATTGAGTAGCACATCTTTTAATTTTAAATAGCTTTTTTCCCATTGTATATAAATATTCATCATACTTAGCTTTATTTATTCTGTACATATCACATTTTATTTCTTTTTATTATGGGATCAGCTATTTTAACAATATGTACTGTCAAACCCAGCTGGTATTCAACATATTCAAAAGAATTGCTTTATTAATTTTTAGGTAGATTACATTTTTTGTTATAAGACAGATTCACATTTATCAATATGTAGATGCATTAGATATCATCATTATAAAAATTGTTTTTTCAGATTTTTTTTGTTTATATCTGGGATTCTTATACCTTCACTTTTGGTCAGTTTTCTAAATCTTTCATAAAATGAAAAATATTCAGAATAAAAAAAGTGTTTAATAAAAAAATTAAAAAATTCGATTTTATAGATTTTTTTATATCACACTTCAGTAAAAAAAAAAAAAACTTTCATAATCAAAAGAAATATCTGCCAATCTTATGTCTAAAATTCACACACAGCTTTCTGAATTGATTTGACCACACCTTAGAATAGTTGGTCACATAAAATCTTTTTAATAATTTATTTTCCATCACATTACAATTTTTTATATTTTTTTCTTTTTTATTCATTTATCTTAAATATTTTTAAAATATTATTCTTTACAAATTACAAACGATCTGACATTTAGTATCTTTATAAGATTAATTTGATATGTTTCCACTGAATACGATATTTTAGTATACCTAAAAACTTTAAAAATATGAAAGGAATTTGTTTAAATCCGCACGCATATGTTTACCAATTTATATATAATAATTTATTTTCTACTGGATTTGTATTTTTGTGATAAAGTACTGTTATACCTAATTTGATTAAAATTTTCATACATAGTTATTTCTACTCTTTATAAATAAATGCTTAACTCTTTCATATTTTTATGTCTATATAATTATTTTTATTCTTGTATTTGCATATATTATACTATACAGTGTCAAGTTAAAAAAATCTCTGACTATCTTTATTGATTTCATGAGAAAGGTGTTTTCTCTCTCTTTCTTATCATACCATATTCTGTTAATCGTTTTTAAATATTATCAATAATACAATTGTTAGAGACATCTATTTCCTATTAAATTATGCAACACAGATGTGATGTATCAAACTTTTTACACATTAGCCACTTGTCAAGTAGAATGACTGGCAGCCATATAACGATTATTATAGCACTAAAACATTTAGAGTTTCTATCTCTAAAGTAAAATCAGTATGATTAAAAACGTTAATTTGATAATCATTTATCCTTATTTAGTTCTGAAGCAGTTCAATTCTAACACTGCTACAATATTTTTAAAGCAGAAAAAAACATGTTTATTTGCAAACATATTTTGGATTTGTAATTAGGCAATAGAATTAACTGAATCTTACAATGTTAAATTAGTCAATTGATATAAATCGTCAAAGTAGAAGCATCAAGTTAATGGCTTAATGAAAAAATTGTCATATAAAGTAGCATAATAAAGTTAAATGTATAATAACAGTTATTTTATCATAAGCATTTTACTTTCTCATAAAGAAAATATTATTTTGTTTTAAATTTTCAATATATAGCTGAACATGCTTTCAATCTATTCAGTCAAATTCATAGTACTCAAACTCAGCAGCTGAAATTCATGGTAAGTTTAAAATAATAATACTCAGCACAAATTTCAGCGGTTGAGTTGGTGTGCTATGAATTTGACTGACTAGGTTAAAAGCATGCCCAGTTATATATTGAAAGTTTAAAACAAAATAATCTTTTCTTTAGGAGTGGGTAAAATGCTTATGATAGAATTACAATTTATAGAAGAAAAGAAGTAAATAATTGTAGAATAACCGTTGTTTAATTTTTAAATATAATTTGTTTATGAATAGTACACATACAGAAGTTAAGGGTTAATTTATTATTTACCACTTTTTGGTTGTTTTATTTTTTTAATTAAGCTGATCAACTTCACCACTTCTAACAAATGTACTAGCTTCATAATAATTAGTCCTCTTTTTTTAAATTTCATCCAGAGGCCATGGTTTATTATAAAGAATAATTTTGTTGTAACTAGTTTCAAATTTATTAACATTTCTGGAAGGATTTTGCTGGTGATAAATAAATGCAGTCATTAAATAAATTTTGTTATCGTGGAAGCCTTTTTTCCCCTTATGATTTATTAAAAAAAACTTTAATGAAATATCTATAAACGATATATTTTTATGTGTGCTATTGCAAGAATTTAATTCTTTTAAAGATTTTTTGATATTGTGAATAGAGTTTCAAAATGATGATTTAGCATTTAGCATGCCATTATTATTATTATTTTGTCTTTTTTTACTTGTTCTCAGAAGTCAGAATTTGTCGATTTGGAATGTTTTGGATGACAATAATTGTCTGTAGGAAGAACTATGAATACTGTCATGCAAATACAAATCAAAGATTTTGAACAATGATTACCAGTAACTCAGGATTTTTTACTAATAGAAGCCAGAATGATGCTACATTTAACCTTTATATTATAAACCCCATTAATAATCTGAGTTAAGTCTTCCAACACAAGCATATATAAATTAATAAACTAACTTTTAGATAACGATGTGTATAAATGTACAAGCTCACACATTTTCAAATACTTTTGGATGTAATGAGTCAATTAATACATTATCCTACATAAAAAATTAATTACCTTATAAATTTTTAGATTATTTTGATAATGGTAGAGGGAGTAGAAAATTGTTCGACTATTAAATATTTATTTCACAATTAAAAAATCGACACTTTACATGTAGGGCCTAATTGTTGCAGATAGAATAAATACTTTTGATTTTCTAAAAAAAATCGTTATAATGATATTTAGATTCCCAAAAAGACAAAAATAATCAAATACTCTATTTTTCACAACAAATACTTTGAATATAAAAGCTAGTTATAAATTAATGCAGAGTGCAATGATTTTGATTAATACAACTTCTTGAATTAGAAGCATTAGAATTCTAATTCAGAAAGTTAACTATGTTGCAATCTCCAAAACTTTATCACATATATAATGTCAACTTATTTTCCAGTTTTTCTTATTTTTAAAAATAAATTATGAAAACTTTTTATGCATTTTATAAAATTGTTTTTATTCCTGATGTCACTATAATTTTAATTCTACTAAAATATCACATGACTACTAATTTTTATGCTTCCACAGTCTGTTAAAACTCTCCATACAATAGTGCCACCTGCTGCAAACCATACTCATTAATGGGTGCTAGATCAGGATTTTAATGCACAAACATTTTAGCATTCATTGATTACTATGGCTTGCATTGGGTGGCACTAATATGAAGAGAGTTGCTACTGTTTTAATAGATTGTGTAAGCATAAGAAATGGTGGTCATGTGATATTATAGTGCTTTAATACCAATCCTGGCCAAAGGATATTAATTACTATATTATAAAAAAAAACCAAAGACATCAAAATGTATAGATATTGAACTCAGTTCAGTTTTATATGACTATACAAACAAATTAGCTTATTTTGAAACCATTCTTGTGTTTTCAGTTGGGCTCATACCTTTATAGTTAATTAAAAAAAGTAAAAAGTGGCTGCTGGAGAATTGTATTAGATCCAAAGATCTAAGTGCACTGTCAAGTCTCCTTACTGATAAAAGCCACAAACTAAAAACTAGTCTGTGGATGTTAGATGAGTGGGCACTAAATAGGAATTTTGATACACAAACTTTTTAGCATTTATTGATTATTATGGCATGCCCTGGATAATACTATTGTATGAAGAGAATTTCTACTGTTTTTACAGTTTTAATTCCAGTAGAAACTCATTAATTGGCCAATTTTGTATTTCCAAAAATTTGGGTTCAAATATTAAAATCTATATTACCTTAATTTTACCATCTTCTCTGATTATTTATGTGTTTTTACTTTTAGAACAATGCACTTGTTATTAATATTCTATTATATGGCTAGAGATTAAATATATTAACTTTTGTTAATTATTTTATCTTATTTTCAATTTTTTCTTTCACATTTTATGAAAACATTAACTGTATTAGATGATAAAAGATAAATTAAAGTTGTTTCACTCAAAATAGATAATGTAAAACTTTATTTCTCTGATAAATATATACTTAAATGGTTTTAAATTATAGTGATGTCAATCTCATGTGCCCCAAATTCATTTCTTTTTTGTTTTAAGGTTAAACTTATATACCAAAAAACTAAAATTATTTTCTTATATCCTATACTTCATAGCTATAATTCTCAAATCAAGATATTATTAATGAATATGTTTGCAATAATAAATTGAAATTATTTTCTCTTTGCTAAACATCATACACCCAATAGTGCCAAAAGATTCAAATTCACCATAGTTTTTTTTAAATTATTTCAAATATATATATATATAATTCAATTGTACTTAAAAATATATGTAGTAATACACCATAGTTTTTTTTAAATTATTTCAAATATATATATATATAATTCAATTGTACTTAAAAATATATGTAGTAATACATTAAATACTTGTATTGAAAATCATGCAAAAAAAAAATTGATCAATAAAATACATCAATCTCTTTACTGAATATAACATGTTAAGTTCTAATTTTAAGTTTGATGCTTTTACTTGTTATGTATACATTTATTAAACAACTAAAATAACTTTGTTTTTTAAATAAAATTTGTATTGAATCTATTGCATGATTCCACAATCAATTTAATTCTTTGCATTTGTAAATCTGAGAATAAACAATATGCTGCATTAAAAAAGTGTAAATATTTCCTAATAATCAATATATAGAAGAAAAAGAAGAAAAAAGATAAAAACAATTTAAAAAAAAAAAAGTAGAAAATGTTTTAAGAACTTTGGTAGGGATTTTTTGTCTACACCATACTTTCATCCTATATAGTTAGGTATGTCAGGAATTAAGCTTGCACTTGACAATAAATACTACATATAAACTTCAAGCTGCCTATTATGTATATGTTTTCTATAATATTATCAAAACTATATAATTTGCTATGATAATTTCTAAGATTGTCATTAAATTTTTACTTTTATCAATCAATCATAATTTAAAAGTTACGTACACTTGTCTAAATGGGAGTAAATAATGTCAAGCTTTAATTGCTTATTTTAAACAAAAATATGTTGTTGTTTTATTGTTTCACAATAAAGTTGTATTCAAAACAAAGTGTAATTTAGCATTTATAGAAAAATGCTACCTATCCATTGCCTTTATTGATTCTTGAAGAACATAAACTTTGTCTTCATAGTCAGATATCATGTATATAATTTTAAACATTTTGAATTCTTAGAATTTTAGTTTTATAATAAAAACTTTGCTGGTGTGTTTTTATTTCATTGGAATAACTGCTACTTTACTTTCCTCAGTCAACAACTGATCATGTTTATTACATGCAAGAAATTATAAAAAAAGTCTCTCACATCACTGGATTTTTGAGACTGAATGTCAACAAATATATTTTGATAATTTTATTAAATTGACCTCTCATGTTCTCTTCAAAGATACTGGGATTTTATTAAAGATCACTTCTTAAGAAGTAAAATTTTATAAACAAAAATACAACATTTTTATTTGAACAGTTTAAAAATAGTTTTAGGGTCTGAGATTATGGACAGGATAATTAAATTATTATTTTTTTTACAATAATTTATTCTAACAGAAAATTACTTCGATCACTTTTTTCACATAAACTCTTTTATGCAATATGTATTATATAAAAATAAATAAACGTCTTTCTGCCATGTTAAAATCTGAATCAAGAAATTCTTATAATTTTTTTAGACTATATTATTTTAAGTAAACAGCCCATAGTTAGGTTACTTAATTACACAATTTTGATCAGTAAGAAGGTGTCTATCTGCTATTAAGTATAGGATAGAATAAGATATCATCACCCATAGTTAGAAAACTTGATAGATATTTTTTTTTACTGTTTCTCTTTGGAGAATTATTAAAAAGATCTTTGCCAGGGAATATTTTATGCCTGCTTACTTACATAATTGTTATACACAATCACTGCTTTAATGGATTTTTTAATGATATAATATAACATATATTTACATTGATATTATTTATTTATATCATTTGTATAACAATACAGGCCACTTTCACAATTGAGAATAAGTATTTAGGATCAATTGTCCTTTACTCATTGGCTATGTTGAATTTCATTTATTTTAGTTTTAGATAGTAACAATAGACATATATTTCCTTATTATAACATTCTTATGCATCTTATATTAGTGGGAAGTTATATTGTTTTATGAGAATTATCTAAACACCACTACCCATTAAAGTTATACTATATCTCTAAATGTGCTGAGATGTAAAGAAGACTGTCATAAAAATAGACCAAAGTTATTGAAAGTTTAATGAAGAGATGTAGTGTTGTCAAAAATAAATCCAGGGAAATATGCAAGATGGTAAGAAACCTAGCAGAAAATAAATAATATCCAAGACAATAGTTTTAAAAAAATGAATGAAGAAAATGCTTGCTATCAAGAATTAAATTTTAAAATGATCAGAGTGGATCCTGAGTTCACTAAAAACTGACTTTTTAAAAAAAAAAAAGAAGAAGATAAAAGTAGTAAAAAAGCTAATTGAATTTGTGTCATTTGTAGTAATGTTATTTCAAGTTCTTTATTTATCTTAATAACTTTACATATGAATGTTAGCATGCCTGGTGAAGTGTGTTATTCTTCTTTATTTGTTATATGTTTAGCTTAGTGCACTTTTGATATTATTTCATTTATTTTTCTTCTTTTTATTAAAAATTGTAATTTTAAGAAAAGTTTTACCATCATTAGAAAACAAATTGAAGAAGAGTGGCAGACCTGGAAATAATAAATAACTTGAAAAACTGATTTTTCAAGATGTGAAAGCATATTTCAATAAGTTCACAAATTGTATGATATTCAGTGAAAGAAAATGTAAAAAATGAAAATTGTCAAGCATTGGTGGCTGAGTGGTCAGCACAGCTGCCTTATAAGCAGTTGTCCCAAGTTTGCAGGTTTGCTTCCTGACCGATGCTTTGACACATGAAAAAAAAATTAAAATCATAAACTCATTACAGTAGCAGAATTTTGCCTGTTTTAATATTTAATGTTATAAATTTTAGGTATTAAACTTTATCTTAACTTAATGACAAGCAAGAATTTAGTTTAAAATCATATATGTTAATTTATACTTAGATTCCTCATTACACATGTCAATTCATTTCTAAGAAGGTAAGTGGGTGTGCTATCTAAATATAATTAGAATCTTCAAAAGCTTACAGTAATATTACCTACTCATTGTTAAGTGGCAAGTGGCCAAATCATAGAAGTGAATGATCTTACCTAACTAAAAGTATAGTGCTTTTATGGTGAGAAACATTCCTATGTTATTTTATATCCCATTTGGGATCTCTAATATTAGATAGGAGTTTATGATATCATTGGACTTATTTGGAGTTTTCCGCAGTACCTTAGACTAAAAACCCTTACTTTTTCTCATTACATAAAGTACAAAAAAAAAAAAAAGATATCTTAAAATTCATATAAATGAAATAAAAAATAGTGTGGAGATAGTCTTCTTTCAAGATATAAACAATACTCATGATGATATAAAAATGAAACGCTAGTTTATATTGTTATGCTAAATGATGATAAGCAATAGCAAACAACAGGTAGTATTCCCTTGCTTACTTTTGTCAACTAGCTTTCAGGCAACATATATTTAGACAAATATTTTTTTAAAAAATATTAATTTGATTCCCTAAAGTTTATTTCTAAATCTCTCTTCAAATTCAAAAATAAACCCTCAAGTTTATTGATTGAAGTTAATATTTGCTTGCGAAAAAAATAATAATTTCATCTGCCAATCAAAAACGATTGAATACTTCACATATTAATTAATAAAATTACAATACAATATCCAAATATTCTAGAATATGGGTGAAAATAAAAATAACCAGTTAAAGCAATTCAATCTTTAATTAAATATATGAGAAGTTATAGTAGTGAATGATTATGAAAATATTGAGGTTTTAGTTGAAGTCAAAATTATCAACATTATTTATTTTTTCTTATTCGTCATTTACTCAGACGGAATCTTAACAGATGGCTGGTTGTTTAATCAAGTAATTACTTTTGCAAAGAGTTTGGATAAAAATTTATTGTAAACTGATAGCAAAGTAAGACCTGTAGAATATTTGTAATGATTTTTACTTATATATATATATAATCAAATTATGACTTTAAGAAAGAATTAAAAGTAAGTTTTTAAAAGTAGGTTTTATATAATATCATGCCTTTTTATGTACAGGCATAGTAAAATAATTATGATTATAACCATTCGCTTAGTTAATTTATCCAATTTGATCTAATTTTATAGCTTACTATTTAAATATTCTATTCTATATATTTTTTCTTTGCTTTTTCTGTTTTATCATCTTTTTAAATGCATATTATCTTTCCATTGATAAATTAAATTTATGTTTGTCTAGTTGTTCTATAAACTTTGTAAAATTCAGCGACTGCCAATGGGCATGTACATATACAAAAACAATTATTTTTTTCTTTCTAATAAATTACATTTGATAATGAGTATTAATTTTGTAATTTCAATTTATTATCTGTTTTAAACTAAATGATCCATTATAAGCTGCCAGATTATTTTGGTGCTGATTTAGTATGCGCTCACAGTCATTTCCAATTATAAGAACCATCCCAAACCCACATTGACACCTCTGACTGATAAATGACATCGATCAATCTCTACATTTTGTGCTTTAATATTTTAGTCACGTGATTACATTTCTTATAACTATGAAAATTGGGGTTTTTGGGGTTGTTTTTTTTTTTATGAAAATGGCCATTTTGATCAATGTCATTTATTGGTTGGATGTGTCAGCATGGTTTTGGGCGGTTCTTGTAATTCAAAATGGCGGCTGTGAGCGCATACTAAATTAGCACCGATTATTTTATAGCGACTACTATAAATTATGGATCAAATTATGTTTGATTATAAGATACAGATAGAAGAAGATGAAATAATTAATAAATATGAAAATAATTTGATCAATGACAAATTCCTTACAAACTAATCTCTAGTACATCACATACTTAATATTTTATTTATTTTACTTATGATTATTATATTTTAGTACTTATCTAAAATATTTCAAAAATATTAGTTTTTAAAAAAATGGAAAGTCCTTTTCTTTTTTATAATGTTAAATTTTCTTGTTGCATCGGTGTTTTTCAATTTGTTCTCTCAAATATCTTTGTCAAAATGCTTTTTTTAAAAATTAAACATATTTTTGATTTTATTAGTTTTTGTTCCCAACTATAAAAAAATATAATTTTAAAATTTGCTTTTCATTATTTCTTCTATCACTTTCCCAACTTTCTAAATATTTAAGCATATTAACCTCTCATACTATTTTACTTTTGGTATTGTAATTTTAGTTTCATAATAATATTTTTATTTTTGTATTGCATGTATTTATATTACCCCAAATTTAGTAGTCATCTGATTAACATTATTTAAGTGAGTGTATTAACATGTTATGGAAACTAATTACAAATAGAACCCACACAATAACTATATAAATGAATTGTTACAATAGAATTCCTTTCAACTCATGCTATCTCTGCTTCTTCATTTCTGTATGCAAATGTGGCAACAACAATTTATTATGAAGTGTTCAATAAAAATTTAATTTAATGAAACAGTTTTTAATGCCCATTGTTGTGAAATTGATAAAATGTGTGGTGAAAATATTATAGAACAAACCAGCAAAAAAAAGACGTTTTAACAAAAAAAAATCAATCTCCTCCCACCTATCCCTGTTATAAGCAGGTCTTTGTGTTATGGTTGATAATGATTTCAAAAACAACACATGTTAGAAAAATATTTCTAATTCTTTAATGAGTTTATGAATATTATAACTATAAACATGGATGGCAAAGATAGTCACCTTAACTTTTTATCCAGAACTTGCAAAATACTTAGAAAAAGATAAATTATGCCACACATTTAATGATGCTCAAACATTTTATGTAAAGTGTTGAGATAAATTGTACATAGAGTATACATAAACATTGTGACTATAAAAGTTTTATAGAACTAGAATATTATTCAAAAATGCTTTGTGAAACAGATGAATTGCTTATAAAATTATTAAATCATAAATATACATTATTTTTCCAAACATAGAAAAAATATATGCATAATACACAGTCATTATTCAAACAAAGATACTTTAATAAAACTAATCAATGGCTTAATTGAGTATATTAACATGCTGTGGCAGTATAAAACCAACACAATACTAGATAAATGAACACTTGCCATCTAATAATAATTGATAGTGTAATAATTCTATTGTAATAAAAAAAACCAAATATTTTTATTATGATGATATATTAGTCATGTTTTTCTTAAATGGTTTAAGAAAAATGTAAAAACTATTTGTATTTTGATAATTTTGGCCATTATTATGTTACTTTAAATAATAATAAGAGCTGGAGTAAAAATATGCATAAAAACACATTAAAATAGTAATTTGTAAGATATATATTAAATTGCGGTTATCCAGCTAATATATCTAATCTATTTTCATAAACTAATATTTCATCTAATCCACCAATGGCTTTGAAAATTTTTGGTCTTTATGAAACAAGTGCCCATATCCCTTATCAATTTAATCTGATTTGAATCTATATTCAAAAAAAAAATCTATGAAAAAACTTAGATAATTTGTAAAAGGTTTTGTTATGAATTTGAATGCTAAAGTAAATATGAAAATTGAGGTCAATCACATAAAAAATATTTCTCTATTCATAGTCAATCAATGGTCAAGATTTTTATCAAAAAATGTAAAGGTAATAAAATGCCATATCACCTCTGCAACATTTAAATTATACTTTTTAATTAATAAACTGTGTTCTGTGATATTGTTATTATAAGATTTAAAAAATGAATAACAATCTTTGGTGGATAAATTTCATTTGATTTAAATATATGCATATTCTAAATTATATCATTATTGAAGATTTTGTTTTCAAACTTTCTAAATTGGTTTATTTTGATGATCAATATAGATTACTTTTTTAATCAAATAAGATTTACTTCTTTTTATTATCTTTTTGGCTTTTTAATTATATGTAGGTAATTCCTAATCTGTATAGTTAGTTTTTCCAGAATGTTTTGCAAAATTTAATTTACATATAAGTTTTTAAAAAAAATTATCTTAAAAGACCATATTTATAGAGTAGTAGATTAAAAATATGTTTATAAAATTATATATTATTTCAAATAGCATATTTTTAGTATTTAAAATAATAGATATTTTATAATTAATAAAATATACTTTGTTGCTAATGAAAGCAAAAAAGATTTTTTTTTTTTCATTTTAAATTTGAATTATTATTAAACTTTAAACAATATGGAAAAAATAAAATAAAATTACTTTTCTGATAATGACCTCAATTTTTTTTTCACCAGAAAAGTTAAGTTATCAGTCAAGTTTAAATGATGTAATAAGGAAGACAAGTTACTTTTATGTTAATATATAAAAGATAGTACTTTTTTTTGAACCACTAAATGGAATTATTAAAATGTAAATAAGAAGATAAATAAGTAAATGAATTTACTGTTAATAAATTAATCTTTTTTACTACTGTAACAGTCATATTTGTACATTCATGCAACAAAATCTAGAGTTTTAGTAAATCATCCCAAGGCTGATTGAAATGAGGTTGTTGAGACCCTGAATCCAATCTCACCTCAATTGCTTTACCAACTCTCAAAGATTTACTACCTTATGGATGACATATATGAGGCTATACCAGTATTTTTCTTAACTCGCGTGCCGCAGTAGCACATTGGTAAAACATGAGACTATGGGAATTGAATATATTTCACAGTATAGCTATATAGGTGTACGTAGCGTGAGCATAATTATTAAATATGGTTTGTGATTCTTAATAACTAATAGTTAACTAATTAATAATGAGCAAAATTGAGACACTAAGCAGAAGTTAAAATTTAAATAAATTTAATGAAAGCCAAAATATAAATGATAAAGCAAATAAAAAAAAATAATAAAGTTACACTAGTATTATATGGATTGTCTCACTCATGTGTGAAGATTTTAGGAGTTACAATTTTAACAATATTTGAAATATTGGTTCAAATGCAGGTGATGGTTTTAGGGATACAAGCAGTTTTTTGGTTTACATATATATATATATATATATATATATATATAGCATTTCAAATCTCTTTTGTTTTACATATATATATATATATATATATATATATATAGCATTTCAAATCTCTCACAGGTGATTTTAGTTCATAGGTTACAAATTGCTTAATTTAACTCTGCTTGCCATATATATATATCACTCGCAGGTGATGAAGATTTATAATTTATCAAGTTACAATTTCATGAGACTTATCATTACATTACAAATTGATTTAATGTGCTCATGATAATCTATGCTTAGTTTATGCTATATATTTGGATTTAGATTTGCTTTAGGCAACTAGCAGAAGTGATTATCATTATTTATAAAGAATATTTTATTAAACGCATATTATTTAACATATTCTCTATATAGCTTATATGCTTATAAAATTAGATTCTGTTTCAGATCAATGCTGAAATACAAATTATTATGGTGGGATGAACTGATGATAGGCAGTCAGATTTTATATATTAAGGCACTTACAAAGTATACAATCTGAGTCTGTGCATATTGAATATGTGCTTGCTCACAGAATTTGTTACCAAGTAACCATACCCATTGCTGTGAAAAAGAGATCTTTTAGTCTGGGTGATTGGACAATTAATTTGATATTTTGGATCCTCATGTTTCAGTCCTAAATATAAAGAATGGGGTGGCTCTTAAAACCTATGCCCATTTGAAGATATAGTCTGAACTAAGAGTAATGGGGTGGCTCTTAAAACCTACACCCATTGGAATATGATATACAGCAACAAGTATATATGCTATTGCATTTCCTAAGGACACATTCACCCCACTAACTACATCATTATATAATAAAATATGATGTAAAACAATAGTTTCCTTCCATGAAACTACCACGAATCAATTCATAATCTAGTATCTATAACTATGCTATTAAGGAAAACTTATGAATCTAATTTACTAAGCCATCTATATAGGCATTTATATAACTCTAGGGAGGATTACAGCATATTTTAGGTAATTATAATACTAAATTCTAGCTTTATGGCATATTTTATCTCTTCAGCTAAATATTAATTAAATATTACATTTAAAGCAAACCTATCTTAAAGTGTTTATAAGCTTTTAATTATATCTCTTAAATAAGATTTATTTTATTCTTTTCAGAAGGGAGTTTTGTTTGCGTGTTAATAAACGGTAACTTATATATGTGTGAGAATATCTAATCACTTCTCATTAATCATTTAACTATGAGTAAAACTCCATTCTGAACAACGTAGCATAAACAAATACTTAATTGAAAATAAAATAAAATTGGCATAGATTTAACTATAAAAAACAAATTTAGAAATAAGATTTAATGTAAGTGAAATCTGAGGTTCGGCTTTATTTGCTTAATTTAAAAAAGGAAATTAAATGGCCTAAATTAGATTGATTCAGTTATATAAATTTAATTCATTTATGAGAATTATTAATAAAAACAAATATTGTTAGGCTAAAAAATATATATGTTAGGCACATAATTATCACCTAAAATAAATCAGTTAAAATAAATCAGGCAAGATTTATAATTTAAATAAAAGTAAAATAAAATATACATTTAGTTTAGAGCTTTAGAATACATTAAATTATTTTGGCCATAATTAATAAATTTAGCTAGCTTTTAGGATTTACGAAGTTTAGTTTAAAAGTTAACTTTAGATTGATGGAGATCTGTTACCACTATATTTTCTGTGCTGTGGCAAGTTGGCTTCATCTTGAGCATTTTTTTAGGTGGCATTGGCTTTTAGTACATCTTTCTCCACATCCTGTAGACTATCATTGGGGTCTAGAAAGCAAGGGAATTGCCCTCTACCCCATCATCATCATTTTTACAAAATACTTAAAATTCAAAAGCTATAGCATGTCCAAATGTTTTAAAGATGGCTGAAGTAAGCTTATATACTAGCTTACACCCTCTCCCCTTTCTTAGCAGTTTCAAATCTGTTTTTTTAATTACCTCACTGTATTCTTGGAAATCTGGGATTATCAATTTTTTTAGATGTGGGTTTCCCAAGCTTGACCAGGTTAATTTATTCATGCTTGGTTTTAAAATCTATTTTTACTCTTAAAATTTTAAGTAGGTCAGAATACGGTGAGAAGAATTAATGTTATTAAATCACCTTTTTCGAAAAACAAATCTAAAAATGGAAAAACATTTTATTATATATGTAACGCAATTATATAATTTAACGATATATGCAGAAATATTATAAGTTTAAATATTAATTTTAGAATAAATATTCTAAATAAAGAAATTTTCTAATGTTTTAATCCTATAACATTATTTCTTTCCTGCATATATGTAGTTTCTTGTCACACATACATAGCATGTTTCCATTTATTTAACTACTAGAAATATATACGTGCTTATTTACTGATTTTTACATATATACATACATTTTCTATACCGTATCCTAAAATATATGCACACACACATAACTAGTATACTTAGATTTAAATTTAGCATAATATACAAGGATTTGGGTATAGGTATACATAAATAAATACTATTATATAGTAGGTGAAACAGAAGGATAGACAGATCTGACTGTTTCACTATTGTAAAGGGTAGCTTACAATGCACACATTCCTAAATAGATCAAGCATATTTATTGAACCCAATCCATTTGGAATTTATATTAATAATGGGAAGATTATTTGTTTGTTATTTATTACATATATACATGTAATGCACAATAGATTTTTTTATTATAAAATAAAATACGATCAGTATTTTACACAGTAATATTGTGTGTATATATATATAAAACTATTTGATTAAATAAACTGTAATTAATAATAAAATCCTAAAACACACATATATATCCACACACTAACATAATAAATACATAAATATACAATAAAGAATATAATTCAAATGAAACATTAAATAAATTGTAGTAACTCAATTTTTACCTTCTCATACATTAATAGATTACAATCATAAGTTCTTTTAATGATAACTGTTCGAAGTGTTGCGCAACTTTTAATAATTTAGTTCTGACTGATTTCTTATTTCAAATTAATTCTGACATGCATGTATTAATAGTTACCTAGGTATGATTTTTTTTCAATGTCGGGTCAACCATCGGGGGGGAAAACCTTCCCTTCTTTTGCAGAGATGGTTGCTCCGCTTTTCCAGACGTTCCAGTGAATGGAGTGAGAGTTTATAGTCTTTTGACGTGGGTTTGTTTCCTTTCTAATTCCACATTTTAGTCGGTATTCATCCCTTTAACATTCTACTTCGAATCTCCAGGCAGATCTGGTTCTGTAACGGCGGTCTATTCTCGGCAGCATTTTAGTTGTTATAAGTAGTGAGCGAATGGTTAGACGGAGGTAGACCGAGCAAACGCCCGGTGTTTGCCACTAGCCCTCCATGTCAGCGTACCCTTCTATTATTATTTTTGTTAAATTCTAGCCAGCAAAAAAAACACAACCGGTTACTTCTAAATCAGCTCTGCTTATTCTCTCGCTGTCTTGCTATCGAATGTCTCTAATTGCCTCCTTCCTTTTCATTCTTATCTTACCAATCTATCTGGAATTTTTTTATACAGTTTACATTTTTTCCAATTTCTAATTACAATTTTCATTTCATTCTTTTGATACATTTAATATTGAATGCCACTAATTGCAACATTCCTTTTCATTACTTTATCTCATACCAATCTATTTGGAAATTTGGTACAAGTTTACATTTTTAATTTTACAATTATAATTAATTTCTTTCATTCTTTTAAATATTGAATGTTACTAATTGCAACATTCCTTTCTCTCACTTTATCTTGTACCAATCTATTTGGAAATTTGGTACAAGTTTACTTTTTTAATTTCACAATTATAATTATTCTTTCGTTCTTTTTACAAGTGATTTTCTTATTTAACAAAAGAAAGAAAGAGACGCGTTCAGTTTTACACCCCCTCCCCTTTCCTTTCTAATCTTTCATCATTATTTAGCTTTTCTAATTTCTTTTAAAATAAGTTTTTAGAATCCTTTTAACTAAATTTTTTCTTTCTTTTTTTTTTTCTATTTCTTTTAATTAAACCTCTTCTCTTTATTAATATTATTGAGAATCAATAATATATACATGTGAGCCTACATTTATGTAGATATCGCATTACAATCGAGCCCCATTTTTTTTTTTTTGAATTAAAATCTACTGGAGTTATTTTCTGAGGTCAAGCCATTTTAATTCTTAAACCCTATCTTCCTTTATTACTTATATTTTTTTTTTTTCTCTTCTTGATATAAATTTTAATGGTACACGTTTAGGTATGTATAACTTCCGTATGATGAGATTATCTTAGAGAGACAACTAGGTTAAACTATCTGGATTCCATTTGATTCCATTTGAACTGCCCAAACACTTGTAATCCCCACCGAACATTATTCTGCACAGTGAGAGTTACGATTTTTTTTTTTTTTTTTTTTAGTAAGACGGATCATGAGCCCAGATCTCTGCTGAGTCCTCATTCTATTTTTAGTTTAATTCTTGTATCTTTCCAATATCTTTGGGATTTTCACCCAGGTACGACGGATAATGAGCCCAGATCTCTGCTGAGTCCTCATTCTATTTCTTTTAGTTTAATTCTTCGTATTTTTCCAACACCTTTGGGATTTTCACCCAGTACGACGGATAATGAGCCCAGATCTCTCTGCTGAGTCCCCAATTCTATTTTTTAGTTTAATTCTTCGGATTTTTCCAATACCTTTGGGATTTTCATCCAGTACGACTGATAAGTCAGAGCCCAGATCTCTGCTGAGTCCTCATTCTAATTTTATTTTATTTATTTTCCTGTCTATCCTTATGTGTATAGACAAAGATTAACATTCACACACTCCCTATTTTTTTTTTCTTTTTAAGAACGGCAAGACGGCTTTCTGACCAAGCTCAAAGTGCAATCCCCCGCATGATCTCATACCTGCACACATTTGTCTCAAAATCCAGACCCTCATTCATATATTCGCTACTCTTCGTAGTTCACCCTCCCCCCTACATTTCCATTATCAAGTGGATTATCGTGTCTGAAAGTCCAGGGTCGGTATCCTTTAGTCATCAACAGGTGTTTGTCCAGTTGCTTCTTTTCTTTTAGTTCCTATCGGGAGGTTCTTTCTTTTTTGGACTAGCCTTAAAGACCGAGCATTGTATGTTCCCTTTTCTTCCACTCCTAGACCCACAACAAAGCATTATTCCCATATCGTTTTCTTTATAGTGTATGGCCCCTCATAAAGAGGTTGGAATTTCCTAAATAGATTTTCGCTCTGGGTGACTCACAGGATGCACTCTTATTTTCAAAAATTGATTTACCGATATATTACGTTATTGCACCCGTGCTATCCCCCAAACTTGTCCCTCTCACATTTTTACCCTCTCTCGTCTTCCTCCGCCACTGTAGAATCCCGCTTCTCGACGATTCCGGCTTAGCTAGTTTACATCTATACGTACATTATCTACAATTTTCTCATTTTCCTGCCTTATCTCTTCCAATTTTCCCTGCTCTACTTTAAACTCCTCTACTTTTCGACACACAGTTTCTATTTTATCCTCTAAATGTGCCATCCTTCCCTCTACTTTCATCACAACCTCTTGTTCTAAATTATTTACTTCTCCGGTGAGTCTCTGCTCTAAGTTTTCTAGTAACTCAGCCTGTCCGTTTAGCCTTTCATTCGTGACAAAAATCTGATTTGAGGTTTCTTCAACCCTTTTACTTAACTCTTCATTTTTTATGTCGAATTTTTCAACCAACTGTTTTTTCCACTCGTCTATCATCTTTTTATTGTCTTCCTTTAATTCTTTCATAAACCTTTGCTGGTCTTCTATCATTTTCTTATTTATTTCATCTCTCTGCTCATCTCTTTCCCTTATCTCCTTTATAAACTGCCGTTGATCCTCCCCCATTTTCTCCATCATTTTCATTAAATTATAAATTTCTATACTAACTTTCGGCTCTTGTTTATCATCATTAATTTCCATTTCATTTCCACTACTGGTTTCTATTTCTCTTTCCCTATCTGTTTCTCCGGATAATTCCGTTTGTTCTTCACTGGTACTTTTCGTGGTTGCAAGTTGATCGTCCATTTTTGCTTTCGACCTCGTTTGCATTGACTCTAACTAAATATTAAGATCGGAAGAGCACACGTATTTTCTCCCAATTATTATAAAATGCAATACTGTTTATCAACTCTATTTCATATTAGGTACGTTTGCTGGCCTGCCCCGTCCTCATCCATTAACTCACTTGTTTATGCTGCTTTAAAGATCCCCTTAAACTCACAAGCTTTTATTATTCAAACAATAAAATCTTTTCCCTCTCTTGATTTTATTTATTTATATAATGTAGATCGTGCCTAGAAAATTTTACCCCGTCTCTTTCTCTCTTTTTATAAAATTCAGTTGTCTTTTGCTCCACTTTCCCTCTCTCACCAAGCGATCTTTTATTATTATTCTATATTTTTATCTAAACCTTAGGTCTATTCTACTGTCTCTACAACTACTATATAACTACATATATACGGTTATGCCGTCTAATCCTTATTTTAACACTTTTTTCTTTTAACACTATTTTGTCGTTTTTATATATATATTTTTATAATAACACATATAAATTCTTAATTTGAAACAAAACCCATTTGTTTTTTAAAAAAAACTTTTTTTTTCTTTCTTTTTTTTTTTTTTTATAAAATATTTCTCAGTCTAAATTCGATTTTCCGATTGTTTGACTTTATTTAACCTTGCTGTATAGATCACATATGTGTAGATCTATTTTAATCAGGGCGCTATAATTTAATTCAATCTGCTTTTTTTTTTTTTTTTTGAATGTGACAAGATCCCGGACTGGCCCCCAAAACTGTAACACCACCGCCGCGCGGTTAAAGACCCCAGCCGCACTTAATTATGTGATCGACCGGTTAACCACCGATGATGATGATTACCACAAGCAAGAAGCCAATATACACCCCTAAAATCGAGTATATATTCTTAATTGAACACTAACATAATAAATACATTAATATACAATAAAGAATATAATTCAAATGAAACATTAAATAAAATTATCGTAACTCAATTGTTACCTTCTCATACATTAATAGATTACAATCATAAGTTCTTTTAATGATAACTGTCCGAAGTGTTGCGCAACTTGTTAATAATTTAGTTCTGACCGATTTCTTATTTCAAATTAATTCTGACATGCATGTATTAATAGTTACCTAGGTATGATTTTTCCAATGGGTCAACCACCGAGGGGAAAACCTTCCTTCTTTTGCGAGATGGTTGCTCGCTTTTCAGGCGTTCCAGTGAATGGAGTGAGAGTTATAGTCTTTTGACGTGGGTTTGTTTCCTTTCTAATTCAACATTTTAGTCGGTATTCATCCCTTTAACATTCACTTCGAATCTCCAGGCAGATTCAGTTCTGTAACGGCGGGTCTTTCTCGGCAGCATTTTAGCTGTTGGCAAGGAGAGCGAAACCGTTAGATTGAGGTAGACTGAGCAAACGCCCGGTGTTTGCCACTAGAGCTTCATATCAGCGTACCCTTCTATTATTATTTTTGTTAAATTCTAGCCAGCAAAAAAAAAAACACAACCGGTTACTTCTAAATCAGCTCTGCTTATTCCTCTGTCTTGCTATCGACATTTTCATGATATAGCCACATAGTGAAGTTGAACCCTGCATAATTTTTTAAAGTTATTTAAATAATTTTAATAAAAATATTAATTTCACAATGAATTTTTCAAAATCAATTGCTCATTTTCTTGATGTTAAAGTTATTTACACTAATAGAGTTCTTACTACTACTGTTTATAGGAAACCAACTGATAATAACCACTATCTACATTTTTTGTAGTAACCATACTAAACATTTAAAGGCTAATATTCTTATAGTCAATTTTTAAGAATGAAGAGGATTTGTAATGATGAGAAATTTTCTTCAATAAAATAATAGTATTTTTATGTAATAGATTGCTCAATATGAGGTATCCTAAGACATTGTTGGATAATGCAGTAAGGAGATCTTCTTTAATTGATGAGAAAGAAACTTCTTTTATCTGAAAAGAGTAAAAACAATTAGATGTTCCACCATTGGTTCTTACTGTTAATAGAGATTTACCTAATATTAATCGGATATTGGCGAAACATTTTAACATATTACAGTCCACAGATTATTTAAAATCTATTTTTTCTGATCCACCTAAGGTTGTATATCGAAAACATAGATCACTTACAGACATACTTGTCAAAACAAATTTTATTATTAGTTCTGTACAAATAAAAGGGTGTTCTCCATGTGAGGTATAAAGATGTCTTTACATGTAAACATATTATTGTGACAAAAGTGGTCTTTAGTACTAAGAATCGTAATTTTAAATGGTATATTCCTAATTATGTTACATGTAAAAGTGTTAATTTGATATATTTGATAGCGGGTAGTAGATGTTTAAACCAGTATATATGTAAGTCAGCAAACAGTTTACATGTCAGAATGACTAATCATAGATTTGACATTTTGCATAAGAATAAAGATAGACTGGTTTCAAAGCATTTTAACTTACCGAATCATTCAATTGATGATTTAAAAGTAGTGATTCTTCAGGAAGGTTTTTCTTCTACAGGAGAGAGGAAACAAAAGGAGAGTTTTTTATTTTTAAATTCAAGACCTTAGAACCACATGGATTGAATTTAAACACTGGAACTATTACATCTCTGGGTTACCTGATCTCCTAAATGATTTCTATATGTGAGTTTTTTAGGTGAAATTTTTCTTATATGAGGTTTTTTATGTAAAGTTTGGTTATATGGATGTTTAATAGCTGTGTTTAATTGGTATATAGATAAATAATTAGTTATTATAAATTATTGTACTTTGCACTAACTATAATTTTTGATTAAAATGAATAAGTATTTTAGTTTTTAATGAATATTATGTGAGTACAGCTATTTTTTGTATGTGAGCATAGTCTAATTTTTGTATGTATGCACATATGTATATTTTAATTTTTAATTTTGGATTTTTTATTTTTATATTTATTTTAATTTAAATAGAATTTAAGCTTGATTAAGAGGGAATGTAGTTTTTTTCTTTTTTCTTTTTTTTGTTTGAATTTTGTCATTGATTGGGTAGATATTCTGTGTTAGATTTTGTGACCAATCAGGGGGGTTTTGTTAAATTTTTAATCTTTTACCAAATCTGTAATTTTTGATTATCACCGTTTTACTGTGTATTTTTTTTTTCTTTCTGATGAAAACCAGTCCTCTGGTTGAAATATAATATTATTTATTGGATTTATAAGTCTTTTTTTGTTTATATATATATATATCAAATAAATTTTGCAAACGTGAAACATTTAGGCAAAACAGTTTAAACATAATGTACACTAGGCATACATTTGTTTCACATCATATAGACATTTTCGAGTTTCTCTATCCAATTTGATGGACATATATTACAGAAAGTGTGTGTGTGTGTAGACGTTAATGTCTACTTTTATATACTTCTTGTTAATTTCTTTGTATCCTGCAAGCTGTTTTTCTGAATTCAATTATAAATTTTGGTGTTTTGTTTTCAATGTCACTGGAGTTTTGACATTTAAAAACATCCATATTATAATGTATGCGTTCATTACAGGCATATCGTCATATAGTGAAACAAAACAAGTGATCATTTCCTTGTTATTCTTTATCATCTTACCCATGGTATATATAACACCTTTTGTTTTGTTATAATCAAGTATAATTATAACTTTTACTCATATATATATATGCTTTAATAAAATTTAAAACATATTATTACTATGACTAATTTATATTATTTATATTATGGATGTGATGTTATTTTTTTCTTCATTGTAGATAGATAGATAGTAATTAATAAAGCAAGTCATATATAACATGACATTACTTTTATGAGCTTGTAATTACAAAAATGCACATAGAGAGCGTACCAATAGCTCTAACAAGCT
>JAQFVV010000194.1:172643-177643 GCA_028023455.1 Epiperipatus broadwayi | reverse complement strand
AGATAGATAGATAGATAGATAGATAGATAGATAGATAGATAGATAGATAGATAGATAGATAGATAGATAGATAGATAGATAGATAGATAGATAGATAGATAGATAGATAGATAGATAGATAGATAGATAGATAGATAGATAGATAGATAGATATTGCATAATTACAAGTACTTTTGCTTTAAGGAAGCGAATAAGGGGATATGATAATTATGATAAAACTGGAACGAAAAATTTATCCTTTAATAAAAACTAATAATACAAATTTATCAATCTTCATATTTATAAAATTATGGATCACTTTTTGATATTTCTCTAATATTTCGAATTATTATTGGAATTGCATTTAGCTATGCACCACTCAGACCGCATTGATCTAACATTTACAACTATTGTCCTTATTTCACGCGCGATGTTCACTAGTGTTGGTTAATTTGTTTATTTTACAGTAATGGACTACCATTTTTTATTTGTTAATAAATTGATTTTGGATGAGGAATTTGCTACAATTCCTCTAAATTAATAAATACAAGAAATATTGAGATTTTATTATTAATATTTGTAATAACAACAATTTTTTTAAGATAAAAATATAAACCTCTCCATAAAATAATGCCACCAACTGAAAGCGTTTGTAATCTTTGGATGCAGGAAGATTTGTGCATAAAATCTCTCTTTACTGCTTACTCATCCAATATCCCCAAAGTAGTTTCTAGACTGTGGATTTTATCTATGGGAAGAATTGTATTTGTGTGTGTTGCACCAAGACCTTTCTATCTAATGCGACCGTCCATCAGCCATATTTTTCTTATTTGATTAATCTTAATGTTAGGAGCCAAGATATAAACCCCATAATGTTTCCAATCCAATCTCATTTATTTGTATATTCATGTAGATCTAAATTCAGTTCAGCATCCATACAATTTTATATATTTGGATTTTCAAAAACCACATTCACCATTATCTTACATGCTGTTTTGATGGTTATAACAACAATTTTCCTTGATTATGTACTTCCTTGAAGACAAAGATTTATTTGAGGAACAAGTCTAGTTACTAATTTATTATCAGCAATTTCTTATTTTAGATTAATAATTGTACATTTCAATCAAGAAGAAATATTTCACTTAGATTGAATTCAAATTCAGATAAAATTTCATTCCATCAATATTTTTTAACTAAAGACTCCATTTGATACTATTATTTAATATCTATCATTTTTAGTTTTATTTATACAAATCAATTAGAAGATTATTGAAGGTTTGTGATGATGATGTTTTGTTGTATTTATATATCGGACTATTTCCATCACCTAATATGAGTACTGAATGTTTTTAGAAAAAATTAACTTCATTTAAATATTCCAAATACATTCACCTGTTAGTAATAGCACAGCAAACAGGTTAGTATATGCACAATGTTTTGAAGGTATTATTCTCCCCTCTGCTTCAGGGATTGCTGCACTGAATGGTGACAGCACTAGCAAAGAATTGCTCACATGTCAATGGCAAACAATTCCATAGTTCAACCTAGTTTACTATATATAATGTATGGGCACCACTAATCGACTTTGCTCTTAAAAAGAAAAAGTGGAGAAATCAGGAGGAACCTCATAGATAAGTATATGAAATTTCTACTGACTGTTGTCTTTGACAGGATGACTCAATTGGTTAGAGCATTATCTTAAATTTAATACTAAAGAATGTAAGGGCTCAGGTTCAATTCCCATAATAGTATTGCCACTGGTCAGGCAAGCAACACCTGAAGAGGAGGATAGGATAATACTTCTCAAAACATTGTGCATATATTAATCTATTTGATGAGGTATTATTAAAAGTTGATTGTATTTGGAGTATTTAAATAAAGTTAATTTTTTTCTAAGGACATTCAATATTTATATTAGATGATGCAAATAGTCCAATATGCTCTACATAAATACTTTTTATATAATTAAGATATATATGAGAGATAGTGACCTGGGCCAACTGATGAGTACTGGTTTAGCACAAAATGAATCTTGGGGTAATTTGTCTTTTATTATATCTTTATTTAAGTGAATTTAAAAAGAATGGGGAAGTATGGAGGATATATATAACTATTAGGAAATTCCTTTAATGAAACATTCCAATCATTCTTATAATTATGAACATTAATAAAATATGAAGATATATTTGTGGAAAGCTATTTTTAATCACATCAACCTTTCACTGAAACATTTAAAAAAGTCAATACAACAAAATAACAAGTTACTGTTCACATCAAATATAACATTATTTAATCTTATTTCAGATGAAAATCTGTCTATCTCATAAAAACAAATTGGAACTAGATGCTTCTACCAGTAATCTTTCTTAGAAGAACATAGATACAACAAATTTAAAGCTTGACTCCTTGACATTATATATATATATATATATATATATATATATATATATATATGAAATACAAAAACAAGTTTTATATACGTAAAAACCTGCTATCGCTTGTATTAATGATCAATAGATGGAGCTTTACCAAGACCTCCAAACAAGTGTATTTGTTTACATAAACGTCAGAGTCAATATTCACTGTCTCTTTCATTTTGCTCCCTCACTGATGAGAGCAAATCAGCTTGAAATCAGATGATCTGAGGGTGGAGCAAAATGAAAGAGACAGTGAATATTGACTCTGACATTTATGTAAACAAATACGCTTGTTTGGAGGTTTTGGTAAAGCTCCATCTACTGATCATATATATATATATATATATATGATCCCTAGATGGAGCTTTACCAATAGCCCACTATCAAGCTTTGTTTACATAAATGCTGAGAGAGATAGAATTCAATATCTCTTTTATTGTCTACAACCTGTAAACCATGGTTTCGAACTAGTTGGCTCACATCAGTAAAGGATAGGAAGACTAGAAATTAGATCTAAACACCAACTCTACAATTAACATTTATGAAACACGTTTCTATCAGCTTGAAATCATGAATTTTTCAGATATGTAAATATCTTCAAATCCAGTCAAACAAACTAGATAGCTATATGGATCCAAATTCAGTTCAGTTTCACCATATAGTAAAAGCATCTGCAATCTATATCATTGCAAATACCAAACAAGTTATAAATTTTGTAGCTTGCTCATAGTTTGCATTTTATGATCACTAGATGGAGCTTTACCAATATCCCACTATCAAGCTTGAAGTTTTTGCAATGATATATGGTGAAACTGAACTGAATTCAGACCCATATAGCTATCTAGTTTGTTTGACTGGATTTGAAGATATTTACATATCTGAAAAATTCATGATTTTAAGCTGATAGAAATGTGTTTCATAAATGCTAATTGTAAAGTTGGTATTTAGATCTAGTTTCTAGTCTTCCTATCCTTTACTGATGTGAGTCAACTAGTTCGAAACCATGGTTTAACGATTGGAGACAATGAAAGAGATATTGAATTCTATCTCTCTCAGTGTTTATGTAAACAAAACTTGATAGTGGGCTATTGGTAAAGCTCCATCTAGTGATCATAAGATGCAAGCTATGAGCAAGTTACAAAATTTATAACTTTTTTTGTTTATCATTATATATAGTAAATGAAAAGTTTTTATCAGGAAATTAATTTTTTTTAATAGTTATCAATAATTGAAATATCTGCAGGGTAAATTATCTAAATCAGTGATAATGAAATATGATAATTTGCAAATGTTTTTACAGATTTTTTTGCTATAGATAGAGAAATTAATTAATCAATTGTCATGTAAACTCCTATTTTTATTCACCGGTTAACCTATCAATGAGGTATTTTCATATTTATTTGTTTCATATAATTGAATTATAGTCCATTATCAAACAGCGATAAAAGAAAATAAACTTTTAATTTTAATAGTTATTAACTTGAGAATGTGCATAAATTTAAATATTGCAATGGTCAGATATATATATAGCCAACAAAATTAATCCTAAGAACCAAGTAATTATCAATAAATTACATGTATGTGTGTAGCATCTATATAAACATTGCTACAGACAATGTAACGTCAAAACTCATTATCTTTGCCCACAGCACAAATACTGTATTTGATGTCAACATATATATATATATATATATATATATATATATATATATATATATATATATATATATTTCTTTTCTTAGATATAGCTAAGGTCAAAGAGACACAAACACACTTAAAAAATATAATGGCAGTTGTGATAAACAAAACACAAATGCGAGAGATAATGAGTAAATATCTCTATTAATAACAATAAAAAATGAGCAAAATGACAGAAATTGTCATATATGACTACCTTCATAAACCTAGGTTCAAACATAAAGGATTTCATTGCATTTTCTTATGTCAATGGATGTGGTGCCTAATTATTACAGATCGAAAATAAGTCAATTTATATCTTTTATTAAAATGGAGAGACTGTGTGTTCTTCATATGGGAATAAATTCCAGAGTGAATGTTCCACAGTGGTATAAGCTATTAATTAAATCATCATGAAAGCAGGGAGTAGTTGGAATTATTTATTTACAAACATTACAATCACAGTTATTAATTAATAACCACAAATGACTTTAAATTATAACTTTTCACATGATTGCTATTTCTAAATCTAAAGTACATTAAAAAAATACTGAATGTGGTGCAAGATATACCAAACCCAGATGCTTACCTGATGATAAAAAAAATGGATATGTCTTCATTAGCATGGCCACACTGAAAAAAATCAACAGATTATTGAGTCATATGAAGTAAGAAAGGGCATCTGCTTATATAACTGGTACTTAAACTTATCAATATATAACAAGAAGATGAATCTGCATTCATAAGAATATTAAAATGACAAAAGTTACCTGAGTATATATAATATATATCAAAGAGATAGTTGTCTGCCTTGACCTGACTACATCTAGAAAACATTGTTTATTCCTATGGAGCAGGAATGATCATCTTCTTATACATCTAATACATATACATGTATTATATAAAAAACAACAACTAGCAATG
>JAQFVV010000194.1:50000-172143 GCA_028023455.1 Epiperipatus broadwayi | reverse complement strand
AAGTCAAATCAGATTCAAACTCAGCTGAACCAAAACTGAATTCAAACCCAACTCAACAGCTCAGATAGCAGAAATCGACGGCACAGTGCCATGCACCAAGAACTAGCTCAACGGTTGGTGAGGACTAGAGACCCCTTTTACTGACACGAATATCAATTAACTTTGACTACTTTTAAATCGAATCATATGTATGTTCGGGTTGCCAACACAGACAGCGAGTATTAACATTTAAATACTTATAAAAGAATGATGAACTGAGAAACCAAGTATGTTAGAAAATATTTAATAAGAATAATTTGTTTCATTTCCATAAAACATAGAATGCATTAATTACCTCTAGTCTTTAAGAGAATTTACAAATATAATAAGAGTGGCGGTCCTTATCATATGCCAACAATTATTACACAACATAGAATTCTATGTCTATGCCCCCAACGAGAAATATAAAGGCGGATAAAGGTATTCATTAAGAACGGAAATGATTGTTCTAATTTTATTACGGTGGAATGTGAGATTTATTTTCACGTTCGGAAATCTATTCATGAAGAGCAAAACGTATTTTAGGGCATAACGTTAAAATTGATTTGAAACTTATTGAATTAATAATATATTTGAGAATTTGTTCGACTTTAATTTAAATCACTTCATCACGAATTACGAGCATGGAGCGGGTTTTACCGGAACAGAGATGCAACGGTACTGGCGGCTTATGAGGCAGAGAGTAAAATTGAACTATGATCGCTAGTCGATGATTGAAGTCCTATGGCGGCTTGCATCTAACAAGTCTTACGCCCTTTGATTAATGAATACGAAAGGAGGTACTTTCTTCCTTGAGAAATTTAAATAAGAGAATATGATCACCGAGCAGCCTAATGGAGCGGAAGATTGCCCTGAATCAGCAACGTTCGATGATGATGACTTGATGGTCATCGTTGAAAAATAAAACCCAGTAGAATGCTCTACGTGATGACTTGACCAATTAATTAAAGTCAAGCGGGCTTTTAAGAAAACTTATTTGAAAGTATTTGGAAACTATATTAACTATGCCCTAACAACGTGCTCTTCCTGAAGCTAAAGAAAATAACAAAGTGGAATTAAAATATAGTTAACCCTTCATCGACCCGTTTTGCAATAAAAATATTCAAAGATTATATTTAAATAAATATATATTAGTGGAACAAGAAATCAATATTTTAACCTTATGTGAGTATAAAAAAAACACTTGCAACTTAAGAGCTGGGGACATAGGTGAAAAACGGAGCTAATAATTTATTATTAGCCAATTATAAAAATAGTAAACATGTAATATTTCTTTCGATTCGATGATTGATAGAACTTATAAATTTAGTTCTAATGGGCAAGAATTACTATTTAAAATTAATATATTATTTGCGTGAGGCAAATAGATCAAAGGAGCTCGTCAAGTCGAGAGATTATTGGCATATAATTTTAAATACGACATTAAAGCACACAAATATATATATATTAAATGAACCGCCAGGTAAGAAAAGAAAAGTTTAAAGACTAGAGATTGAAAGAATTATGCTATAGATTTAAAAATAGCATTTTATAAATATTTTACATTGAAGAATAAAGAGCTCTTAAATAGGAGGAGAGCAGAATAAAGTTCGAACTGGCCAGAAAGTTTAACGTTCATTTAGAAATATATTACCCTTCCGTGCTGAGTCCTTAATATACACCTCCAGGTTGTCAAAACGCAGGCACCACTGATTGATTACTGGAACAGCATTTTAATAGCTTTTCATAATTTTAGCAGCATGATCAGTCCGGAAAAGATTCAGCAGCCCCATTGAAGATTTCTCGGGACTTTAGGAACCGTAGCCAGATTCCTGATGTTTTAGCCCTCTATCATGATGAAATACAATTTATACGCACAGAGTTCACTGCACTACTTGACAACAAAAGCTAGCCTTTTTTCCTGACTTTTCAGGGCTATATATACTGTTCACTGATGCCTCCAGCTAGCGCTCATTTTATTATCAATGTGTTTTTTTATAATTAGTTGTTTTCAAATACATTCCCTCGATAAGGCTTTCAAACTAATTAGCTTGAATTCCTTCTCTAATTGAAAATGAATTCTTAAAATCTGAAAATGATTTAATTAGAAAAATGAATCCTTATCTTTTTCCAATTCATAAAGCTTTACTATTGTTTTTAAGAATTTTAAAGCTTATCGAAGGAATGTAGCTTTTAATCACCAAAACTTTACAAATTATTTAAAGGTGAAAAAAAACAAGTATTCCCGACGCAATGAAACTTTCAAACAATTACATATATTTAATATTTACAAATATATATACGCACAATCCACGCAATTTAATATATATAAATTCATGAATATTTTATCATGAATTTATTTAGAGAATTGATCAATTTTAAACTAAACTAATTAATTTTGCTACGCATTTGAAATAAGTTATTCATTATGGAAATTAGCGTGGATTGAACGTATAAAGCCCCATTGCATTGGAAATTTAAGGTTAGTATTAGGGTAAATAACATGAAGCTAGGATCGAACTCAGATTCGACTGCTTCATTTCTTTTCACTTCAAAAAAAAACAATGAAAAAAAAATGACTTTACTTACGCAGGATATTGTTGCATAAGTGTATAGACTCTGGGAGAACAGCCTGAGCGTGAATAATATAACCTGCCCAAAGTACAAAAATTATACATGTCTCACTGCGATCAATTTTTTGAATATTCAACTTATATTAAGTTTAATAAATCGGTCCGTTTATCAAGTCTCATTTTTCCTATGGTCATGTCAGTTGGTCTTCTGTATATATATATCTGTCTCTACAGTTTATCTTACTGTTTCCCTGGATCAGATGGTACATATTGTTTTAACTGTCTGGCATTGTAATGGTCATAGTCCTGGTCTTTCCTGGTTGGCGTCAAGTTCCCATAGTCTATTGCAGTCAAAAAGTCTATGGTCTTTTCTATTGACATAGGGCACATCCCAAGCATGACTCTTTGGATCCATGGGGGTAAATGATGTCTAATCATCCGGATGATGTGTTGGTCCTCATATTTGAAGGCTGTGAGGGATTTGAATGTGGTCACTTGCTGGATGAAGTAAGCTGCGTATCCCTGTCTGTAGTTTTCTTGATACTTCTGTGTGTTCAGTCTATGCAAGATTCCCTCCTGCCTTTCCTGACTCCAATATTTTTTTAAGATGGCATTTTCATATCCTTGGATCATGGTAGGTGGTTTTTTTAATAGCTTCCACCATGCCTTGGCAGCTTCTCTTAAGTAGTGGCTCGCTATGATAACCTTTTCTTTTTCTGCTACAGTGTATAGGCAAAAAAAATCCTTAATGCTGTCTATGTGATCTATTGGATTTTCTCCTGGACTTCCCCTAAAAATTTGAACTTCCACAGAAGATATAATGGATGGTCTCGGTAGATTTCTTGGACTCATTTCGGGGTTTGTCTTCCATGTAGTCTGAACATCTTCCTTTTCCCTCTCTGTATTTGGATCAGCTTCTTCCACTGTTTCATGACTGACCTCATCTTCACTGTCATCTTCTTTGCTGTCCACAACTTCTTTTGGTGTGGTCTGATCATCATTTTTTTTGGAGCTTTGTAAGTGCCTATTGCTTGAGGATGCTTTGCAATTTCTGGGTTGGTTTGGATGCCTCGTGCTTCCTCAAGCCTTAAAATTCTTTCCATCATCATCATCATTATTTTTCGATCTTCTCTCATTTCTTCGAGGATCATATGAAAACTCTCTCGATCATCTTGAGCCGTCTTTCTGCTTTGATGGTTGCGCTTTTTTTTACTGATATGATTCTTAAAAGTGATCTCTCGTTCACTGGGGGTGGTTGAAGGCACATCACTATCATCAGTCAATCCTTGATCTAATTGTTCTTCCATCTTTGCAAGTGAATCAATATAATAAACAACGTGAATTAACTTATAGTACTCTCTGTATGCTTAAAAAATATTTTTTCTTCAGTAATTTTAACTAGGTATCTGACTACAGGTCCATTGTCCCAATCTTCATTAGCTGCTGCATATTATTTCCCCAATCTATGTAATCTGCTTTTTTTTTTTTTAGTTTGCCTATGCTTTGTTGATTAGCTCTTTATATTAACTCTTTGAGTGAGACATGTATTCAAAAATATCAAAGATAAGAAAAAACATTATTCACTTTCCCTTTGTTCAACTGTTCTGTTCTCCCATGTCTGAAAAAAAAACTATACAGTGATATACAAATATTATGTATTAGCAGGTAGAACAAATAATTCTGTATTGAACACACTTGGTTTTTATTATGGCGATTGACCCACTACTGTGCTGACAATCAAATTTGCTGACAAATTTATTTATATGGGCACCAGTGAGCAAAATGAAATCAATAGGGCATGTGATATAACCCATTGACCCCCAAACCACATATGATTGACTTAATTTTTGATAAAACAATTGAATTGATGATGAATATTTATTAATGAATAATAGATAACGCGTTCCTGACCTGAGTTTAAATATAGGAGTTTAAATATTACTAAGCATGAGGCTTCACACACACAAAGAAATGTCAAAATTAATATTACAAGAACTTTTATTGGTGATATTATTCTAAATCTTGCTAGCATGAAAGCGTGCAAACCATTTAAGCATTTTGCCAACTGCATCTGGCTGCTTGGTGTACACAAAGGGTCTTCACCTGCTTTGAGGTTACTCTAGAAATTATTGTCATTAAAGCGTAATGTCACACTGCATCGGACCGCTTGACAGATAATTCCCAGTTTGAAGGTCTTCGCCTACTTTGAGGCTACTAAAAATACAGAGCGAACATTAAATATATGTGCTAGCAAGCAATACTGTAAAATTAAGACTTTTAACATGATATCACAACGGATATCTTATATTATAAAACTAAGATACTAATTAATTTTGACATAGAAAAACATTTCATTTATGACATAGACAAATTATTTCACTTATTTTACTCCTATGCTTTGATCTGCTCTTACTACTTTGCTAACGATATTTTCTTACTGTCATGAACGCGTATAAACAAACGTATAATATATATATATATATATGGATATATAGTACACGTATAACTAATTACACATATACTTAAATAATTATTCTAACAGTCTTTTGCATTTAAAAAAAAATCTTGAATACATTTAACTATAAAGAAGAGAATTAGAAAGTGATATTTTAATTTATTAAATCATTTCAGTTATGCATTATAAATCGCATAACTTTTTCAAATATATAAAACATTCTACAAAAATATCACTTTAAACATTTAATTTATTGAGATCTGAGTAACTAAAACAAAATTACTATCTCCAGGGCATGTGTGGGGTTTATTAAGTCGAGCCACAACGATTGGGCAGCCAAAAACATAACCATGTACCGGTCGAAACCCACCACCACCGCAAGTCAAATCGGATTCAAACTCAGCTGAACCAAAACTGAATTCAAACCCAACTCAACAGCTCAGATAGCAGAAATCGACGGCACAGTGCCATGCACCAAGAACTAGCTCAACGGTTGGTGAGGACTAGAGACCCCTTTTACTGACACGAATATCAATTAACTTTGACTACTTTTAAATCGAATCATATGTATGTTCGGGTTGCCAACACAGACAGCGAGTATTAACATTTAAATAATTATAAAAGAATGATGAACTGAGAAACCAAGTATGTTAGAAAATATTTAATAAGAATAATTTGTTTCGTTTCCATAAAACATAGAATGCATTAATTACCTCTAGTCTTTAAGAGAATTTACAAATATAATAAGAGTGGCGGTCCTTATCATATGCCAACAATTATTACACAACATAGAATTCTATGTCTATGCCCCCAATGAGAAATATAAAGGCGGATAAAGGTATTCATTAAGAACGGAAATGATTGTTCTAATTTTATTACGGTGGAATGTGAGATTTATTTTCACGTTCGGAAATCTATTCATGAAGAGCAAAACGTATTTTAGGGCATAACGTTAAAATTGATTTGAAACTTATTGAATTAATAATATATTTGAGAATTTGTTCGACTTTAATTTAAATCACTTCATCACGAATTACGAGCATGGAGCGGGTTTTACCGGAACAGAGATGCAATGGTACTGGCGGCTTACGAGGCAGAGAGTAAAATTGAAATATGATCGCTAGTCGATGATTGAAGTCCTATGGCGGCTTGCATCTAACAAGTCTTACGCCCTTTGACTAATGAATACGAAAGGAGGTACTTTCTTCCTTGAGAAATTTAAATAAGAGAATATGATCACCGACCAGCCTAACGGAGCGGAAGATTGCCCTGCGTCAGCAACGTTCGATGATGATGACTTGATGGTCATCGTTGAAAAATAAAACCCAGTAGAATGCTCTACGTGATGACTTGACCAATTAATTAAAGTCAAGCGGGCTTTTAAGAAAACTTATTTGAAAGTATTTGGAAACTATATTAACTATGCCCTAACAACGTGCTCTTCCTGAAGCTAAAGAAAATAACAAAGTGGAATTAAAATATAGTTAACCCTTCATCGACCCGTTTTGCAATAAAAATATTCAAAGATTATATTTAAATAAATATATATTAGTGGAACAAGAAATCAATATTTTAACCTTATGTGAGTATAAAAAAAAAAAAACACTTGCAACTTAAGAGCTGGGGACATAGGTGAAAAACGGAGCTAATAATTTATTATTAGCCAATTATAAAAATAGTAAACATGTAATATTTCTTTCGACTCGATGATTGATAGAACTTATAAATTTAGTTCTAATGGGCGAGAATTACTATTTAAAATTAATATATTATTTGCGTGAGGCAAATAGATCAAAGGAGCTCATCGAGTCGAGAGATTATTGGCATATAATTTTAAATACGACATTAAAGCACACAAATATATATATATATATATATATATATATATATATTAAATGAACCGCCAGGTAAGAAAAGAAAAGTTTAAAGACTAGAGATTGAAAGAATTACGCTATAGATTTACAGTAGCATTTTATAAATATTTTACATTGAAGAATAAAGAGCTCTTAAATAGGAGGAGAGCAGAATAAAGTTCGAACTGGCCAGAAAGTTTAACGTTCATTTAGAAATATATTACCCTTCCGTGCTGAGTCCTTAATTTACACCTCCAGGTTGTCAAAACGCAGGCACCACTGATTGATTACTGGAACAGCATTTTAATAGCTTTTCATAATTTTAGCAGCATGATCGGTCCGGAAAAGATTCAGCAGCCCCATTGAAGATTTCTCGGGACTTTAGGAACCGTAGCCAGATTCCTGATGTTTTAGCCCTCTATCATGATGAAATACAATTTATATGCACAGAGTTCACTGCACTACTCGACAACAAAAGCTAGCCTTTTTTCCTGACTTTTCAGGGCTATATATACTGTTCACTGATGCCTCCGGCTAGCGCTCATTTTATTATCAATGTGTTTTTTTATAATTAGTTGTTTTCAAATACATTCCCTCGATAAGGCTTTCAAACTAATTAGCTTGAATTCCTTCTCTAATTGAAAATGAATTCTTAAAATCTGAAAATGATTTAATTAGAAAAATGAATCCTTATCTTTTTCCAATTCATAAAGCTTTACTATTGTTTTTAAGAATTTTAAAGCTTATCGAAGGAATGTAGCTTTTAATCACTGAAACTTTACAAATTATTTAAAGGTGAAAAAAAACAAGTATTCCCAACGCAAAGAAACTTTCGAACAATTATATATATTTAATATTTACAAATATATATACGCACAATCCACGCAATTTAATATATATAAATTCATGAATATTTTATCATGAATTTATTTAGAGAATTGATCAATTTTAAACTAAACTAATTAATTTTGCTACGCATTTGAAATAAGTTATTCATTATGGAAATTAGCATGGATTGAACGTATAAAGCCCCATTGCATCGGAAATTTAAGGTTAGTATTAGGGTAAATAACATGAAGCTAGGATCGAACTCAGATCCGACTGCTTCAATATATATATTTTAATTTAAAATAGAATATTAATTATATAATCAAATAATTTAAGGATAGCCTGAAGTTAATTGGGTGGACATGTGTGTGAAAATAAAACTGATTTTATTATTATTATTATTTATTTGTAATAAATGAAATGTATTTAAACAATAAATATAAAAATCTAAATGAATTTAAACAATAGGCAGTTAAAAATCTTAGCGTTCCTGGAAATCTATGCACGTGAAATGTATAAAAACAAAAAACAGTTTAAAAATCGTGCTTTTTATTGTTATAGCACCGGTAACAAAAGACAGCAATTAAAATTAAAATTTAGAATGCTAAAATGGAGTTTTACTTTTTCTTTTAGTTAAATTATAAACATTTTAAAAGTCAAATGCTGTAACTAAAAGTTTATCAAATTCAGAGGAAAGAAAATGAAACAAGAAGTAAGAATAATTGATAAATTATTAAATAATTAAATCGTGTTTTAAAAGTTGTTGAAGTAGATTTGAATATTTTAAATCTTTTCAAAAAGAATAACAAGAATTAAGTCTGCTGAAAATTGGAAAAAAAAAAGAATGAAATAATTTTCTTAATATATATTTAAAGCGCTTCAATACAAATATATGATTATAAATAATTATTAAATTGTACTTTAATATGAAAATGGGCTAGAGCAAAACATTATATTGTGTGTCATGGTATTTCCTACCAGCTGCATTAAACCTCTATATCTATCTATCTATCTATCTATCTATCTATCTATCTATCTATCTATCTATCTATCTATCTATCTATCTATCTATCTATCTATCTATCTATCTATCTATCTATCTATCTATCTATCTATCTATCTATCTATCTATCTATCATATATATATATATATATATATTTCTACTTTATTGTAAACACACAAGAAGTTTCCTGCAGTCCAAAGTAAACAAGGATTGAAATACTTTATGGTGAATTAAATGAGGATCAAGGTGTTTACCATTAAACACAACTACAGGATACGCCATTGTACCTATCTATCCTTGCTAAGGGAAATGATTTACTAAGTGAAACTGCTTTGAAGAACAACTTGCCTAACTATCAACTACTACTACTTCTATTATGATGATTTTGATGAACTTTGTTTCAATTACAATTTTTAATCAAAGAATCAATATTGTAAATTTTTGTTTATTTTTTTTTATTCATGTTATCTGTTGTATTTTCACACTCTGATGCTGAAGCTTCATTTTTCAGAATTAGCAAAGAAGAAAAGGGGGGATTATTCATTTTGATAATTTTATATTTTCATTGTAAATAAAATTTAGGTTTACCCATCTGCTTCACATCAGGTTATCCATATAAATATGGAGGTAGGTTAAATTACAACACTTATGCAGAATACATATTATATGTTTTATTTTGTGATTAACCTTGTACATATATGTTCCAGTATGTTTGACTAATCAACTAGTATCTGTCTCTATCATATATATAAATTGGGGAAACTTGTTAAATAGGTTGTGAACATCTGCAAATATATAATTTAGCTAGCCAGCATCTCAATGATATTAAATAACTAAAGTTTATTTTTCTATATAATTATGATTTGTAGAGAATGAGTGACATAGGTGGATTTCTATCATGGGGTATAAGGGTTGGATTATAATAATCATTAATTAGTAAAATGGTAGGGGTTCACATGTGACACATGTACATATTATTTTTAATTTTTTTTTATGATTACTATTGTTTTTATACTTGATATTTATTATTGTTAATAAATGTTTGAGAGTTTGTATTATTCCAGTCTCTGGTTTTTTGAGTTGTCCTGACATTCCACAGTTTATAAATAATTAGGCATGCATACACATCTATTTTTCTTATCATATAAAAGCTTGAAAATAAAACAAATATAATAAATGCTAGTTGTAACCTATATATAGGTGCAGGTGTTGCTGTGTGTATCTGTTCATACCTGCTAAAGGAGTCAAAAGCAATATTCTCTCTGGGTTTAAATATTAGGGCATAACAGAATTAAAAAGGGGGGAAATGGATGAACTAACATAAATTGCATTTAATATTATTAAATAGGGATAGAGTTAGTCAATTAAAGGGTATGCAATCATTGGTTAAGCATTTCATCAGGTTCTCATTAGCACTCTATCAGATGACCCACAGTCTGAACATAGTTGGATGCAATTTTTTTTCCTTCTAAGCCTGGTAGGTCTCTGCAGATTGTTTCATTAGGGGTAATAAATTAGAGCATAATAACTTATCCCCTCACCATATTGCTACATCTGCATAGTAGTACAGTCTGCAAGTTAGTTGCCCATCCATTACATCTGATGTGCCAACATTGGGCTTGGTTAGTTTATGACTGTTGATGAAGAGTACTGCTCATTATACTGGTGTTAGCAATGTTTGGGATTAGTTGTAATCATTCCATCCGTTATATCTGTCATCATCAACTTTTGGGGCTAGTGGTACATCGTTCCGTCCGTTATACTACTAATAAATGAAAATTCATCAATGAATGATATTACATTCTTAAATAGTTTCTGTATATATCATATAAAGCAAAAAATAATAAATTAAATGCTGAATATAGTGCACAATCTAATATAAACTGATTAATAATTCTAAAGAAAAAATTAATAAAAGCATAATTATAACATTATATATAAAATTATTTAACTTTGTGGGACTTAATATATTGATGAATACAGTATTATGAAAGAGTCAAAACACATAACATAAATAATGCTCAAACATTATTTATGCTACTACTTAAATGAAATGCGCAATTATTTTGATTTAGATAAAATTAAAACATTGAATGAAGAAAGGAATAATAAAAAAGGAAGAATAGATAGAAGAAATTATTATTAAACAGAGAAAGTAATTTTTTCAATAAAAATATACTAATATAAAAATTTATAAAGCTTGGAATATAATATGAAATAGTGCATGAGGGGCAGGGGAGGGGAATAATTGTATTTATTTTATAAGTGAAAGCAGTTGAGAAAAATTATATAGCAATAATTGAAAGTGCTTTTGGAATTATTATTTAATATTTTAAAAGTAATTACCATAATTTATATATTTAGTCATTATATAGATTGTTTACAGTTTATATATATATATACAATCAAATTGCTTAACAACATTTAAATATATGTAATTAATTGTTTACTTACCACTTCGAGCACCAGTTAAATTACTTGCTCAATCATTAAATGACATCAAAAATCAACAATCACTCTGCAAAATATATCTGGTTTAAATATAGCTTTTTTCACATTCTGACTTGGAATATAACTCATTCTTTATATTCTTAATAATAATTTTGTTTTTATATTAGTATTACAATTTAGACTAACTTGTTCTTAAAGCATGCATGTGCCATGCAGTAATTTTTTATTTTAAAGCTTATCTCAATGCGGTCACTTTATATAAACTTTATTTTTACTAAAACCGTTATCAATTTAATAAATATCCGAAAATGTTATCAAATTATCTAATCACATTATTAAATATACATGATCAATTTATTAGGAGTAATTAGCAATTAAATCACTGGTTAAGTTATTTATTTACTCAATATATAATATTAAAAAAAATCACAGACAAATATGTTTGAGAAATAGCACATTGAAATAAGTTTTAAAATAGAACCACTACATAGTGTATTCAAACTTTAATGACAAGTTGGACTATTTTTTGATATTAATGGAATGAAATCATTCTATTGACATGAAAGCTCGTCTATATTCCAAGGCAAAAGATTTTATTATATCCTATGGAATAATTGTTTGTTTTATGTATTGATTGAATAAATAATTTAATGGGCACTCTGAATTTTTTAATTTGTTTAATGTTTTTTTGTTATTGTCGTTGCTTTATATAAATATTTTTTAATGCATATAATTAGATAATCCACTAGTTCTATATAAATTTAAATATTCATATTTAACTTAATATAATTAATTTTGACAGACTTTCAGACTTGACTGAGACTAATAAAATCACTAATACTCTTTCAATAATAGCAAAAAGATAGCGGGTGTCAAAAAATAACTTTTTTTTTTTTCATATGTCATAGCATCGGCCGGGAGGCGAACCCACAACTGTTTGCAACCTACTACTTGCTTGCAAGGCGGCTGAGATGACCTCTCGGCTAATAACGCTTGACAAAAAAATAACAATTTATCAGTAAATTTTTTACTGAGAGAAGACAGTTAAAATATGAAGAATAGAAGGAATATGATTTTTTGAAAATGATCCATTAAACAAAATTATTATTTAAAGTCTTATAATTGATTTAAAAAGAGTTAATATTGATATAGCCAAATATAATTGTGAATTGGTATGGAAAACTATAGATGAGAATAAAAATCTCAAAAGTGTTGAAAAATTGTTTCAACAATAAGAAATATTGAATTATTACTAAAATGAGAAATGATATCATAAAATATGTGGAAGAGTTCTATAAAGAATTACTGTATATGGTAATAAAAAAACAAGAAAAAATAATCCTATCATTGCTACAGTTTTTGAATTGCCAAGTATTTTAAATAAAAAGATTAAGTAAAAACTTTTGAAAATATTGAGAAAAAATTAGATGCAGAAATTAAAAAGTGTTGGAAAATATATAACAAATGTCTAAATGACAAGATATTTCAGATGATTAGAATAATGCAGTAGTAGTATTGATATTAAAAAAGATATTATAAATTGCAGATCTATCAGTCTTTTATCAGTTCTATACAAAAAAATTTCCATTACAATTACAACTCATCTATAGCAAATTTGGATTCAAACCAAAAAAAAAAAAAGGTCAAAATAGATTTAAAAATAGTTTTACACAGTTGATTACTTCTAAATATTGAGAGAAATTATAAAAATGACCAATGAATGCAAATTACCATTATGCTTTGGATTTGTAGATAATAAAAAGACATTTGAGTTTGTAAGCATTTTATAGTGGTTAAAATTTTAAATCATCAAGATGTAGACCCAGAATATTATTATATTCTAAAGAATATTTATCATAATACAAAAAAGATTAATATTGAGAAGAGTATTCAAGAGGGTAATTTCACATCACCAAAACTTTTTACAGCAGTTTTGCAAGAAGTATTTTGCATATTAAATGGAAAGCTAAGGGAACAAAAGAAAATGGAGATTATTTAAGTCATCTAAATTTTACAGATGCTGTAGTTACTTTTGAAATAATGCTTTAGAGTGTTGGGAAATGATATTAGAATTATAAGATGAAAATAAAAATGTTAAAGACAAATGCTAAAAAGTCTAATATAATTTTTAATGAATTTTTTTTATTATAAATATCATGCCTATACATAATAGATTGATGATGAAATTTATAGATATATTTAGCAACTAATTACCACAATGGTGAATGTTAAAATTAAGTAAAAAAATTAAAAAAACAAGACAACCAAAAAACATTACATGATCCCAATTGGTACAATGCTTTTCAAAAACAAACTCATTCTACTTCAGTTGTGCCATCTATTATAAGCTTGAGTAATTAATAAATACAAGGTGGTAAATGGAGCATACCAAAATATATAATTACTAAACTTGTCTAACTACATAACTATACAAACAAATACATTTAGACTCAAGACATTTTGAAGTTTCAAGCTAGTAGCTTGATTATAAAAAATAAAAATAGTTGCTGAATGATATATTAGCTCTAAGAGATCATAATCCATTAACATCTGAATCAAGCTGTTTTTGATGATGACTATAAAACAGAAACTAGTTTGGGGATATGTATATGATAGCACTGCATATGGATTTAATTAGTTCCATCACCTAATATCTATTGATTATTCAAACTTACAATAAATGACAGCATTTAATTTATAATAGAGTTTGGTCTTAAAAAAGATAAGAACACTATGGAAGCTGGTAAGCTGGTAGAATTTTGGATCAAACTTAATAATTTGGGATAAATTATTGAAGTTTTATTATAAAATAAATTTCAACTGCTGAGTTTCAGTTTAGTACAAAATGCATCTTGGGAATCATTTGCCTTTTATTGTGTCTTTATTCATATGTGCCTTCTCCTTTTATACTAGGAGGTATACCTCTCTCATAGACCTCATCTATTATACTCCTTATTTACACTTTTTAATTGATTCCTAACTCCAACCTATAGCCTTTTCCAACCATTTGGCATTATCCCTTGAACTCACTATCTCTAAATCTTGATTCATGCAATATTCCCAAGACTTAGCAAAACCATGAGAATCCTTCTCAAGTCCACATTGCCTGAAGCCATCATCTCTGAGGCATACATATATTTTCACAAGATTTTCTCTGCCACTGGTCAATGCCTGGTTTTCCTTCATCCACATTTTAATGTCCCAAATTTCTAACTATACCTCACATAATAAAGGGCCATCATCTCTCCTCTTGGAACTTGAATCACTCAACAACACCCTAAGAAATCTTTCTCGTAATACAATCCCTGTGGAATCCATCATTAGCCTAAAATCCCAATACAAGAATAAGGAGTTAATTTTGGCAGAATATCTCTCTATTAAAAATTTTCTTGAGTCATCCCCACAATTGGTCCAGAGGCTACATTAGGTGGGACAACTGGTCCAGAGGCTACATTAGGTGGGCTCTGGATCATAGAGACAAAAGACTCACTCTATCATTGATTATTGTGAAAAATAAACTTTATTCTGGATCTAACATGTTTCTCAAAATTTTTTCATACTTCAGGGGAAAGTCTCCACCCCTCCATCTGACTACAGACAGGATTCAACTTGGGATTCTACACCCTCTGATTATGGTATTTCAGAAAGAGATGTTCTGGCCAAATTAACCTCGATGCCTGAACACACCCATCTGGGGCTACATGCAATCCTTCGATTCCTACTGTTACACTTGTCTAAATTGTCTGTTCCAATCATGTACAACTTAATTAATTACATTTCTTTCAATGTCCAAGACATCAGTGGTCTTCATCCCATAGTGATAGTGCCATTCTTAAAACAACATAATTCCTTTTCCGCTGAAGAATCTGCGGCCCATCTCTATAACCTCACTGATGGTCAAGGTCATTGAGTCTATTATTAAGAACAAAATTTCAAAATAAAATTCTTCCCCTTATTTCACAATACCAATTTGTGAAAAGGGGCAGCTCAACTGAAAATGCCATCAATTTATTTAAAAATCACTATTGACCACATCAGATCCCCCAGGCAATCTAGACCAATGGTTGTACAGCTCAACATCACTGTTGCCTTTGATTCTATCCAAATCAATACCCTTTTAACCTTACTTGGTGAATATGACATCTCTTCTGGAATCATCAATATTATTAGGAACCTATACAATCATGAAGTGAGCATCTTGCTGAATGGGAAGGTTTCCTTTCCTTTTTCCACCACATCCTGCATTCCACAGGGCTCTTCTCTCAGAACCCTGTTTTTCATCACTTACCTCAACCCTCTGCTCCTTCAAATTGAGAGTTCTCTTCCTGGCAGTTATATCCCAACATTAAATACATCAATTCATCATCTCACCTATATGGATGACTTGTACATTTTTCTTCCTTCAAAAAAAACACTAATCCCCAGACTTCTTTCAGTGCTTAGAGAGTTCTCAGATCAAACTGGCTTCCAATTTAATATGGCCCAATTCATCTGCCTATTATTTATATTCTGGTAAGATAATTCCTGATCAATTTTCAGCAAAGCCTCAGAACTTCTTAGGCTTTCTTATATTTGAATCTGCCTCTGCCATAAGGAGATCTGTCCAAAATAAGCTACTTCAATCCACACAGAAGATCACATCCTCCTTATCCAAAGTTTACATGTCAATGTTCACCAAGTCCTCCCTTATCAATATGCTAATATTCCCCAGAATATCCTATTTCACCCCAGTGGTCAATTTCAGCAAAGTCTTCATCAGGAAGATACACAAGATATGCACTGATCTGATTAGAGGGGGAAGAAGTGCAACCATCAGCTTGAGAAGCCTACAGAAACACACAAAGTTTAATGGGTTATCCCTACATTCCATAGATACATTTATATTTCAATGTTCCTACAACTCTGTCTACAGAATGTGCCTGCAGTATCCCAACTCCTTGCCATTTAAGGAGATCACTCCCACAGACAAGCCTCCCCCTATTAACACTGGTTGGCTGGCAACCCTCATATCTCTTATTTCCAAATTTATTACTCTTCCTAACAAGCCATCCTCAATGAAAATCAATTTTTGTGAAGCATACTACATCTTTAATCCTGATGTTTTTGCAGGTTCAACTCTACTCTGGCTTAACAACCATCTGCTAATCAAGAAATTTAAGCGATGGTTCCTTGAACCCAAATTCTTTGACTTTCTGTTAAAGATAAACCTCAATGCATTGCCTACTAAACATTTTCTTGTACATCATCGAGGATTCTCAAATAGATTCCACTTGCACCCTATGCCTTAGAGAAGAGGAAACTTCTCTTTACCTCCTCTGCTACTGTGTTTCCCTTCAACCCTGCAGAGACTTTATAGCCTCCATACTAAATGATGAAAAGCCTCCCTTATCTACTCTCATTGACAATATACTGTGTGGATCCATCCCAGAGATATGCTCATCAACATTCTTATTGTTTTCATTATGGTACACCTGGTGCTGGCTCACCTTTAATTATGCACTAGAGTGCCCTCTTTATTTATACATTGACAAAATGGAAAAATTTGGAAAAAGGACCAGAATTTGGCCCCTCCTATATCTACGATGCCCCATGAAAGCTAATTGATTTGCCTCCCTAAGGTGGATTCCTTTCATACCTGAATACATATCTCCTATCATGGAAATGATTAGTATTATTATTTTAATTTTAAAAAAAAAAAATAGAAAGTACCTATTGTTAAATAAGAAATGAGACTTTTACTATAGTAAAGAAATATATTGTTACTTTGAATTTAAAATAAACAAAATTTGATTAAAACAAAAAAAAAAACTTTTACATAAATAAATCTACAACTACAGATTACTCATGTAACCAAAGCAACCAAAACTATGTAAAACCATGTAACTAATCCACAGTATGTAAAAATTCCTGTAATCTGGTGGAAAATAATAAATCAACTTTTATATATGTAAACCTACAACTACGGATTGCCTATGTAAACTCAGCAATCCATGCTATGTAAACTCTTGTAACCCTTTAAGACAAATAAAGCTTATCATTTTAAAAAAAAGAATAGGTGGTGGTGTGGACGTTATTTAATATATTTATTTACATTAAAAATATATGTAACATTATTAAATAATTATAAAATTGTATACATAGAAATATATAAAGAAATAAACTAAATAAAAGAAAAATGCAGATTAAATTAAATAACACATCTTTGAATTCAAGATAAACATTTAATAATAAGAACAAAAACAGCTTATTGTAAGTCAGCATTTCATTATTAAAAAGTAGTCTTATTTTTTTATTGACTGATTTTATAATTGGAATATGTAGTTTACTAAGAATAAATTATTTTGTTATCTGTTAAATGATGAATTAATTGGATAAATAGATTCCTATGATATAGCCACTCTTGGAGCCATAATTTGTTTTTAACATTCATAGATATATATCTATCTCTGTAATACATATTCCACTATTGTTCATAGAATAAAAGTGCTTAGCTTGGAAGATAAATTAGCATCTATCTAACTAGACAAAACACAAAAGAAAAAGAGTGCATTTTTATATATTTTTATTGTAGAGTTTAAAATCCAATTTTACTATTTAGCTAAATCAATATGTTTAATAAAATGTTAAAAAAGATGTTAAGTGTCTAAAAGTTTTAATTTGGTCACTAAATAACTTGCATATTCTATCAATCAACTAAAACTATTGATTATTAAAGAAAATATAATGGAAAAACATTCATAAGTGGATCTAATTCCACTATTGATAATAAAAATTTTAGACACATTGGTTTCGTCATATTATGATTTTAGACTGCTTTACACACTACGCTTGTATTTACATTTAAATTTTGGTAGAAGTATTATGCAATATACATTTTGGATTTCTGATAGCAGATTTATTAGTAATACCTAATTGATAGAAATAATATCTTGACAGCATGGGTAATATTTACATTAAAAATATTGTGTATTGATAGTAACTTGGGTATTATAGAATATTGTCATGAAAGTTTTTACATTGATGTATTGTATAAAAAATTCATTTAAGATCAGCCATTCCAAACATCCATATTGCAAAATATTCTCAAGATTTTAAAAAGAAAAAGATTGATATATATTTATGTCCCAAAGACAAGTTATTGTGTTTTTTTATTTATCTCTATATTTCTTTAACAACTGAATTGATAACAGATTGGACAATTTTAATAGTAGAATCCAGTTTATTGATTATTAAATAATGATTTGGACCAATTGCTTAATGATAATAAAAACATTTCATACAAATTATGATGACTTTGCTTTTGTCTGGTGAATATATGGCAATTATCCTTAACTTAATATAGAAAATTGAACAAAATAGAATTAAAATTGTTGTGACAACAGATCCAGAAATGATATGCAAATTTACTAAAATTGTGGTAACTTTTACTGCGATATAATTTCAATGATAAATACTCTGACTGCTCAAATTAACATTATAATGTATTTGAATTTGGAGCATTTTATAATTTTGTGTATATTAGACTCAAGATAAAATATGTTATTTGAACAGAAATTTATTAGTTTATGAACTTTTTTTCCAATTATTTATTCTTTTGACATTAATAGGTAGTCCTTATCAATCCATTATCTATTTAGATTTATTATATACGATTGTGCATTAATTTTCTTTACATTCATCATAAGTATTATTTTGACCTTCAAAAGTATGTTGCTTTTTTTGGATTTTGACTTGGAATTATAACATATTTTGGGGGATTTTTGACCTGATTATGACTGAAACAAAAATGTCATCACTTCCAGATAAATTAGATGTTGAAGTAGTATTACTATTTCTATATTGCAAGGGCTTATTGCTACCATTTTATTAATAGGAGTGATAGTGTCTAAAGAAAAATGAATGAATTCTGGATCTTTTCTTGTAGAAAGCAAATAAAAAAAAGCTTCATTTTCAATAAGTATGTTATTAATATCAAGGTTTTTAGTAGACCTACCTTTTTAAGATAATTTTTATTGTGGAACCATGCTTAACTACACAAGATCACAAATTAGATTTGAATTTTAATCAAATAAAACCTAATGTGCCAAAACAATTGTATATCATCATTTTAGTAGTCAATTAGTAATAATATTATCTAGCCTAAAATATTTGAAATGTTTCATGTACTTATGTGCATGGAAATTTATGTCATGAGATTATGAAATGAATATCATTTAATATGCATCTGACTTTTTGCTTGATTTTAAAGTCAAAATTAATGATATTAATTGGATCAGATTCCATAAATGATAATTGGATCAGATTCCATACAAATCTTAATTGTATATATATATTTTTAAAACATTCAAAAACAAAGATTCAACGGGATTAGCTCCCTTCATTATATAATAGAAGTGGGTTTTTTTTTCATTTAAGATTAATATTCTAGATTCTGCTTTATTATAATTAGGCACCCTTTTGTAAACTATTAACATAGAACTTTATTAAAAAATAGTGAAATAAAATAAATAGAATTATTATGGTCAATTTTAATTAAAGTTTCTAAACAATTAACATAAGATGGTCTTTAGAAAAAAGCATTAGTTTAAGTATTAATGCTGGAGATAATTAAGAATATACTTGAATTGAAAAGTTTTACACATCTTCAATAAGAATTTAATTTGAGAAATGAATTTGAAGTTGTTTTTTTAATAATTTAAAAATTTTTTGCAAATAAAATTATTTTTAAAAAAAACTTTGGAAGTTTTATTATCAAAACAGGCAAAACTCACTATACATATTGCCACACCCAGCAAGCTAGAGTAATCAATGGATGCCAGAAGGCTTGTGCATAAAATCCCATCTAGTGCCTACTCGTCCAATATCCCCAGACTAGTTTTTGGCTTGTGGCCTTCATCAGTGAAGAGCCTTGGATCAGAGAGCACTGCACCTAGATAGTTTTGCCTGTTTTAATAACAGTTATAAGCAAGCATAAGAAGTGGGGATCATGTGATGTTTATTGGCTTAAGTTTTATTATCAATAATTTTAGAATTTCTTTCCAAAGTGCAAATTTTAAGTTTGTTGATGTAAAATCAACAATATGATTTATCAATATCCCAGCTTAATGACTTTATTGTGGAGAGGGGTTGATATATTTATTTTCAGAAATGAGTGAAAAATCAAAATAATTTTTATTTTTTCATTTTCAATAAAAGTGGACAGTCAATAGTTATTATATTTTATTTTATCATTATTTTTTGCACTTGAGTTTTTTTTATTTACTCAAAGTATTAAGAATTTATTATATACACCCTATTTTCATATTAATCTTAATGTTATTTTCGTTATCAATAATTAATGAAATTTTTTTTTTTTTTAGTAAAACAGTATACCTCAGCGTTTTTCTCTATGCTATACAGTTGAATGTATTTGGAATATTTAAATAAAGTTAATTTTTTCTAAATACATTCAATACTTATATTAGATGCTGGAAATAGTACAATACATAAATACAATTAGCATTACTTATCTGTGTAGAAACAATGTTTCCAGTAATGTTTTAGTAATACTTTTTAAAATTGTGTATCACTTTTAAAAAGATATTAATAATCAGCATTTCTTTTATTGGTAGATTTATTTTGAAAACTAATAATAGAATAATTATATTTATCAATATTGATAACACTATAAGGATGTTTCTTGATGGAAATTGATTTATTGCACACTGTGTATAAATATATAAAGTAAATTTTAATTTTTTAAAAATAACCTTTTGTTAATATAACCATTTATGTAATGTTTATAAAAACTAAAACTAATTTAAAATATGCATATTTTAATTAATAATGTTATTTTATACTATAATATTAATATTATTTGCTAATAATGCTTAAGGCTAGATAGGTTTACAAATTTAAATATATGAAAGCAGTCAACACTTAAATAATACCAATATCAATATTTATTGTAAAATATTGTATCAGTATATATTGTATCTTTATTGTAAAAGGCTGCCTTAATATCAGATTAGGATTATTGATTGTTATGGATAATGGCATTGTTTAAGAGTTAATTGCTTTCATATATTTATATTTGTGAATCTATCTAGCTTTGGGCATTATTAACTTTATTATCTAACATCAACAAATTAAAAAAATCCTTCTTTTTCTTTTCAAAAACGTTATTATTTTATATTAATAATGTAGTTTCAGTGGAATTTGAAAGTTATAATTGTCTATTGGTTAATCTAATTTCAGAACAGATTATATTTTTCTGTTTAATGAGGTTTATTTAAACTTCTTTGAATTAATAATCTCACTTTCTATAGTCAAGTTGCTATCTTTAGCGTCTGTTTAAACATATTGAACCATAGATAAATGTGGGTGTCCACCTCTATTGTAAAAGGAATTTGCCTTGATAACAGATTGATAATGTTGACTGTTATTGAAATTGTATTGTTTAATTGTCTGTTTTTATATATTTATAATATTATTTGATATTTATAAATAATTATTATTAATAATAATAATTTATTCCCTTTTATGCCTTCATTAAATAAAACTTTAAAAATTTTTAAAATCATTTTGCAATGTGATATATTGTAGCTATTTCTTGTCCAATGTCATGCTAATAAGATTAGCTACTATTAATTTATTTACATATTGCATTAACAAAATCCTTATTTTTAATTACTATTTTTTATTCTACTTTTCAAAAATCTTTTTAATTTTCTCAACAATTTCATTAATTCTCACTCAGTCTTAATCTTTTACTATAAATATTTAATTTCATTATTTTTAATTTATTTTTATTAAAGCTGATTATTCTAATAATAAATGTTATTTTTCTATCCCACACCCACACGAATCACATGATAAATTTACAGCTTTTTTTCAGTTCTTAGTCTTTTCATTTATCTATAGATTTTCTGCACTGGTCTTAAATAATAAATTGTCACTTATTATTATCACACTATCACTGACTTCAGTATTGATCATACTTTGAAATCATTTTTTTATACATCGTTTGTCCCTTTTTACTTACTAAATGTTTTTATTCTTTTTATCTCAATTCCTAAAACCTTATATGTCTAATATTTTTTTGGAATGTTCAATTATGTTTTTGTTTAAGTACAGTGAAATATAATTTTCATTTAATTCTTTTCATATTTTATTAAAATTGCCTTAACTAATTTCTTTGACATTCATTCTAAATAAAAATTATTTAGGAGGTCAGTTTCCATAAATTGTAATCTTCCAAATATTTTAAAATTGCTCTTAATGTTTTTTATGTGAAATGATGACAAGACCATTTCACTTTATTTTTCTGCCACCCACACTTCCTCCAAATGTGTATTTTCCTACTATTCATATGTCTTACTCAAAACTCTGAATATTTTATAGGTATGGCACAATAGATCATTTCTAAAATATTCAACACCTATTTTACTTAAGTTGTTTACATAAAGTTCTCAAAAAATCTACACTCCTCCTAATTCACCTTTTTATGTGTTATTTAATTCTTCTATAACTGTTTTGACTGCCTAGTAGTCTTCTTCAGATTTAAAAATCAATTGCATTACATTATTTCTTTATATAACATACAACACACATACATATATATTTACTATATTACAAATATATATCATGTATATTAAACCAGGTGGGAGAAAATCACTGTGATAATCTAATTTAAAATCTCAATCTTAACTCAGCTGCACTTTCACTATTGCAGCAGACTGGCCCTTCAAGCATAAAAGTATAATACCATAGGTAGATGAAACACTAACGATATCTATAACAAAACAGGCTATATAAAATATAACCTATGATCACATTTCCAGGTTACAGAACTCATCAACTGCTAGATTTAAACTCCTGCCATCTAAAGCACTTTATTTGTTTTGAGGTTTAATATCAGGTTGCAGCCAATCATAAGTTATATAATCAGCATGCCCAGATGATGGGTATATAATCTAGTGCTTGACATATCCCAAAGTAACTCCCTTTTCTCAATTGTGGAAAAAAACTTTAATATACTTGCTCAACACTTATAATTAACTGTAACTTAATCTATTAGTGAAGCAGTTGTAAGAGTGACAATCGATCAGGCAATAATTAAACAAACAAATAATTTATTCACACACATTCATAATTAAATATATTATAACAAGATTTTAGATATAAACACACACACATTTAAAATACAAAATACTAACTTATGGAAGCAATATTAAAAATTTCTATACATTCGTAATTAAAATACATTGTAATGAGTTACTGTATGCACACATCTAGTCATGAAATAATATGACAAAATTTTAAGAAAGTGACATTAAAAATTACTGTGGCTGTAATATCAAAGTTCATTCGAGTCTTTCATTCAAATAAAGTTCAAAACGTTAGATTGGGATAATAAAAAATGTATCTAGGATTTTTGTGGGTAGGACTTTGCACTTTTCATGGATACAATTCATTGCTTGTTCCTGACTTGCTGTTCATCAACCAATAAAATACTGGTCATCAGCAATAATAAATAATATAGTACGTGAAAATTGACCAATAACAATATGGATAAAATAAAACTGTTCACCGAATAGCTTGCAGATATGGGTAATCATAAATATAATAGAAAATATTATAACTGAACAGGGCTAGCTGACCTCCAAGTACCTGATAGATTTGAGTGACCAAATGTAATAAATAAAATTAGGAGCCAAATAATTTTCTCCAATTATGTAGTACATATTTGGGCAATCTAAAATATAGTGAATAAATGTTATACTTAGACAACTGAAAAGAAAACTAATAAATAAACAAATAAATTAATTAATCCACAGATGTCTCCATTATAGTTTAGATTACATCTACAATAGAATCATAAATTTGTAAGGCACCAATGAGTCCAGACAAGTGATGATTTATTTGGAGATAAGATATAATATGGGATGTACAATTAAATATCTTAGTAATAAAATAAATTGTTATATGATGATTTCATATAATAGATGATTTGTATGATAGATCAATCAGCAGATACTTAGATTAATAATAAATATAAATTGTGTTAATGTAAACATTAATTCATTAAAACAAATAATTTAATTAGTAACTGTCATCTAACATCGTATAATTGATATGTATAATTTATTCTGCCAGATTGCAATCAAAAGATACAATCTATAATTGAAATTATTACCACATACAGTCAAGTCATAAAGGGTTAACTACAGAGTTTTTCTCATACAAAAAATATAAAATGTTATTATTTTTCTTATTTTAAGAAAAAATATATTATTCAAAATCAAGCAATGCTTTGATAACAAAAATTATTTTATAATTTTGAACTAAATTACATGAAATATTAGTTATATTTTAAATTTTGATTGGTTTTATAAAAGTAATACATTAATAATTAATTCAAGCCTAACTTGCTTAATTTATCTTTTTTTTTAATTGAAGTGCATATCAAATGATAGTGAAAAGTAAAATTGCTTTATAATTAAAATTATTAATAAAGAAGAAAGATTTTTGATAAATATTTATCAAAAGTTACCATTATATTTTTAATTATTATTGGCAAGTGAATGCCTTCTGAGTACATAATTCTAAGAAACTTGTCCGTGAGCATCTGTTACCAAGTTAAGCATATATGTAACTTATTTAAGCCCTTTTATCCTGTATCATTTTCTTTGGCATCTCCATGCTAGCAAAACACAAATGTAAAGATCCATAAACATTTTAATCATTAAATGATATTCAATTATTTCTCTTGTCAATGTTACAAACCATGATAAATTTAATGGTCTTAACTCATAGCAGTTAAGCATAGCATTTGTTGTTAATCATTCAATTTTAATCATAAAGATATCAAATGAGGACAAGTTTGTGTTCCTTCTCTTTTAAGTAATTTTCTATTCACAGTATATTACTCATTTCTACAAATCCAAAATCTATTGATAAAAATATGTGAAAATAAAACATAAGTTTTAAACAAAAATGTATATATATACTTCTTTCTGAGTTTTTTTTGCTTAGTAACCAACAAAAAAAAATAAAGCAGTCTCTTTTTGTTTTAAACATTAGCTAATGAACATATGATTATCTTTATTCTAGTCTTAGTAAGACATTGTTATCATTTGATATAACTTAATAAAATATTTCATTTTTTAAATTTAATAAAGTATCCACTCACTGTACATTTATCCAAATTAATAAACATATTTATTAAACATAAGGCCTTTAATTGTTTTGTTTATTTAATTACTCATAAACTATAAAAGGGTCCATAAATGATGACATGTATAAATCACAATATCATATACATATAATATTCATTAAAGAACAGTCAACACTTAGACAATCCCAATATAAATAACAATCAACAATTTCTAACTATTGTCAAGGCAATCTCCTTTTAACAATAAGGATGAAATCCTACCCTTATTACTGGCCTAATATACTTATATAGACACTAAAGATTGCAACTTGACCCCAGAGATTGAAATTATTGATGCAAAGAAGTTTAAATATTAATATTAATAACATATATGTGTAAACATACAAACTAAACATATATATAAACATTACATATATTATTTCCTCACATCTATTATAAATTATCCTTTAATTATTCAATACATTAATATATGTTATTTAAATTTATATTGTTTTATGATTTAATAATAATAATGACTAAATAATTCACATTATATGTCAATGTATAAATATATGTAATGATTTTTTAAATATTTGGTTTATACCTTTTGTGCATACATGTAAATGCTTTTTGTTTTTAATTATATATATATATAAAACCAGTCCTCTGGTTGAAATATAATATTATTTATTGGATTTATAAGTCTTTTTTTGTTTATATATATATATATTGGATTTATAAGTCTTTTTTTGTTTATATATATATATATATATATTGTACCACTGACAAATGTGTGATTTAAGAACATACATGTTCAGTGTTGCATATGGAATCATTTATTCTTAAATGATCAAGTTAAATTTAAAAAGAAATAATTAAGTCTTAATACAAGTGAAATATAAAATGTTTTAAAGGCAAACTTGCAAAAGTAAAATGTTGCATCATCTTCTTGTTGAGATTTAAAGAAAAGTTTCAATATTTAAAGAGCAAAAAGAAAGGGAGTGGGGAATAGCTCTAAGTAAAAAATTAAAACTAGCTCACTCTTTTTATAAATTTAAATGATAAAAAAAAGGAAAATGTAAAAATGGAAATTAAACTAAAATGTGATATGTAAAAAGAAAATTGTCAAATTTGTGAGTCATTTAAAGGTTGATTAGTTGATAAAGAAAAGAAAAATAATAACTCCCATTGCATTAATTAAAGAAACAAATGAAAGGACTATGGACATTATCTCATCAAAACGTTAGATTAATCTAAGCAAAAACATAATGCTAAATTAATTATGGAAACATAAATTAATTAAATCAGATCAGAAAATGATAACTGAAGAACAATGAGGAAGAAGCATATAAAAAGGCCAAGAAATTTATTCATAATAGATAGAAAATAGGAGAACATTATATTAGTATTTTGTTATATAGTCTATATTTGTTATTATTCAATATTGTTATCATATAAGAAACCTTCAATGAAGAGAAGATGGCAAGGATCATTAACATCTTCAGCATGCAGGTGCTTATACTTATATTTACTGAAGAGCAACTTAGCAGCATGCAGTGCTAAACAGTAACCAAATTATGACTAGTCTTAAATCTCAGTCCTTTATAACATCAGATGCTTTCCATCTAGAAGTCATGTTCACCTCATGATCAGAAAACTATGGAAAATCTCTTTCCTTCATTGAAACATGGAAAATCAGCAAGAAAGTCAAACCATTGATGCAAAAGGAAAAGCCAACCAGTTGGTGATCAATAAGTCAGGAACAAACAAGGAATTGGAACAAGCAAGGAATTGTATCCATGAAATGTGCAATGTGTTATACACAAAAATCCTAGGTAAATATATTCTTTATTACCCTAATCTAAAGATTTGAACATTTATTTGAATGAAAGACTCTAATGAACTTTGATATTACAGCAACAGTATTCTTTAATGTCATTTCCTTAAAATTTTTTATATTATTTCATGACTAGATGTGTGCGTACAGTAACTCATTATAATGTGTCTTAATTACAAGTGTATATAAATTTTTAATATTGCTTCCATAAGTTAGTATCTTGTGTTTTAAATGTGTGTGCTTATATTTAAATCTTGTTATAATATATTTAATTATGAATGTGTATGAATAAATTATTTGTTTGCTTAATTATTGCCTGATCAATTCTCTCTCTCACAACAGCTTCACTAATAGATTAAGTTACAGCAAGTATATTAAAGTTTTTTCCCACAATTTAGAAAAGGAGCTAGTTTGGAATATATCAAGCACTAGATTGTATATCTATCATCTGAGCATGCTGATTATGTAACTTATGATTGGCTGGCACCTGAGGTTAAGCCTCAAAACAAATAAAGTGCTTTGGATGGCAGGGGTTTGGATATAGAAGCCAAGGAATTATATAGCCTGGAAATGTGATCCTAGGTTATACTTTGTATAGCCTTGGTCTGGTTATAGGATTACATTCCTCTGCTTGAAGGGCCGATCTGCTGCAATAGTGAAAGTGCAGCCAGAGTTAAGATCGAGATTTTAAATTAGATAATTACAGTGATTTTCTCCCATCTGGTTCAATTGGCTTTCCAGTATGGGTGACAAAGTGCCACAAATTATCAGTAATTATAAACAGAATTAAAGTTAAAATTAAAAAGATTGAACCTAAAGTTTTATAGAAATGCTAAATTGCATTGTTATAAATGTGAAATCAGTGAGCAGTATAAGAAGAGAATAGACCAAAACAAACAAATTATAAAGTTAAGTAGAAATCTAAATAAAAAGGAGATAGCTAGAAAAATAAATATTTTACGCAGATTAGGGGTATTAATGATAAGGTGGAGATCAGAAAAGATTAAGCAGTTGGAGATGGTCATATACTTCGTTTGAGCAAATTATTTAAAATAGGAATAAGTAAAAATAAATAAAATAAAAATTTGTGTATTAGAGCCAAAGCAAAAATGGTAGCACAAAATAGTACAGAAGTAATAATAGAAATGCTGAGAAGAGAAATAGAGTTGGAGGTTGGAAATACTAAATAGCATAAGAAATGATATGGATAAGATATTAAAGAGAGTAGATGGATTGGAAGGCAAATAGAAAGGTTTAAATGAATATGCACAGTTAGATAACATAAATATTGCAAATAAAAATGAAATAAAAAAATATGTTAAACAAAAATCTGAGTTCGAACCAGAAAATAAGTCTGATTCAGAAATTAAGCCAGAACCAGAAGACATTTTTGACTTAAATGATAAACTTGGATGTGAAAATAAACCTGTGTTAGAAATAAAACATAGTGAAAAGGGAGTAAAAAGAGTAGAAATAGAAAAGAATAAAATAGATAATAGTAACATAAATAGTCATGGTAGGGAAAAGAAAAGCATAAAATGTATGTATATTTAAATAATAGCCCTGCTAATGTAAAGAAATTTATACAAATAAAAATATTTCTAGCTTGTTCAAATACATGAGTATTTGTATGTCAGGCAGCTTTTCATCCATTATTTCATTAATTGTCCATTACATTTTGACTTGTCCAACAGGGAAATATTACTATTTATGAGACAACGTTGTTTTGTTAGCATTGTTCTTATTTTATAATAATTTTCCATTTCAAATAGTTGATTACAGCATTATCTTAAAATTCAATATTCAAGAATCTAAGAATCCATATTTAATTTCCTAGTACTATCACCGGTCAATCCAGAAATACCTGAAGAAGAAGGGAGAATAATATCTCTCCAAACCAACCTATTTGATGTGCTATTATTAACAGTTTAATGTATTTAGAATATTTAAACAAAGTTACATTTTTCTAAAGACATTCAATATTCATATTAGATGATGGAAATAGTCCAATATATAAATACAAATATGTTGTAATATAATATTTTTAATGGTACCTTTAGATGAAAATCTTTACTGAGTGGAGAAAGCATTTAAGCTAGAACAAACTGCATCAGACCAAGAACGGCATTTAAAATGAGAACTCCCACCCCCATTTTTAAATTAAAATAAACAAAGAAGAATTCCTCTTTCAAACGCTATTCTAGATCTTAACATAGAGAACAAAGCACTGCAATTTTCATTACTGGTGTAAGAAATCAAAGTATAGCAAACTTTTTAATTTTCTTACTTATTATAATAAATCCCTTCACTGACAGGTTATAAGCTTTTTGCCTGGGGCAATTTGTTCTAGCTTAAGTTCTTTCTAATTAGTACTTATAAATGGATAGCACCACCCATTAAAGATTTCCATATATATATAATATTTTATGAATAATAGTTAATATAAGCAAATATGTAGATATATACAAAATGAAGTTATTGTATGTTTATGTAAAAAAAAGTATTACAATTGTTCTTAGATCAGAAAACTGATAGACAATTAAATCTGTTTTAGGAAAATTAAATAAAGCATTGTGAAAAATGCATTAAAAAAATGTAATTTTTTAAAAAATTATCATATTCACAATTGATACCATTTACCGTTATTCATTTCCATACTGCCAATTTCGTAACATATTCTTTTTTTTTTTTTTCAAATCATTTTCCATTCTGATATATTTTTAATTTTATTACCAATTTTAATTCCTAAATAATTCACTTTATTCAATATGTTCTCTTTTTTTTCACATTTTATTCCTACTCTAATTTATTTATTATCAATATTTTAGATTTCTTCTTGTTAAATTTATTTTGTCTTCCTTTTAAACTTGTCTTAAGGCTTTAAAGTAATATATTTATTTCTTTGTCATTAGCAAAGAAAAACATAGAATGCTTATTATATGCCATTGTATCAATGTTTAGATATTTCATATTCTATATTTAAAATTAATACTTTTTTTTTCAATTTCCTTAAAAGTAATCCAACAATATAAGTGATAAAGAGCTATTTATTCTACTTGAGGTTTATTTTACTTCTTATCCTATATAATTCATAATTTCCAGTTGAAATATATAATTTAAATTATGGGTTTATCTTCCTGACTATTTTATGTTATTTTGACTGTTTAATTTACTTCATAGATGTCATAATTTATTGTTTGTTTACCAATCTATTAAAATGGATAGCAATTCTGCTTTTATAAATTAGACTGTAAACCAATTTGAGTAAGGCTGCATTGACATATTCATTGATTTAAATTTTACATTTGCCAGTGTTATAATATTTTGTTTAGACATCTTTATAATAACTTGGAAACCAATGAAAGAGATTCTTTTTCATTCAGTGAATTACAATTTTAACATTGAAAGATATTGTGTTAAATACCAAAATGATTGAATATTAATTATTTTTGACATGGATCATTATTGATTTATTATTATACTTTTATAATCTGAGCTTTTTTTTATTTATTTTTTGTTGTTTTACTTTTAGTGAAACACAATTTTCTTACATTATTTTTGTTAAATATATCCTGTGTTTTAATATAAATAAGATATGTTTTTGGCATTGCTTATATTGTTTTAATATTGATTTAAGTGATTTATGTTTCACCTAAATAGTTATTTATTTTTTCTTAATAAGATGCTTTATATTTTAATTCCTAAATGTTATTTATATTATTTTTTTGTTTTTATTTTAAGTATTAATTGTTTAATATGTAATAAATTTTAAATAATACTTTTATTTATTTTTTTATTAATTTTATTTTTTTTATTTTTTTCTGATATATATATATTGTAACTGATGGAATTTGATCAATGCTGGGTGATGGGTAGAATGATTAATCTGATCTGATGAAAAATCTAAAATCTAATTTAATTTGATCTAGTCTAACTCAATTGGGTCGCCATTATGTAATAAACCATCACAAAGCACAAATAATCTCTTTTAAAGTCTAATTTGTTTAAGCTATATGTGAAACGAAAGAATAATGAGATTATCTGCTCCAGACATCAACAAATCCATCACAATTACAACATAAACTGCAATGAGCAGTGAAACCGTCTACTATTGCCCTAGACAATAATATATGATTAGGTTAACTACTTGGTTATCAATCTAATAAAAATCAAATCCAATCAATAATTAAAACAGATTCCAATATATATTTTATTAGCCTATTACTATTGTAGCAATTTAAATCTACTTCATTATTTAATGATGCTGCATTTTATCTTAACGGATAAGCTTCTAAATACCTATAATTGTATTTTACAAAACCTTTTAAAATATAGACACTATTTAAATTGTTGAAACAAAATAATATTTGAACCAAACGTATATCTAATTTAATAAACGTTAAATAGAAAATATAAACGTTTATTCGTATCTTTCATCTTTCAATAAGCGATACACAATTCTTTCTACTTTAATATTTAATTAATAATTTTCTATTGACATCAACTGGTTTTAATATCATTTTATAAACACTTTGAAAATTTATGCACTCTATTAAATGTTTAAACAAATTAATCTACGTCTAGTTTACTAAGAAGCTATAAAGTAATATATAAATAATTTATTCATATCTTCCAATAAAGTGATACTTAATTATTGCTTCGTTTATGTGTTAAAATAGAATACTTCACTAGAATTTATTATCAACACTCTATTAGCTCATTTCTAACTCTACAATGCCCAACCACATTACATAAAAGATATATTAAGTTTCTATTGGATGTTTATTCACCTATGATATTAATATTATTTATTTGAATCTTTAAACAATTGAATATAAAATTGGTTGGCAATAATTAAAATATATGATTATAATTTAGATTCATACCAATTTAAAGATAATATTCAATTAAACTATTCAATGAAATTTGTACTCTTTATTTTAGAGAAGTTTAAAAAAAAAAATATCTAAGACGAGTTATTCTGAACCAACGATAAAGTACGATCTATTTAGATTTTTATGACGGAATCAGACAAACATAGAAATGATTGATTTGTAATATTAACTAAAATAAAATATGACACATAGTATTTGAATGCAGAGATAAATATAAAAATTCGTATGGGAATAAAATAAAATATTAATATGCAAAACATACCATATCTTATATTCTAGCTCACTTACCAAGTTGAGTTTGAATCTTGTCATTTAAATAGCTAAGTCATCTTATTCAATCCAAATAATAAAAAAAAATTAACGGAGTCTGGTCATTTGAATCACTCAATTTATTTGATTATATAAAAGAAAATTGGCAAGATTAATAACAAAATACATCGGAAATTAATTTATATTTCAGATTGACTGAATAAATTAAAAAAATGATAAAATTACTGTGTGTATCTCTAAATGTGTTGCGGAAACAATAACGACATAAAAAAAATGAATGAATGAATGGAGAGACTTTTGGATATCTTACTAAAAATATATATATAACAGATACCAAAGATATGAAATAGGATGAGATTAAAGTCTATTTGTTTATCAAAATAATAACTGATAAATGAATATGAAATAATATGATCTATTTGAATCTCTTGTCTATTGGATGTTTTAACTAAATTTTATACATGCAACCATCAAATCATATACTAAAAAAACAAAAAAACAACAACATCGAATTGTGTTAATATATATATATATTGTACCTATATTGATATAGGCACATATAATTTTTATCTAAAATTATTATTAAAGTAATCTTTCGTAAAAGAAAAACATAAAATTAAATGTTGAAGAGTTTATTCAGTTTGTTTTAGAAAAAGATAGGAATTAAATAGTTTTATTAGTATTCGTAAAAAATATAATTTCAAAGGTTAAAATATACAAATCTCTTTTCATTCAAGTTTAATTAAAGAAAAAATAATGTTAAAACTAATATATGACCATATATATGTGCCGATTGTCAACAATAGAATAAATGTTATTATAAAGTTAAAGAAGATTATCATTAAAAAACACGGCAATGGCTATTAGATATTAATTAATATAAAACAATATGTTTTTGCATGGCTATTACTAATTAAGCAATCTTTCAAAACACATTTATCAAATGATTATCAATTGACAACAGATCTTTGCCAGAGATAGGAGAAAGACAACAAGGCGCAGGTATAAATAGACCTTTTTTTTTATCGGACAATTCATTCCACAAATTAATTGAGTTGAGACAATCAGTTCACAAAGTTATTGAGAGAGTGCAGTTCGGAAATTAATTGAGTCAGTTAATAAGCAAAATGCAGTGCTGAGAATATTTTGGAATGCACGTTCACCTCCAGCCCAGATGTCCTATGAAAACAGCAGATCTGCCTGTGAAATAATGTCAGCTTAACATCTTAGAAAATCTCCATCCGTATCTAATTGTCTCCGATAGCAATAATCGTGAAAATCAGGAAACTCAGCAAGGAAATGTCCCAGCCGGCTGGAAGCATTCATACTGGAACCATTCATATTGGAAGAAACAACAAACAAGAAGAAAACAAAGTGTTAAATCTACGTTCAAAATCCTAGGTAAAACATTTGCTTATTTTCGTTATACTGTAATAGCCATTGCATTTCATTAATTCGTGCGAATCCTCCAAGAGTCTAATTATATGAACTTGATATCATACATAAATGAACTATTGATGTGTGTGATTAAATTTCAAATGCTATGTAATACTTTAATATTATTGTGTGTGTGTGTGCATGAGTTAATATGTGCGTGATTCTTATATCAATATTATTAGTTAAATTAGATAAAAACCAGTGTTTTGTTATGAAAGTAAACAAGAATATTTAAACTAGTTTAGAAATGTTAATAATAAAATATGCATGTGTTTTATTAGAATGTTTAAATTTAGTAAATAAATGTTAGTTAATAAATTATCTTTAAAATTAAACTTTATTTGTCGGTCAATTCTTTTTATCAATTCTTTTTAACAAATTCTTTTATTAATTCTTTTAATCACTAATTAAGTATAATCTATTAGTGATTACAAACAGCTGAGCTAGTCGTGGATTTAGGCGTTGGGTTAGTTGCCACTATTCAAAGTGCGTTGTCTATTCTTTTAGAATAAGCAGCTGGCGCCCGTGTTTATACACAAACCAAAAAAGTGCTTTGAACTTGGTGTTGAACTCAACAGTCGAGAAGAAGTTATGTCCTGGAAATGTAACATTAGTTATATACTTTATAGCTATCGTTTGGGCATACATACTCTCCGAGTATGTTCTTCTCTGCCTAAGAGGCCGGTGATTCGAATACACATATTCGAACACGGTTCAATGGCTAGACCCAACTTGGGGCTGAACCTAAGAAACAATAGTAAAGAAATACTTTGTTTCTTGTTTGAAAATTTTGTTTTATACAAAAGTTAAATTACGTATGTAAAAGTGTTTTAATTTTAAAAAAGAATTGACCGAAAACTTTTTTTTTTCGAAATGAAAAGAGATTTTGCCATTTATGCTATCAAATCAGAGACAGCTGATATTTGGGTGGGGTTAAAGCATTAGATCGGGTAGAGAAAAGGACTAAAAGGCTGCAGTTAACGTGAGTTTCCGTCTTACTAAGAAAAATAAACAAATAAGTCGTATTTAAATTTAGTTTAACATAAGCGCTAGTACTTTGAAATTGAATTTTCGAAAATGGATCCGAAAGAAAGCCCAATATATTTTAAAAATCCCCAGTTAGTAGAAAAGGAGAAAGAAGAAGTATCTGAGACACGAATGATGATGACAATGATGATGAATATGATGCAAGAGTTCAAAGCAGAATTGATAAAAGAAATGCGTCAAGAAATTAAACAAAGTCAATTAGAACTCAAAGCAGAATTGAAGGAAGAAATTAGTCAGGTTAAAACAGAAATTAAAGAACTCAGAGCAGAAGTAAGAGAAATAAGATGTGAGATAAAGGTAAAGGTAGAGAAGAACCAAGAAGTTATAGAGTTAGATTTAATTAAAGAAAGTCGGGAAGTTGAGGTCACGAAAGAGGTAGAAATTGAATTAGAATCAGATAGCATTGTGATAAATAAAGTAGACACAAATGTAGATCAAGAAATAGAAGAAAAAACATAAGTTCAAGGTAGTAGATAGTGTAGAAAAGTTTTTACAAAGAATTAAAAATAAAAGGTTTAAAGTAAACGTTCGCATTCACTGTAAACGTAGATTTAAAACAAAGAGAAAGCGTAAAAAAAAATATTCCCAGATTGAAGTAATTCAGAGTTTGTCTAGGTATAAAGGTTTTCTGAGTTACGAAGTCGAAAACAGAACAGAAAGAGATAAAGCAATAAAATATAAAAGCGGAACCGATAAGAGAGGAAAGTTAGTTTATATTATAGAATATGTAGAAAGAAAGAAGGAACCACCTGACATAGTTTAAAAGTTACTAAACGGGCGGAATAGTAAAGGAAATAAACAAAAAGGACCGGAAATGGACTATGAGTCTAATATAATTATTTTGACGTAGGTGAAAAGCCTGAATTAGAATTTCACTATTTAAAATGATGGATTGTTTTGTCAAATAATAATAACGGAGGCTTCGCAAAATAAAAGATTTTTTTTCTCCATGCACATATTAATTAAGGAAATGTTCGTAAATAAACAGTTCAAATAAATAAAAATCAATAAATTCAAGTTAAATAAATGGGTCAAATTAAGGATTTAGAAATAATGTTTGTAGAATTAAATAAATGAATAAAATAACGGAAATACATAAAATAAAAACAAGTTAAATAAATAAGTATAATATATCTCTAGAAAATAATAAAATATTCGTAGTAAAATAAAATAGTTCTTAGAGTATACGCACGTTAATATATAAGTTAAAGTAATGGGTTAAAAGTAATATCGTAATATAAATAAATATGTAAATTGATGTCCATGATAGTTTAGAATAGTATTGTAAGATTAAATAAATAATATTTAAATAATGTTCGTAAAGAATTTAAAAATCATATAAATGAAAGTCAATCTAAGTTGTATTAGGAGTGTATAAGGGTTCGAATCTAAAGGGATGAGGGTAGTATAGAAGTGTTTTAGTTAAGGTTAAGTTTAAAGCTCTCGACTGGATAAATTCTAGTACCCGTAACGGATTGGCTGGGATCATTCCTCTTTTAAAAAAATGCACTGGCAACAACCAGAGTAAGTCATGAGTCACTTTTCAGGGGAGAATCCCCATATCTCGTACCTCGTTTTCCAAAGCGTAAGTCGGAAATGGACAGTTGAAAATTCCTGCCATTGTAGCTGCTTAGTCAAAGTCCGATCAAGAGAATCGGAAATCGTTTTCCAGGGCGTAAGTTGAAAATGGACAGTTGAAATTCCTGCCATTTGCAGCCACCTTTTCTTAGTCAAAGTCCGATCAAGAGAATCGGCAATCGTTTTCCAGGGCGTAAGTCGAAAATGGACAGTTGAAATTCCTGCCATTTGCAGCCACCTTTTCTTAATCAAAGTCCGATCAAGAGAATCGGCAGCTGAAGCTTCGTCTATAAAAGATCCCTGTGCCACAAAATTAGTTTGTCCTCATGGTCATTATCCAGGACGAACATTGTAAGCAATGTTACCAGCATAGAAAGAAGAAAAGCATAATTGGAGATTGCCCTTAGCATAGAAAAGATAAGATACCAAAAAGCAAACTTAGAAAGAATAATAAATTAAGATTTAATGTTGTCAGAGATAAAATGGTCAAAAATGACGCATTTTACTCTCAAAAGGAAGGGCGGTGTAATGTACCTATATTGATATAAGCACATATAATTTTTATCTAAAATTATTATTAAAGTAATCTTTCATAAAAGAAAAACAAAATTAAATGTTGAAGAGTTTATTCAGTTTGTTTTAGAAAAAGATAGGAATTAAATAGTTTTATTAGTATTCGTAAAAAATATAATTTCAAAGGTTAAAATATACAAATCTCTTTTCATTCAAGTTTAATTAAAGAAAAAATAATGTTAAAACTAATATATGACCGTATATATGTGCGATTGCCAACAATAGAATAAATGTTATTATAAAGTTAAAGAAGATTATCATTAAAAAACACGGCAATGGCTATTAGATATTAATTAATATAAAACAATATGTTTTTGCATGGCTATTACTAATTAAGCAATCTTTCAAAACACGTTTATCAAATGATTATCAATTGACAACAGATCTTTGCCGGAGATAGGAGAAAGACAACAAGGCGCAGGTATAAATAGACCTTTTTTTTTATCGGACAATTCATTCCACAAATTAATTGAGTTGAGACAATCAGTTCACAAAGTTATTGAGAGAGTGCAGTTCGGAAATTAATTGAGTCAGTTAATAAGCAAAATGCAGTGCTGAGAATATTTTGGAACGCACGTTCACCTCCAGCCCAGATGTCCTATGAAAACAACAGATCTGCCCGTGAAATAATGTCAGCTTAACATCTTAGAAAATCTCCGTCCGTATCTAATTGTCTCCGATAGCAATAATCATGAAAATCAGGAAACTCAGCAAGAAAACGTCCCAGCTGGCTGGAAGCATTCACACTGGAACCATTCATATTGGAAGAAACAACAAACAAGAAGAAAACAAAGTGTTAAATCTACGTTCAAAATCCTAGGTAAAACATTTGCTTATTTTCGTTATACTGTAATAGCCATTGCATTTCATTAATTCGTGCGAATCCTCCAAGAGTCTAATTATATGAACTCGATATCATACATAAATGAACTATTGATGTGTGTGATTAAATTTCAAATGCTATGTAATACTTTAATATTATTGTGTGTGTGTGCATGAGTTAATACGTGTGTGATTCTTATATCAATATTATTAGTTAAATTAGATAAATACCAGTGTTTTGTTATGAAAGTAAACAAGAATATTTAAACTAGTTTAGAAATGTTAATAATAAAATATGCGTGTGTTTTATTAGAATGTTTAAATTTAGTAAATAAATGTTAGTTAATAAATTATCTTTAAAATTAAACTTTATTTGTCGGTCAATTCTTTTTATCAATTCTTTTTAACAAATTCTTTTATTAATTCTTTTAATCACTAATTAAGTATAATCTATTAGTGATTACAAACAGCTGAGCTAGTCATGGATTTAGGCATTGGGTTAGTTGCCACTATTCAAAGTGCGTTGTCTATTCTTTTAGAATAAGCAGCTGGCGCCCGTGTTTATACACAAACAAAAAAAGTGCTTTGAACTTGGTGTTGAACTCAACAGTTGAGAAGAAGTTATGTCCTGGAAATGTAACGTTAGTTATATACTTTATAGTTATCGTTTGAGCATACATACTCTCCAAGTATGTTCTTCTCTGCCTAAGAGGCCGGCGATTCGAATACACATATTCGAATACGGTTCAATATATATATATATATAGACAAAAAGTTCAAATAATTAATAAAGGAATCTCTCCAATCATTTTTATTCAATAAATTCTGTTACTCTTAAAGATAATTTAAATAAAATACAAATCATCCTTTTTAAATATATGTAAAAAAAATTAATATGCTCACATTTTTATACATTAAAAAAAAACCATACCATATATAAATAGTCTGTCCGTTTTCACTATTTATTTGTCCATTGCAATTTACTTATCCTCAGTTTCTATGACGCAAAGAGAAGTTTATTTCTCAGAAATAATAATTCGAACTTTATAATGCTTCACTAACAGTCCCTTTTCTTTTTCAGAGAGGAGAGTACAATTTAATTAGACTTTTTATGATGTGAATTAATCCAGTTGATCCCGAGTGTTTCTTAGCTTGTGACACGATATTTATCCAAATCCAATGCCAAACTTTAAACCAGAAATATCTTTGTTTTTAAAACTAAAATAGCTGATTTTTATATAAAGCATTTTTTCATTTTTTTTCATAGGTTTCTTTTTTTTTTTACATTTTTTTTTACACTTTGCTGCCGTTTCCCTTGGAAATCCTTCGCAACTGCCCTTCAAATGATTGAATGGGCAGATAATTTAAGTTTATTTTTTCATGTTTTATGGTTTAACAGTTAAAAAAAAATATTGAAGAACTTTTATTTGTAAGAACCTAGAAAATACATCCATTCGTGTCAATCACAAAAAGATGATAGCTTACTCTTCTAGTCTTTTGTGGCTTTTTATATGTTCTCTTTCTGACATTCTGGTGTCATAACAACCATTAGAATATACTCAAATAAAGCTCAAAGCAAATGATAAAACAGAACAAATTTTCCCACTTGGTATTCAAGTACAATGTAAGTTTGGAGAAAATGGATACATGGAAATTAAATCCAAATTCGATTAGGTTTTTCCTATTATTTGTAAACCAAAATACAAAATTGACATTACAACCTTTATTCACTTTATAAACATAAATAATTTACATAGATATTTTTTTAATAACAATAACAATTTTTAATTCATTTATAAACAGATATATATATATATGGCATAAAAACATTGAACTATATGTGATAATGTTGCTATGGTGACTGCATTGACAGAAAAATAAAATATGTAAAATAATATCGATCGTATTTAAGTAAACTTATATTGTACTGAATTATTTTCAAAATTTATTTATTTACCTATATGTTTTTAAAGCAAGACTCAACAGTAAACAATTCTATTTAAAAGCTTTAGGTTGCCAGGGTGATCAATTTAAATCTATATTTCCAAGATCTTCCATTATCTATCTATCAAGCAAAAGAAAAATCAAACAAGATCAACAAAATTTTTTATTTTTTTTTAAAATACCTTGATCATTAATCTGAATATTCACAATATATATTATTTTATTATTATAAATTTTTTTTTTTTTTATTTTATAAAAATATTTTTTATTGTTTTGATTGAATAATCACTATTTTAAATTTTATTCTTTTCCCACTTTCATCTTTTTGTAGCTTTTTATTCATACAATAATTTAATAGTCTATACACTTTTCTGCTTATACTAGTTCATTTATATTTTGTATCACCATTTAAAACTTAATTTATAATATCCTACTTTGTTTAGTGCTGTAATATAATGGCACAGTTGTGTGCTAAAGGGCCATGTATGCTTCCAGGTCTGTCATCCAGAATTCAACTTTTTTATAAACTCCCAAATAATCTTTTGATTATTTTCTTTACAATTGTAATATCACTTTTTTTCTATTTATTTTTATTTAATGGTGCTTTTATTTCATTTATTCCATTAATATTTTTTTAATTAAAATGTTCAAAAATTGATTTTGTTATAAATATATTTTTCTTTCATACATTTAATGTTTCTAGCTATTCATTGTGATCATTTGTATATTTTAGCATTTATTTTTCATTTTAATAATATATTTGTATATAGATATGTATATTATCAAATCACCATTTGCTTTATTTTTGCTGTAATATTTAATATAAATCCAATTTATCCAAACCTTTGTATACTTTTTAGCACTACACATACACCTATATTTTGACTGTCTTGCAGTCTTCTTCAGGGCCATTTATACACTTTTAGCAAAAACCTTTTATTGCATGTATATACACATATACCTATGTTTCAACTGTCCTGCAGACTGCCGAACAGTCAAAACATAGGTGTATGTGTATATATGTAGAATAAAAGGTTTTTTCTAAAAAGTGTTCAAAGTGGTTTGGATAAATTATATATATATATATTGATGCAAAAATGTTTTTGTATTTGATTGTTTTTTTTTGTTTTGTTTTTGTGTGTGTGTGTGGTTTTTTGTTATATCAATGCTCCATTATTAATAATTCTTTTATACATAATATTGTTTTTTTTTAATTCATGTTTGCTTATAACATATTTCTGTTAATATATATTGAAATAATCACTTTATAATCAGAAATGAGCCAGAGATAAAATAGCATTTTGAGCAAAAAAAAAAAGAGCTAATTAATTCATTGAAGAGATAAAAAAAATAGCTAAGAATTAAACATTACTATGTGAATAGAGATACAGTGAATTTGAACCTCATATTATACAGATAATATATTAATTATGTGTAAATACTTGAAGGTGATAATTATACAAGTTACACATATATTAAATAATTTTATTTTAATTTAAATAAATTTGGCTTAAATAAAACTTATTTCTTTAAATAATCTATTTAACATTTCTATATAAACAATTTATCATTCTTAAATTAAATTTAAATTGCCTACATATTTTACTATTTTAGAGGAAACTTTATGTTTAAAAAAATCATAATTTATTAATGAATACTACTAGAAAAAGAAATCAATTTTCTTTAAGTAAATAATAATCACAAAGGAGAGAAAAGTTAATTAAAATTGAAATTAAAAAGCACAACTCAGTCACCCAGGTATCTATGCCTTATATTTTTACGGTAATGGTAAACTAAATCTTTATAGTTAATCAATGTAATAATCTCATGAGTTTATACAATGGTGAACTATTATCTTCTGGCTTAATTTCATTAAATGATCAAAAATACTTCATTTACAGGAAAGTTAATTATTTGACCATTTATCATCATATCTACAAAGCAAAAATAATGTTTTCTATATTTTTGTTTGAAAGTTAATAATTTATTGCAAATTATTAAAGAAATTGCAGTGTTGTTATCACATGAAGTTTAAGAAACATTAGGAAATATTTAAAATCTACTTAAAATTTCTACGCAACTTCTATTTAGATAAAGAAATTGAAATAAAGTATATTGCTCATTATTATTTAATTTCATTTTTTATACTATAAAAAAGAACATTTTATGTAAATGTAATGTATATATATATATATATATATTCTGCATAAGATATTGTTTGTATTTTATAAATTTTAATATTTGATTTTCATGTATATTTTATGTATTGTTGTAGTCATAAAAAGATTTTAACCCTTAAATGTGATGTGATGTACTGTAGCTTCTCCTTAAATGGATTCAAGAATCTCTCAACAATTATACCCATAGAAACCTGTTAGCCACTTTATTTTCCATTCCCCAGTCTACGTTTCCCCATATTCTGCTCCATCCCATTTCCACAACATAATCTTTGTCAACTCTATGGCCTTTATATATAAATCTCCCTTATATTTTCCCAAACCCAGCATAAAAACCAATAATTCATTTTCTGTATAATCACTTTTTTTATAATTATTCTTCCTTAACTTCATTATATGTGCCCTTTTTGTTTTCAAGCATTTACATTCAATTAACAGATGCCTAATATTTTCTATTCCTTCCTTACATAATTTACATACTAAATCACCCATATTTTTCCACTTAGATGTATATTCTCTTGTTGCTAAAAATCCTGTTCAAGCCTTAAACAATAAACTACTTTACTTACTATTATCATATATTAACTCACATCTAATATTCTGTTTATTTCTATATATATTTAAACTCTTTTTAATCTCCATACTAGTTCTCCATCTCTCTGACTCCCTATTCTTTATTAATAAATCTATTCTTTTATCCCATTACTTACCACTATAACACTCAACAATCTTCTCAACACAATCATCCCATATTTTGTACAAATATACTGATATAAATTCTTTATCCAAATCTTTTGCATACCGCATTACCTTTCTCACTTATCTTGTTACCTGCCCTTTACTCATAACTCAGTTAAATACTATTTTGACTATTCTTTTATTATTCATAAACTGCAACCTACCAAATATTTTCATTTTACTTTTTGCATTTCTCATATGAAAACTTGACCATCCCATTTCTTCTTGAATTGCCTCCCTTGCAGTCCATACATCTGCATCCAATGCATGTCTTCCTACTTCCCTTTAAACTTTTTCTAAGTAATTTAATACCCCTTTACTAACACATAATGCATCATTACCATATGTTAATCCTGCTACTGCAACTCCCATATAATTCTATCTACATCATATTTATTATATGAAAACACTGTGAATTTCTTTATCAATCCCTTTCTTTTCTTTGCTTCATTTATCAATTTTTTCTCCCATTCATCCAAATAATTTTTCTGATTACTTAAAATAATTCCCAAATAACTATATCTATTCACCACACTTAACTTAATATCTCCCAATAAAAATTCTACATCTTCTCTTTCCCCAATATTAACCATCATTATATTTGATTTTTCTTCACTAAATTTAATCCCCATCTCTTTACCCACCCTTGCACATGTCCTCAACATAACTTCCATATCTTCTCTTCTTTCTGCATACAAAAATATATCATCTGCAAAAAAGACCTGACAAAATATAAACTCCCTTACTACCTATTAATGGTATCTCTATCCCTCTTCCTAATCTTTCTATTGCTCTTTCCATTTCACTCAAATACAACACAAAGAAAATAGGTGACATAGGGCATCCTTGCCTTAGTCCCACTCCATTTTTAACTTTAACTGATTCTATATTTCCTAATTGATATATATATATATTGTAACGATCCGGGGAAGGCGACTTAACATAATCTGCACTACGGGGCGCCATCTAGTCATTTGAACCTAGAAAAATTTATAAAGTAGGCAGATACGTAAGTAAAAAAAAAATTTTTTTTTTTTTTTCTATTTTGATTCCGGTCGTTAGCCCATGTCACTAGCTCAGTGGAATAGAGGAGATTTAATAAGATAATCTAAGAGTATATATAAAAAAAGAATAAAATAAGCCACTGCCAGTAATTAACATACAAACATTTATTTATGCACATATATATAAGATTTAAAATTATTTTAAATTAGTTTACATTTTAACATTTAACATTATTTTTAACTTTGATTTTTGACTTTAATTTACATTTAATTACTATTATATTCTAATTTTACATTTTAATTAAGTTCGCCCAGATGGGATTATAAAAGCTTGTTTTAAGATATTGCTATAGATCGGTTACATAGATTACACAGTTAAAAACATTTCAAAAGAAACATAAACAATCAAAATACAAAATTATTGACTACTGACAATTGCGGAGGGAAATTTATATGTAACCCAATAGTATTCACCATAAGATACTTGCATTATCACCAATAACTTAAAAGACATCCGAATAAATACATTTTAGATACTCACCGTAAGGTATCATTATTTATCGAATGTCTATATATTTTGATCAAATATGGAAACGCAAAACATAGTTAACCAATAAACAATCCATGCAAGCATCTATAAACAACTTAAATTTAATGCATTTTTATTTAGGATCGAGTATGAATAGACCACATAAATTTGCTTTTGAAAATAAACATTCTATCCCTATTTAACCTTAGGTTAAAATTCGTAGTCAAACTGGCATCAATTCATCTGATATATCGATGTATTCAATGTAATAAAATACGGCAGCACAAAAAGTTAAGAGAAGAAATTGCTTCTTATGAGATAGGAATATTACATCTATCTGCAAAGAAGAGCAACAAAACAAAAAACTCCATAGAAAGGAACTGCGGTATCCGACTTATCATTCCTTCCATAGGCAAACAGAAGTGTGCGGCGTATGAAGCGATTCTGCCCGTAGCAAATCAATATTACATCTACTACTCACACCAATATATCCAATCCATTGACCCAATTTAACCACGAAACAAATAACCTAAGATTATCCTCCCCTAATATAACTTTACAAATCTATACAGCCATTCACGCCCGACTTAAGTTTAACATTTATATAATTAATTTAACGAAAAAAAAAAAAAAATCATGATAAAAACTTAAAGAATAAAAAATAAATAAATGGAAATGATTTTACATAAATAAGAAAAAAAAAATACATCAAATAACACTATTAATAAAGAATTTAGTTTGGTCAGATAGGATTCTATTTGTAACAATTAAATACTAGGAAAGTTTAAAATTTAAAGTTCTTAGTGTTTTCAAATTAATATTGTTCATTATATCTTAGAAAGTTCTTACGGTTTTAGAAATGTTCATCTTTTACAATTGCTTGCCATGAACGTGAATTCCCACGCCGTCCTCAAAAGATTGGTATCCATTTAGCCGTTGTTTTATTTATCCATTCGGAGGTTTTTTTAGTTCAATTGGTCCTCAATGCAGGAAACGATAGTTCATTTCTCTTTTCTCTAACAGCTGAAGGAATTGAAAGCGCCTCTTTCAATCCCTTCACCTCCAACTCCGTACTAACACATATCTGTCACATCGTAAATAATCATTAACCAATCCCTAATAATTTTCAACCTTGTCCTTTTATATTCATTTGAAGGATTGCATTTACATTACGTCATCGATGCGATGATCCTTTTCGTTGAGGTCCGATTTCCCAATGGATTTATTTCATTTGCTAAAAGTTTCTATTGTTTTCCTATCTGACTGATGTTTTTACATTTAAATGCCCAAGGCTGGTTTACATTTAACTAATTAACAATCATTTCCATTTCTGATTAATTAATCTGTTTTCCAAATCAAATATATATTTTTATCTCTAAATCTTTTTAAGTTTTTGTTTTTAAAATACCTTTTCTATTTTTAATACAGTTTTATTTTAATAATTTTTTTTTATCTGTGCGATTTAATATATACGAGTTTAAGATGATATTTAATTTCAATTCTAAAAGAAAATTTTTAAATGCGAACTTTTTAATTTATTTTCATGTTTAATAAATAAAAAAAAACAACCATGTAACGAACGTCTGTGCTCGTTACAATATATATATATATATACAATAATTATTTTCATATAATTTCTTAATAATATCCACTAAAGCTTCATCCATTCCCAAATTTGCTAAACTTATCCATAATCTATTTCTATTTACTCTACTATATGCCTTCTCCATATCTATAAAACTCATATATAACTGTTTACCTGAATTCCTCCTAATATTCATAAGTTGTGTAACTACAAATAAACTATCTCCTATATGCCTAGTTAATCCAAAACCTCCTTGCATTTTCCCCACTACATTATTCCTTTCCATCCATTTTACAACTCTTTTAGCCACCATATATGAGAAAACTTTATATAAAACTGATGTTACCACTATCGGTCTATAATTATTTAACTTTCTATGATCCTTACCCTTTCCTTTAAATAATAATCTTACTCTTGTATTACTCCAACTATTTGGAAAAACTCTATTCTGTGCCATCTTATTAAAACAGGATAATAACTTTACTTTGCCTTATATCCTAAATTCATTACAATCTTTGCTGCCCATCCATCTAAACCTCTTGCCTTTTTTATTTCTGACATTTTCTATTATTCCATCTGGTGAGAGTTTTTGGAATTACTCAAACTTTTACTTCTATGTAACATCTTTATTTTATACCAACTTTCAATAAATTGAACTTCATTTCTTTTTAATTTTATTTTATAAATAAATAATATTCTAAAAAATCACATTAAGCCATTTCAAATATTTAAAAACTGGTTTGTAAAGAAGAATAGAAGATGTAAATGTCACCACTATTGTTAGTATAAAAAATCTTTCAGATAATGAATGAATTTTTTTTAAGTTTTTTTAATGTAAATAAATGAATGTGGATTTGTGATAAATCTATCAAATTCTGCTTTAAACTCTTATATTTGCTATATAATTATTAAAAAATGTTATCTAATGAGTTTTCCAATAGCTCTTAATAAGCTTTTTAGAATATGCCTAATCCCAGATCAGTTTCTAATTCTAGCTTCCTCAGTGAGGTGCCAGGACATTCAAACATTAGATTAAAAATATCAGGTCAAGCCTAGCACTTTATCTAATGGTTAACTGTTAATTAGAAAATCTGAAATTTGCAGACATCCATATGTCTTTAAATCCAGCTATTTAATTTAAATAGCCATGTAGAACTGAACTAAGTTCAGACACATCATATATTTATTTATGCTGAAAATTTCAGATTTTCTACTTAATAGTTAACCATTAACTAAAGTGCTGGACTTAACCTGATATTTTAAATCTAATGCTTGAATGTCCTAACACCTCATTGAGAAATCAAGAAGCAGAAACCAGTCTAAAGTTGGGGATATTCTGAAAAGCTTAAGAGCTATTGGCAAGCTCATTAGGTAACATTTGTAATACAAGCTTGTTAAATTAGGTCATGCAATATATGCCTTGATTTCTTTGCAATAATTATTAAAATATTTGAAAAAATTCTGACATCATGTCAATTTTGACATATGGTGATATTGTGTGATGAGTTTCACATTGAACTTGGTAAAGAAGGAAACAATAACCTTAAAGGAAAGTTTTCTTTCAAGTAAAATAGAGTAAAAATGATTGATGTTTGTCAATTCTCTAAAATGCTGACATTTTCAAATTTTTTTCAATTAAAAAAATTAATAAAAGCAATATGGAAGAATCTAAGTTATTTTAAAAATTCTATGTTCATATAAATTAAGATAACAATAAAACTGTGATCTTCAATGTTAGAACTCCCATGCTTTTTCTGATGGAAGCACCTAACAATTATCAACAAATATGAGAATTACCAAGCTAAATGTAAATTTAAAAAAAAGAATAAATTTTAATTACTAATTATATTTTAATTTTTTAAAAATATGTATATGTGTATTAGGTTAAATAAATGATTTATTCTAAATTTATCAATTTCTCCAAGAAATTTAAGATATTTCAAGTCTCTCATAAATTATAAGTATAATTAAAACAACCCATTGTGTATGGTTATTGCAAAATAATAAAGAATGTAATAAATACACAGAGGAAAACTCCATGCAGTAGCATGATTCAGTGCAAGCCAGAGTAATCAATGGATGCAGGAAGATATGCATAAAATTCCTATCTAGTGCCTACTCATCCAATATCCCCAGACTAGTTAATGGTGATAATGAGATGTTTGATGGTTTAAATGTAATAAATAATTAGATTCACAAATCTGATTTTTAATAGAATGATTTACTTAAAAGTGAAATCTATTCCAAAGACTACAAAAATTGTCACATGCCAATAAGTAAGCTAGTACTTTTTGTGCTAATCAAAATATTTGGTAGTTGTAACTTGTGCCTCATGTGGCTGCAAGAGGTGCTGTTTCTGTGTACCAAATATTTTAATAATGGTTTAAAATTAAATTAGAATCTCATTCTTTGTGAAATAATATGAATTACTAAATAATTATTTACTACAAATTTTAAAATCTTAAGTAAAATAAAAGGTTTCATCAGCATGCTATTATTAAATCTATAGGTATAATACATTTTTAGGGATTAAACATTATACAGCAGCATAGCAAAATTCATGTACTTTCAGATGTAGTAAAATGTTTAGGGATAATAGATATAAGATATCAAAAATATTTATAAAATGTTGATCCCATAATTTCATATGTATATTTTATTTTTTATTGACAACTAAGATTTTATAAAGCTATTTTGGTAATTTAAAAATAAGAGTAATGTTTTAAATCATGATTGTTTTTAAAAAATGAAATTATATTAACATTTTAGTCCAAAATTTAATGTGATATATGGTTTGTTAATATACTGCTGATATATAATGAAATAATATTTTATATAGCGCTATGATTTATAAACAGTAATAATAATCAGCTATTAAGCTAATGCACATGCACTTTGAAGATTTAAATTATAAATGAATACTCTCAATTCCAAACACAAGATAAAGTCTTTTGAAAAGATAGAATGAATCCATCTAATTTTTTTTACCCAAACATTTACGTATGGGCAAATTTTAAGCATTTGGAAATGAGAGCATGAGATATTAAATAATCACTTTAAATTACTTCTTACTATGTTTGAATAAATAATGCTTGCAAAAATCTTTATAATCTACGATAAGTTATTCTTATTTTGAAATTAAACATATTTAAATAAAGTTATTTTTTTCTAAAAACATTCAATACTCATATTAGATGATGGAAATAGTCCATACAAAGATACATCAAATACAGATCTGTGTTCTATATTTTATTTGGAGATAACATATTTTTTTTACATTTATGCTCTTCTATGTTTGAAAGCTTATTTTTTGTAATAACGTGATATTTTTTTAAAAGTCATCTCATAAACAGAATAGAATTGTTTGTAGCATATTGGTTTATTAAAGAAATCAAGAAATAAGTAATATTCAAATTTATATATTTTATATCTTTCTATATGATACAGACAATACAGCTTTGTCCATTTGATGAGATTTTTTTAGGCCCATGAAAGAAAACAATTTTACAATGATATTTCATTACTATGAAAAAAGAAAAATAAATATATTTTAGCTGATTCAAATATTATAAGGTTTCTTATGGTCTTGAGTTATTACTGTTTTCTTTCAATGCAAGTATACTTTTCATGATGTAGTTTTCCAAAGTAGTTTTTCAGATACCGTGATAGTATGTAGATGCATTATTTAAACGTAGCACAATATTTATTATTTATATTTTAAAGGTTCTGATTGTTTTATTCTAAGCTTATTGAATAATTATTTTTAGTACTTCTATGTGATCTATTTTTATTTCTGAGACATTTCTAAAATTAATTAGACACTTATTTACAGTTGTGTCTGAATTAATAAATAATATTATTTCTTATGCAATGTATGTGTGTACTTACACCATAAATATTATACTTTCTACATAATGTCACATATATAATTATATATATGATGCTAGAAAGAATAAATGTAATTTTAATTAAAATAATCAGAACTAATCATATTCATCCGAATTAAGGAGCAGTTCTTTTTATAAATAGAGATTTATTCCAGTGTAGGTTGAGGATTTGAATAGCATATTAAAAGTCCAATTTTTATTGGACAGAACAATTTGAATTTCCATGTAACTTGTAATATTTCTAGAAATGAATAATAAGTTTTATAAAACTTCCAATTACAAGCTAGAATAATCTTTATATAAAATAACTTTGGATAATACTTAATAAATTCGTGATTTGCATAACACATCGCGTTATTCTTATTTTCAAAAATAAAAACTATAGTTAGACATTCCAAGAAGATTTTTTTTTGTTTGATCAAGATTTATATTAGATAATACACTGATGATTCCAACGGAGGAATTACTGATTAAGAAGAACTAAACATATAGATAACTGATCAGTGATAGAAAATTTAAAATAACATGAAGGATAAGAATGTTTCTATTTTGTAATATAGATAATTTCATAAAATATCATGCTAGATTTCTGATTGTTTAACCAATCGACATCAATTTAAGTTATGTATGAATTTAATAATAGTCACTTAATAAAAAGAGAAGATTAAATATTAAACCACATCATAATCTGACTATTTTCTAATGGCCAAGCAGTTTAATTTAATGAATATTGCTCATCTTTAAGATCATAGAGCACTTTTCATCAGATTTTAATTAGGGATTAAATAACTACTAGAGTAAAAAGTAAGATATTAATTATTTTTTTATAAATGTTCTCAGAGAGCATAAGTAAAATAACATTAATTAATTTATGTGGTATTTGATTAATATATATATATATATATATTAGTCAATGAAATTTGCCTTATATTTTTAATGTATAAAAATTATAAATAAATTCTTATAAAATTAAAAAATGTATAAAGATATATGTATTATATGTGTTTGTGCACATCCATTAAGATAAATTAAAACATCAGAACAAATAAATAGTAGAAAAATGTAAAATATATATGAGTATGCGTATATATATAATTAAAATTACCCCAAATCCAAAACTTAACCAGACTAGCCAAGAATATAAAATCAAAAACACAAACAGTGGTTTCACTGCTACAAGCAGACTTCTCAAGTGTAAAGAACTACTAAACAACATCATATTTATATTAAACATTACCCACAATTCCATTTACTATTAAACCACAATTCCATTTACTTCCCATCCACCCTTAATATTAAAAGAACTTTTAAATAAGTTAATTGCTTCAGAATAATAAATTTTCAATAACAAAGATTCTTTAATTCTTTTTTTTTATTTCATTTCTCTCAAAGAAGACAACCTTAGCTTCATCAAAATTAATAGTGCGGCCTGTATCTTTTTTATGGACATATAAAGCAGAACTAAGATATTTACTTCTAACCCTAGTTTTATGTACCTTTATTCTTTCATTTAAGCTCAAACTACTCTGACCTATATAAATCTTCTTACAAAATCAAAGGATAATATACACTATACCAGGAATAGTCTTCCTATCAAAACTTTTCTTTGTATTATTTAATAAATTATTCAAAGTAATAGCTCTTTTGCAAGCAATTGTCTTATTTCCAAACAAATTACTATTATTACATACAATTTTATAAGACGACAATTTAAATGGTAAAGAAATAAAATCATATTTTTCTTTATCCTTACAAATATTACCATTAAATAAAATACTTTTAACAAATTTATTAGAGCAAAATAAAATTGTGTAAATAAATAAATGAAATAATATAGTGCAATTATGTTTTACAGATTTGAAGAGAACTGCTAGATAAGTTAAAAATCATCTTAATAGAAAGCATAAGTAAAAGTGCAAAAGGAAGAATGTATTTTATTAGTATATGTATAAATAATTATGTAATGAGTATATTTTGAATAGACAGAGAATTTTGTTTATGCATGTACTTTGAAACAAATATATAATGTGTGGCAGTTAAAAAAGAGAGATAAAAAAATTAAAGAATAATCATAAAAGGGAAAATAGTTATAAGTATTTAATGAATAAACTGAGATAAAAATTATTTGTGTGTGAAATCTGACTTTGACATCTTCTGATGATAATTATCATTCTTAAATAAAAACCATGTGATGCGAATATAATCATTGCTCTTTGTCTTACTGTTATAAATGTGTTTCTTTTTAACTCCTACTATGATTTCATTTTATATTCTATTAAATATCTTGTTCAAAATAATTATTATTAACCAAGTATTTTTTATGTTATATATTATTTATAAAAATGTGTTTACTTTTTTCTTTCTAGACAACTTTATTCCTTTTATTTTTAATTTAGTAAATATTATAACATTAAAAATGTTTTCATTTTCAAAACCAAAATCAAAATGATTCCACTTTGAGTTTATTTTTTGTGACTAAGAAATCTTAGCCCACATCTAAATTGTGTTGTCTTTGAATCTATGAATCTTATTTTAATTTTCTTTCCATTTTTTGTATCTTTTGCGAATGAATATTAAAAAACTTATAGCACATATTTGTTCCTTCATCTTGATTGATTTATAACATATTTTATTATAATTTTTTTTATTTATATTTTTATTTAATATTTAGTTGCATAAGATATTGGACTTGTTATACTATTATAACATTAGTTAATTACTATTTAGTAGGATTTGCATGGTAGCAAAAGTATCAGCTTTTGATTGAAGTGGAGAATTGGGTTTTGAAAGTCTACATATATCACTAAAGAAAGCTGAATTTTTAAAGTGTTGTTATGATATCTACAAAACAGAATTACATTTAAAAAAATGACTGGGAAGTTCTGCTTTACTTTATCTCTGAATAAATCCTTAATACTGTAATAATATTTATGCTTTTCTGAATTCTAATTTTTATATTCTTTCTATCATTTTCTAACAATCTTTCTAAACACACAGTATATTTTCTATGTATGAATGCATTTTTAAATCCATTAGTATCAACATTTAATTAATGGTGGAGACAAAGATCTTCAAGCTGTCTTCTTGAATATTTATCAATAAAGAAGTCAGAAATATTTCTTCTTGAAAATGTTAGAAATTTTCAATATGGACATTTGAGGCTTTTTTTTTCTTTTTGCAATGTTCTATTTTCACTTTTACAGATTATAAATAGTTATAAAAATTTGTGTTATTTTAATTAATGTTCTAATACACACACACACACACACATATATATATATATATAATGAAACTTAGTTGCATATTAAAGAATTTAATTTTTAACCATTTTTAGTTTTTCAATATTTGGCCAGGTTTTTTTTTCTAGTGAACATAAGTTTCCAATTTTATTTTATTTAGCATTTTTTGTCCTCCCAAAAAAACTCACTTTGATTCATGTTTTTGATGATGATAAAATGATTCTATTAATATTTTTTTATTATTTGCATATTTTAATACATAAGATCAATAAATATTTACCAATATTGAAAAAATATAGAGGGTTTTTTTTTACATCTAGATTAGATATTGAAAATTTTAATATATATTACATTTATACTTATACTAATAATTGCAATTTCATAAAGTTATAACTAATAAATATAGGTTCTTAAACCTAATATGTTATAGCTAGATAATGTGCCAAAGAAGATTGTATATTTGTTTTTATTTTTTTGAAAAAAAAAAAAAAAGGTTATACTAAAAGTGTTAACAATTAATTAAAATAAAAGCAAATCTTACTTCAATTGATTATAAAAGTAATTTTGTTAAAATAAAGAAATTTTCTTTTCTCTTGATTGTAAAAAAATTTTTTTTAAAAATGCTTCTTTCATAAACAAAATTATTTTTTTAAAATTTTTTTTTTTTAAATAAAAGTTACTAAAATGTTATCAACTTTAAAAACATTTCATCCTTAAGTAATTATTGCTCTTTATTCGCAAGCATTATTTTTTTAAAAACGGTAGTTCTTATACTTGTAAAATTTAAACAAAATAAAAAAAATAACTCAATTATTTCAATAATTTTTTCATCAAACTATTAATGAAATCGGTGTCTAACACATGACTATGTTATTTATTTTGTTTTCATGGTAATGATGTCCAGATGAGAGCTTTTCCCCATAACTTTATTTTAGAAATAAAATTTTATTTTAACTATAGTTTTACAAAATAGTACTATGATCTTACTAAATTGAAATATGTTGACATTTAATTTTAACTACTGTTTAGTACTTTGAATGGCAATTAAAAATCATTATATGAAATTAAATTGTTTTACATACAATCACATAGCAGTAACATCCTTATAATGTAATGAATAATTCCACCCCACCCCCTTATATTTATGGCTCTATGTTAAACTCTCAGGGGAACAGGAAGTAAATATTTTCAATGAAACCCAAGATTTTTTCCAGGTATAGTAAACTCAATTATTCAAGAATATTGGTTGTAAACATCTAACTATTTCTGAGAGTGAAGTAAATAAAAATAAAAAATATCTTTCATTAATTTAAGAACAATAATTGACTCTTCAAAATTGTCTCCATTAAAAAAAAAGTATTGGAGAGATCCTATTGTTTTTGTAGTACACTTTTAGTACCTTACATTATAAAAAATTTCTATTATAAGTAACTTATAGTCACATGAGCATCTAAATATATTTGAATTCTGTATCAGAGTAATTAATAAGATAAACTTTTATGGAAAAAATTAGTATACTGATTGTATAATTTTTATATGTAAAAAAAAAGGTTTAATGATTTTTAAAAATTTTTTAAAAATAAAATCAAATATGTCAGCTTAATCAATCTTGCTGCCAATATAAAATAAATGTAATGTACATGCTAAATTATAGAAATAATAAATTATGAATTTCAAGCTATAATTTAATTTTAACTAATAATTTTTAAAAATTATAATAAAATAATCATCATCTACCTTTGTTATAATCACACTCTATTAGCTTCTACTTACTTTGACAATTTGTTCCATAAATATCACAGTCTGAATCAGGTTCTGGACCTCCAATATCTGGCCAGCGAATTACATTTGGCAAACTAGTAACTGAAGAGTAATTAATAGAGAGAACTTGGACAAATTGATGTTTTTCTTGATGGTAATCCATTAAGGCAAAATTCACAATAGCATCTCCATTGTCTTTAATCCTCATTAGACCATTTAATCCTTCTATTTCTAAGTTGCGAGTATTCCGAACTATAGATTCTGCAGAAAGTGATTTAATACCTCCTTCATCAATAGTCCTTGAAATAGCTTTTGCCAATAGAAAAATTGTATCAAACATTTGAGGTACAGAATTTCGAATCTGAAAAGAGTAAATTAAAACGTGTACACATACATAAGTAGTTATGATATTGCTCACTTGGTATATGATAAATAATTTGTAAAATATTATCATGTTAATGCCCAAATCATTTAGTAAACAAAAGTGAATTCATTTTATAATTGGGCATTAATGCTGTGAAACTCTACATATTATTTATCATAGTATGAATGAAAATAAATCATAATTCTTAATCTATTATATAATGTTTCTTGTCATAAACTTATAATATAAACTTTAATATATTTTGAAAATTGTTGATCATTATGAAAAATGATTTGAAGCAAAAAAAAATTTAAAGAAGTGTGTATATTAATATAACAGTCAATTTATTAAATAAATAATATAATTCTGTTAACATAGATAAATTGTGAAAAGTTGGCTATTCATACGGGTATGTTAAAGATGTGTGACTTTAATTAGATTTTTTTTAAAATTTTAAATTTTAACTGTAAAGTGCTACTCGGGATTGCCGACATGCCGTAAGTTGGTTATAGCTATTATTTATTTTTATATATTGATATTTTGAATATTGTAGAGATTATTTTAAAGTTTTTTTTCCTAATATATATATATTATAACAGTCAGGAGAAAGGGGACTTAATGTATCTGCACTATGAAGGCGCCACTAGGCTATTTAGAACCTAGAAAATTTATATAGTAGGCAGATATGTAAGTTAAAAAAAAAAAATTTTATTTTATATGTTTTGAATTTGACCATTAGCCCATTGTCACTAGTTCAGTGGAACAGCAGAGATTTATATTTATAAATTTTTATCTAAGAATATTTTTTTAAAAAGAATAAAATAAGCCAATGCCAGTAATTATACACACAAACATTTATTAACGCACATATAAATTTTGAATCATTTTAGCATTATTTTACTTTATAATTTTAACTTGATTTTAGAATTTGATTTTAATTTTAACTTTTATAAGCTATTATAAGTTCACACAGATGGATTTATAAAAGTTTGTTTTATAATGTTGAGTATAGATCGGTTACATAGATTACACGGTTAAAAACATTTCAAAATAAACATAAACGATCAAAATATAAAATCATTGGTGGAATTGCAGAGGGAAATTTATAAGATACCCAATGGCATTCATCATAAGATGCCGCATTGACACCAATAACTTAAAAGACATCCGAATAAATACATTTTAGATACTCACCATAAGGTATCATTATTTACCGAATGTCTATATATTTTGATCAAATATGAAAACCAAAAACATAATTAACCGATAACGAATCCATGCAAGCATCTATACCCAACTTAAATTTAATGCATTTTTATTTAGAGTGTTGAGTATGAATAGACTACATAGATTTGCATTTGAAAAGAAAATATTCTATCCCTTATTTAACCTTAGGCCAAAAGCTCGTAGTTAAACTAACGTCAATCCATCTGATATATCGATGTATTCAATGTAATACGAATATGATAACACGAAATGCCATACTGTCAGGAATGTACATCTGAGAAGCAGGGTTAAGAGAAGAAATTGACTCTTGTCCAGATAGGAATACTACATCTATCTGATGAGAAGAGCAATAAAAAAAACTTCATAGGAAAGGACTGTGGTCATTTTTGCCGACTTACGATCGCATTCCATAGGCAAAAGGGGTTGTGTGGTGTATAATTCAATTCTGCATGTAGAAAACCTCATACTTCATCTACTAATTACATCAATATATCCAATCCATTGACCTAATTCAACTACAAAACGAATAACCTAAGATTACCCTCCCCTAATAAAACTTTGCAAATCTATATAGCCATTCACGCCCGACTAAGTTTAACATTTATATAATTTAGTTTAACAAAAAACAAAAATCATAAATAAAACTTAAAAGAACAAAAAAAATAAATGGAAATGATTTTAAAAAAAAAATACATCAAATTAAATTACTTATTAATAAATTAAGTTGGTCAGATAGGATTCTATTTCAATTATTTTAAATACGGAACAAGTTTTAGAATTAAAGTTCTTATTGTTTAGTACAGTGTTTCCCAACCTGTGGTATGCATACCACTGGTGGTACGCGAGTTGCTGGTTGGTGGTACACGAAAAATAATCAATAATGGCGGACATAAAAAAAATTAAATCACAAAAATATAGAAACGTTTTTTCCTATAATTCATAAAAATTATTTTAATTAATAATATTATACAGTAAAGTTGTTAATATGTACGGTTGATAATGATCTTTAATGTTAATGATAAAATTGAAAGTATAATTAAGAAATTAGATTTTTGGAAACAATAATATATATAAGTATCGAAAACAATCAACTGGAAGTATTCGAAACTTTACATATTTTTTTGTTTGAAAATAAGGTTAGTCTGTCTCAAGATATACAAGAAAATATAATAGCACATTTAACAGAATTAAAATTGTCTTTCATGAAATATTTTCCAAAACCCAAAAACACAAATGATAATTGGATTTCAAACCCATTCTATGCAGAAAATTTAGAAAAAGCTACATCATTATCAATAAAGGATAAAGAAAATTTAATAGAATTATTATGTGACAGAACTTTACAAGTAGAATTCAAACGACACAATCTCATTAATTTTTGGTTAAACATTGAAGAATATGAACAACTTTCAGAGAAAACTCTTAAATTATTATTACCATTTACTAGTACAGAATTAGTAGGAAGAGCTTTTTCTTCATGTATTTTTTTTAAAAATAAGTATCGAAACAGATTGAACGCAGCTGTAGACTTAAGGGTATACCTCGCATTTTTTGAACCAAATTTCAAAAAATTATGTTGTTCAAAAACAAGGATCTCATTAAATTTATTTTATAAAAAATATTTGATTATGATAAGAAAATATACTGTTTTTTTATAATTTTGTGTTTTTATTAAAACCATTTATTAGTAAACGAAATATAACAAAATAGTAGATAAATAATGAGTCAGATCAAGGCAAATCAATCTAAATTATTTAATTTGAAAAAATGTATCAGAAAAGGATCATACCCAGAAATTAGACTCTCATTAATTCTTAATTATCTATTGTGGATTACTAGATGTAAGCTAGTATTTAATCATCAAAATTTTAATCCTATTAACTTCATGCTGAACAATATTAAAAAAAACAAGAACAAGAGATAGCCTGATAACCCCTGAGGTTATTTTTACTATGACTTGGGACATTCTGGATTTATCCTCTCTATGTTCCAACCAATAGCAAGATGCTCCGAAAAAGAGAAAACAAACTCAAATTTGGAAAAAACAAATAAAGGAATGAAAAAACACTTTGAACAAAATAAGTACCAAATAACCTTTAATGTAATAATGTAATCTTTAATAAATTATTTTGGAAAAAATATGAAACTTTGAAAAAACACATATATATAAATATGTTACAATGAGTTTATAATCTGGCATGATGTTTAGGCATGTTTCAATGTAATTTGTCTCATTATGAGATGTGAATACATACATGGTCACCCTATAATATTTATAATGCAAATAAAATAACACACTCACAATAACAAATTTCACGAAATACAATCATTTTTATGAAGTGGTACAATTTAGCGTGATGTACTACCAAGTGGTATGTGAGCCAAAAAAAAGGTTGGGAAACACTGGTTTAGTATACTGGAGTTTTAGAAATATATTTAAAGCTTAGAGTTCATAAAGTTCTTGTGATTTTTAAAATGTTCCTCTTTATCCATTGCTTGCCATTTGGAATCCAGTGTTAAATCCCCCGATGTCCTGTGGTCCTCAATATAGGAAAAACGATGTTTCATTTCTTTTCCTTTTTTTATAACCATGGAAGGAATTGAAAGTGCATCTTTCAATCCCTTCATCTCCAACTCTCCAACTTAACACATCTCAGTTTTCTCTTAAATTTTCTTCACTCACTTCACCGTTTATTTCCAAACTTTTTTCTTTTATATGTAACTTTTGGATCCAAAGGACATTACATCATTGATGATGATGATCCTTCCATTGAGGTCCAATTTCACAATGGATTTCTTTCATTGGCTATTAGTTTATATTGTTTTCCTATCTGACCATTGCTTATACATTTAAATACCCAAGGGCTAGTTCACTTGGACTAATTAAAACAATCATTTCCATTTTTCAATAACATTAATTAATTTGTTTTGTACAAACTTAAATATATTTTTATCTTTAAATCTTTACTGAAAATTTAGTTTTAAAATAATTTTTCTTTAATAAAGTTTTCGTTTAATAATTTTTTTTCATCTGTGCGATTTTATATATATGAGTTTAAGATAGAATTAATTTTCAATTTTTAATTCTTAAAAAAGAAGTTTTTATTTGCGAACTTTTATTTTTTCATGTTTAATAATAAAAAAATAATATAACAGCAGATGTGCCCATTACAATATATATTGTGCCATTACAATTTAGTCATTAGCTAAATTTGTAGTAATGTGCATGAAAGAAAATGTGGAGCAAAAATCATCATCACATTTTTATATAGTAAAGGAAGCTGTAGGGCTCCCAAGTTTAAACACTACAAGATCAAGTTTTAAAAGCTTGAGACAAAAAGAGAGTGGGACAGCAGTTATATTCTTTATTTGTTTGTGTGTTGATAGAAAACTAAAAAAAGAGTAGTACACACATTTGGTTATTCAATGGTTAAATTTTTTAAATCGAGTTATAACACATATATAGGCAGTGTGTGTTATAAAAGCTATTTAGTTAGTCACTTTTAAATCACACATATTAACTTTCTTTAAAACTAACCTACACTTGCTAAATTTTAATATCTTATTCTAAACTTCTATTTTTGCTTTTCTATAATTGTAATTTGGATTTAAAAGCTAAGGATTTAATTTTAAATATTAAGGTTAGAATTACTAAGCTAGCATTCAGATTATTTTAATATGTCAGTTTATATATGATTTGAATGAGAAAGTGTGTGTGTATCACATAAATATATCCACATTTATTAAATATTGAAAGAAAAAGAAGAAAATCTGTTAAATTATTTTTTTTACTCAACAATTTTGTATTATAAGGGTTGTTTTTCTGTTGAAAAACTTAGAGATGATGTGAGAAGTCTAATTTTAAAAATGTCGCATCTTAAGATCAAAAGAAAGAAGCTCAAAATTTAGGTGTTACATATGTGAAGAAAAGGGATTAAGTCTATTTTTTTCCTTCAAAACAAAAGTTTGTCTAAAAATCAGGATAGTGAGATTTTTCATACTATCCAGCTAAAAAACGATTTGGTTGAAAATAAGTTATAAATCTAATTAAAAGAGGTGGTCAAAAATAGAAAAAAATTGTATATAAAGGCAGTCTGGAAAATCAGTTGAGCGATTATGAGGAGACTTTTAAAAATTATTGAAACTAGAAAAGACAAGGATTTTTAGTTCGACCCGATATTTTTTTTTAAATCATTTTTTTTAATATAAAGTTTTTGAAGATTAAAAATATAAGAATGTCAGGCTAGAAAAAAATATATGTCTCATTGTGGGGCTTTTTCCAGGCCACCTTGGAACCAGCACATCATATAAAGAAAAAAAAGGAAAGGTCTTGTCTGAAATTATAATATTCTACACATTCTTACTGACCGAGAGAAAAGATGTTTTTAAATAGAAAGAAGAAAGCATTCACTCGCATTTGAAGGCGATCAAAAGAAAAATGATTAATCTACAGATAAATGTTAAATCATCGAGTTCAATTAAATCCAGTAACTGAGTTTAAACCCAAGAAAAATTATAAATGTGAAAACAACTGCTGTACTTCATCCACTAAAAGGATCGTGCTTGACAAGAAGAAAAAAAAGTTAATATAATGATTTCCAAATTGTCCACTAAAGCAAATAACCTCAATAGGATCATCATCATCAAATAATTATACACCTCAAGAAAAAGATTGTTCCAAAGAAAAACGGAAATGGTAGGTGCAAATGTATAGACACTAAACAAGGTAAATTTGACTCATTGGAAGTCGCTACAAAGAATAGAACTGGTAATATAAATTTTTCTTTATATATTTTCTTTATGATATCAGAGACTTAGCAAAATTTTAGCAACAGAGTGGTATCTATTTTGTTTAAAGAACTTTTAAAACCACCAAGATCAATTCAAAACAAGAATTTCTTAATAACGATAAACATAAGCTTCATTAATGATTTTATATATACTAAAATAATGATTGTCTATTAACCTAAAGTTATTAATATGTAACATATTTTTTTATTATTATTATGATTTTTTTTTAGATAATATTTTTGTTATTATGGGGATAAAACCTGCACATACATAATATAATAATACTTGTTGCATATATGTAATTGTGTGTGAATGTAAAATAATAGTTAGAGATATTAAATTTTTGTTTTAAGTTAAAGTATAGCATTTCAGAGGGTAGAAGGGAGGGGGGAAAATAATTTAAAGCTCATTCTGTAAATCTTGCTCTTTCACTTCTACTAACATTTTTTTTTATCATTCTGCTTTACATGTTAGATTATAAAAGTATGTGTGCAAAAGAGTATTTTTTTTTATTATGAAATATTTCTTTTGCGGATGGAAAATTTTAACAAATCGGTTACCCAATTTAATACAATATACATTTGACGGGAAAGAGGGAAGAACTTGAAATTAATCTGAAGATTGCAATATAATCAATAATTATTGTTATTATTATTCATATAAATTTTCATTTTATCTATAAATTTTCATGTAGATATTAGTAATGCATTAATAAATGTTAATTTGTTTTATTAAATGAGGTGTATATATTTATTTCATTGAGAATATTTTTTTTATTGGTTGTGATCATTCATCATCAATGGTTGAATGTTGGTTATTTAAGATATGATTAAATATGCTAAGATTAACAATAGTTATGAATTTCTTTAAGAATTAGGTTTTATGTTTAGGCTTAGTCCTAAAGCTGTGGTTGAAACCATTATTGTTATCATTCTCATCATCATCACCATCACATTTTAATTAATGGGATAGATAAATGTTTAAAGGCCATAAATAAATAAGTGATTTCATGGTATTTAGTTGACATTCATGAATAAATATTATAACCACCATTCCATCATCTATTCATACAAGGATGAGTGAATTGCCATCCTGAATTAATAGTAATCTGAGCTAGTAAAACTTATAAAGAAATATTGAAACACATTTATTATGTTAAGATCTAAGAAATGATTTCTGTCTAATAAATTTTATATACTCCACTTTAGTTTAAAGATGTTTTATGTTTACCTAAATTTATTGCATACAGTGATATGGGTCTAAAAGCAAAATCCTCCATTTTTATTAGAAATAAAGTACCAAATAGGGATTCAAACCCAGTACATGTGAAAAGGTTATAAGATATAACTGTCTCTAGGTTCAGATAATCTAGTGGCACTCTGCTTGACCATATTCACTTGTTATTTACTTAAATATGCACTTGACATCAAACCAAGAAATGAAAGTGGATAAAATATACTGTCTGTATACCTGAGAAGATATTTTATTTCCTGAGTTATAGTAGTTTGTCCTTAATAATTTGTTTATAATTTCTACTTGTTTATTGATAATACAATGCCTGCCTATCTAGGGTTTGAAATAGGCCAGACACCTGAAATGACTAGTCTCCAGGCATTATTGTTTCAAATTCTTGATATTGTGATATTTTTAGAAATGTAATTATAGAAATATGTTTCATTTAATCCAATGACCCTTAATATGATTGATAACTCAGTCTGATCTTTTGTTTAATAGCCACTACTCAGGTTAAATAATTCTTTTCTTTTTGATATAAAATAAAAGCTACAATTCTTTTTTCATTTATTAAGTTATAATATTATGATCTTATATGTTGTAGACTACTCAGGTATGGTAATATCTTTTGATCTATATTTGGATGTATAGTTTTGATCTCCGTTTTTAGTTACAATCTTAATTTTTTTTATCTATCTTTAAATTTAGTTACAATATATATATATTGTAACGGGATATATATATATGCTTACATTCAAATTTTAAAAGTAACTTTTTTTTATCTAATACAGAATTAAAAACAAACTGTCAAAATGCACAAATAACGAATTATTAATTTATTAATATGTTAGATTGATTAAGTATTAAAATAAGCTTTAAAAAAATAAATAAATTATAGAATCGAAGCAAAGATTCTAATCTTTAAATAAAATATATAATAAAAAAACATTTTTTTAAATAATAGCGAAGATTTTTTTAATTTTCAAATATAAAAATTACAAACAGATCCTTAAGGCAAAATGACAATTAAAAAAATGATTACAAAATAGATAAGAGTTCCCGCCCAGAGATAGAGACACAGACCTCAGTGGAAAACCCAAAATCTTACCTTGGATACAAAGAATAAACCAATAAAATATAAATAATGAAATATGTTTGATGAATCCGTGCATTCCAGAGATAAGGTGCCCGACGACTATAAAAAGAAAAATCCAAAGGGAATAATTAGTTAGAGAGGGAATCAGAAAATTAAAGTTGAATTCATATGTAAAAATAATTTTAAAAGTTATCGCCGTCACCAAAAAAAAAAATGTAATTAGCTTCATCGTGCTTCCTTCGGTGTGGCCAGCCAAAGGCAGTTTTCATCTCCATGGATCCCAGGATCAAACCACTGGTACCGTCTTCAGAAAACATCGTAAAATGCAGCTTCATAAATCGTCACAAGTCTTCATAAGTTTTTGTTGCAAGGGAATGAGCACGGATAAAGGAAAGTATAATTTATAAAAGATAAAATGAAATATAAACTGTTAAATTTAAAATCTTCGAACTTTATCTATCTTTAAAATGAATAATAGACTTTCTCTCTCAAGCAAACCTGAACTTTATTTCTATAAACTCTTATTGAAAGTCTTAAATGTAATCACTTTTTAAAAAAAAAATGTATTGTATTTTTTTATATTTTTATTCATGCTAAATTAATATTTGTTTGTAATAGGGTAGGGGTTTGCGATTGCAAACTTAAATTTAAAAATAGAAACACATCGTTATTTGTGCATTATTAAATTTAAAAAGAAAAGCAGGTTATATAAATTTGCAGTAAAAAAAAATAAGTTAAAATATAAATGTTATCTTAAAAATGATTTTAAAACCTTAATTAAACTAAAGATTTTTGTTTTGAATTAAATTAATAAAATGATTTAAATGTTAGTGGAGTGTAGATAGCTGCTAGACTAGTTTAAATATGTTACTTTTAAAGAGGGTTTTGATTTCGGACTATTTGTTTCGTAGTTGTGTCAATGCTGGTGGAGAGATATATGGACATTTATATCAATGTAATGTGAAGTGTGTTAGCACTTAGGGCTACGAGTCCAACTGAATGCATGACCCCAAAGAGAGGTAGTCATATTGTTGAAATGGAAGCAGAGGTATTTCCTGCGCCATTGACCCATTCTAGTTCTATGGATTGAGACGATAAGTCGGCAAGATAAGACCACTCTCTCATCCATACGCAACGTTTTTCTCTTGTTATTACATACATGATTCCTTCGCCAGATAGAAGCACATTCCTATACTGTTTGAAGCTCATGTTTTCTCCAATAATATCATGTTTAGATGCACATTCCTGTCACGTGATTCTATGCTAACATGTTCATATTGCATTGGTTGCTGATATATTTCTGGAAGCGAGCATTGGTGTGGCTGCGGACTTTTAGCCCGGAATCAATTGTTTGAAAGCCTTTTAGGTGGGTGGTCTGGGTAGCTCATCTATACTCAACATTTCTAAAATTTAAAATTAAAAGTTAAAAACAAATAAAATAATAATGAAACAGAATAAAACAAATTTCCTGTGTTATAAAAATTATTTTTTTTAAAAGTTTGTGCGTTATTAATTATATACGTAAATAAAATCTTTTTTTGTAGTATTAATGTTCAGTGATTGTTTTATTATTGTTTATTAAAAGAAATATAGTTAATAAATGTTAAAACTCTGCTACTCCATGAGCTAGTGGCAAGGGTTGGCGGTCGCGGTCTTAACAGCACGTATCTGTTGACTTTATAAATTTTCTAGGTTCAAAGTAGCCTAGTGGCACTCTGTCGGCAGATGCGGTAAGACTGGATATTTTATCATCATCCCTGACTGTTATAATAGTATTGAAACAATAAGAAAGACTGGCTGTAATATGTTGATAATGTGGAAAAAATGTGTCTCTCCCTAACTTAACTTGCATTTTGTAATACATACACGTTTTTATATATTTCCACATAAGCTAAAACTATTCTACGCTTTGATAATAGATTCACATTCAATAAAATAATAAAATAAATTTCTCAGGATTATTTAATATATGTATACTCTTAGTTTTATTCTATTTTATTAGTAAGAATATTTGCAAATATACTGTTTTTTACGATAAGAACCAATTAAGAGTATCTCCATCTGTGTTTTACAACTAAGGCTAGAAATTTTAAATACAAAGTTGATTAATGATTTATCTTATGGTTTTATAAAGTAAGAAAATAAATGTGTTTATGCATTTTAGGATACAACAATGTAGAAAGGATTTTATGTACATTATTTTACCCAATACTTTTATATTTCAGATAGCATTATTACAATAATAATGTATTTAATCCAAATAGATTGTATGTGTAATCTAATGTCTCAAATATGATTTTTTACATCATGAATATGCTGTGACAATGTTTCTTTAATAATGAAAAAAGTGAAATATTAAAAATTAATAATTACTTTATTATATAATAATAATAACAAGTCAGATGTCACATGACTTATATATAGCTTGCACTTACAAATATGTAAAATTAAGAGCGTGCTAATAGCTCTAAACAAGCTTTTTTTTTTTATTTATGATAAATGCTACTACAAGAGAAGACATTCAAATCATTTTTATCTTGGATTGTCCCCATCCTCAGACCGGTTTCGACCTATGGGTCTCTTCAGTGAGGAGTTGGGACATTAGATTTTTTCAGTTGGAGAGCTGACTTTAAAGACATGTAGATGTCTAAAAGATTCAGATCTTCTTCTAACAATTAACTTTTAGATAAATTCTTTGCTTGAGTTGGTTTTTTAAATCTAATGTCCCAACTCCTCACTGAAGAGACCCATAGGTCGAAACCAGTCTGAGGATGGGGACAATCCAAGATAAAAATGATTTGAATGTCTTCTCTTGTAGTAGCATTTATCATAAATAAAAAAAAAAGCTTGTTTAGAGCTATTAGCACGCTCTTAATTTTATTATATAATATAAAATAAAAACAATAAGAAAATTATATAAAATGTTCAATAAATATTAATTAATAATTGTTTCCTAAATCTAATTTGAACTTGGGGTATGAAAAAGTGTGTTATCAGATAATGTCGTGAAGATGCTACCATTAAATAATAAATAAGTTGTTTATTATTTTTTAAAAAACCTCAATTTGAATACTGGAGGAAAATAATAATAATCATAACAATCAATGATAAATGCTCTATGTGGTCCTTAATTAGTTTTTTTCAGTAACAAATCATTATTAATCAATCTCACTTAATAATGCTGGAGAAGTTTTTACTCTTTTAAAAAAAGCAAGTACAATCATTGCTTAGCATATCTAAATAATATTTATCACCTTTGGATTATTTATTTTATCTCGAGATCCTTTACAGGATGCATTTGCAGGCTTAAAGATTAGGAGTTCCATTCCCCTAACAAAATACAACTAGATCATTAGGATGCCTTGTTACATACTATATAAGAGTGAAAAAATAATACTAACACATAAGAGTGGTGCATAAAGTACTTTTTATAGATCTATTTACCTAAATAAGGATGATTAACTCTATTTAATTTTGAGGTTGAAACTTAAGAACCCATAAAACATATAATAATTTCAATGTAGCACAGTTTTATATATATATTATAGTTAATAGCATAATCCATCCAATTTATGGCTCAATTAATTTCATTTTTGTAATATAAATTCTTTCTGAACACAATAAAAGTTAATAAATTCCATTTATTATACTTGTTTAGAGTAAATTATATTCAACACAATCTGTTTTAAGATTGCTTATCATTTGGATGTTTAATATATTTAATATCTCTTTTGATAATTTACAATTCAGGAGCGACATTTAAATATTTAGCTTCATAATCCATTATCCATTCAATGGTATTTAAATATTTCGCATTGATAATCTGAAATGCATTTCTTTAAGCACTGGATGCAAATTCATAATTTGTTACATGCAGCAGTCTAATTCAAATGAACAGATTCATTACTTCTTTAATTTGAGATATATAATTAATCTATTCATTTATAGATCTTTAATACATAATACTAGTAATTCTTATTATATCTCTGATAAAGCAAATAGTTTATTATCCATAACAAAGCAGTTTTCATTACTTTCTGAATTAAAGTTTGTTTCTCTAGGTGACGATCACGAAACCATATTTTGGTTTTAAAAATTACTATTTAAGGTTTTTTCCTATCACAATATTGAGATGAATATGCATCCTTGCTTGTAATGAAGAGAATAATTATTTTACAATATTTTAAAAATAAGCATCAGCAATTTGTTTGAAGTTCAGCTATTTGATATTACTTCTAATTGAAGAAATCCAGCGATTTTTGTTGAAGTTGTGTGACAGCATTCCATAAGTCAATTTATCCATTTTTCATTAACAATTGACTTTAACAAATAATATTTCTTGAAATAAAAAATTAATTAATTAGTCAAAGATGGTTTTCAGTTTATTTGTTGTTATCCAGCTTTCTCCTAGTGTGATGAGAAGATCAAATGCCCAGACTAGTTAATCTAATTGATCATCAAGTAGATGTCAAACAAAATGGCTATTTAAAATTTTGAACATGTTTAAGTCTTAACTTTAATAAAAATTTATGAAGACTGTCTGAATTTTCCAAACGTCAGCTTTTATACCTGTTATCACATGATGTCTAGATTACAGAATATTCTTCATTATGCATTGGAATTTTTTAGCTGTTTATTGGAAGAAGTCATCATGGTTATTGAAACAGGCAAAAACTCTTCATACAGTAGCGCCACTCAGTGCAAGCCAGAGTAATCAATGAATGCCAGAAGACTTGTGCATAAAATCCGTATCTAATGCCTACTTGTCCAATATCCCCAGACTACTGTGTGGAGAGTTTTTGCCTGTTTTAATAACAATTATGATCATGTGATGGTTTATCATGGTTATTGCCAGGAAAAATACTAGACACAGATTTTAGAATCAGCATAATAAAACTTTATGAATGACTTTAAAAATAATAAAAAAACAATTTTAATTTTTCAATTGATTCATCTTTATTTCTGGGTTCATATCAGCATAATAAAACTTTATGAATGACTTTAAAAATAATAAAAAAACAATTTTAATTTTTCAATTGATTCATCTTTATTTCTGGGTTCAAATATAACATTACAAGCATTTATTTAAACTGAATAAATGATAAAACTATAAAGTTCTCGGACATTTATTTTAATTAATTTTAAATTGACCTGTTAATAAATAATTTATTGTTTAATAAATATTCTAGCAACTAAATCAATCTTAATCAAAACTTGTACGCTTCTATACACACACACACAGACACAAAATATAAATGTAAGAATTGTTTATTCTGCAAATAAATGAAAACAATATAAATATAATTGTTTTACCTCAAAATATTTTAGTGTGGTAATGTTAAATTTATAAATCTATTCTTTATTTCTGCATCAAAATAGTGTTTTTATGTGTATGAGCAGTTTTATTTGTTTATACTGTTTGATATCTTTGTTCCTGTTTTATCTGCCAGTCTGACTGTGCAAATGTTATATCCGCAAGTATGACTGTGTGGTCAGCAAATAACTATGTTCAATTCCCATGATGTTTTCTTGCAACAAATGCTCTGCTATGGATGCTCTGCAACAAATGCTCTGAATATACTCTGTATTCTCTGCAATGGATGCTCTTCAAACGAATGGTCTGCAACGAATTCTCTGCCATGGATGCTGTCCAATGAATGGTCTGCACCGACTGCTCTCCAATGAATGGTCTGCAATGAGTCTATTTCTACAGTTCACTAAAGTTCAATTCCCATGATGTTCTTTCAGGCTGGCTGCTACAAAAACGGTTCACAATGGACATACCTTAGCCCCAGTCCAGTTTAGCTGTACACAAATTCTTCATAGTAAGCACTGCAACTGCCACCAGATATCTCCTACTGAAATTGAACAGTAACTCTACTGTAGATGCACTCCATACTGTCTGATACTTGCTACTGCATGACTGCTCTTGACTACTCTCTATATTACACTGCGTAGTTGTTACCCAGTCTTCTTATCACTTTCTGATAACTGCAACAATCAATCAATACACCATCCAATAAGGTAACATCTCTTATCTAGAAATATTTGCAATCAGCAAATATTTCTTGGAATTGTTGATCGCCATTATGTCAATGCCTTAACTAAATTCCACAGTTATCAGCGCGCGATCTAAAAACAACTTCTCGAATACATTCTAGTTTTTCCGGAGTGCACAAACATGTCTGCCATTTGTTACAAAACACTATAGTTCCTTAACAACAATAATAGCAAAATATATATTACATATTTTATATAAGTCTTTATTATAAAATCTGTTCAGAAAGCCATTCAAAAATGCATTATAAAATTAAATATATATTTTTTATAAACATTAGTATGAGAGACTATGGAACATGATATTAATTATATTCTATGCTATACAACCAATGACAGTCAGGAATATATTTGCTTAAATATAAAAATTAAAGCCAATAAAATGTTTTACAGTTTTAAATTTATAATAGCCAATATTGCAATAATAATGTAAATAGCCAATATTGCAATAATAATGTAAATAGCCAATATTGCAATAATAATGTAAGACAAGAATACCTAACCCTGTGATTGTGGACACAAATGTGCCCATGGACTGATTTATGTGTGCCCACCATTATTTGAGAATGACAAAAATGATTTTATATAAATTTTATGTTAACCAGTCACCAGAAACCAAGAAAGCCAACAACAATGCAAGCAATAAAAAAAGGAGAGCATTGCTGATACCATTAATGAAGATGTAATATTTTTAAGCTAACAGCAATTTACTATGAATCAATAGTTGGTAATTAATAGTATATGAGAAACAAAAGCAACAATAATATGTGTAATTGATGCAGCATCATCTCCAATGCCAACAAATAGTTTCTGTTGCAGCTATGAATTGCAAACAATATTATTTCTGTTAATGTGTAATTTAAACAAAATTAAAAGTAATTTCCGATTTTTTCTTCACTATTGATAATAATGTAATATTAAATACGCTTAACGTATATAGTGAAATTAATATTCAACGATTATATTAATATTTCTTAAGGCTAAGCGCTTTCAGGAGAGACACATGCTTTTCCATTTCAAAGAGATGGACAATATAAATAAGCTTGCATAGATTTGCATAAATTACTACGTTAAAAGGCTATGAATATGAGTGAAAGCTCTGAAAGCGCTTAGCCTTAAGAAATATTAATATAATCGTTGAATATTAATTTCACTATATACGTTAAGCGTATTTAATATTACATTATTATCAATAGTGAAGAAAAAATCGGAAATTACAATATTATGAATATGCATTATAACGAAAGAATTTGTCTGAAATTGGACACGTTAATTAGAACTTTTCAGCAGCGTGTTTATTTTTTGCAAAATTGTAAGCAGGCGAATATTATTCCTAATTGCTGTAGAATTAAAGTGAATAGATCTATTCATAATGTGGATATTGTCACTCGTGTCTTACAGCGTAAATTATTAAGCTGGATTATTGGCAATTGCAGGAAGGCGTTAAATAATAACAAGAAACGTCTGTCTACGATTACGTCTATTACGCCTGAGCCACAATGGATCGTAAATAAATGCAATAATATTGAGCAAAGATTAGAGAAGAAATTCTTAAAGAAATTGAGATTTCTAGCTAATAAACAAAACGTTGTTTTAACTGATATGGGAATAGAAGACACGTATGTTAATTTGTCTAGCGTTAGACCATCGGCTGAAATTAGATCTATCCTGAATCTTGGACCTAAATTTGTAGGAGGAGGATGGAATCAACCCAAAATGGAAATAATGGCAGACACTGAAGCAGCTTTAATAAATTATCCTATGAGAGATAATGTTATTTATGAGATTAACAGGATCATTAGTAATAAGAAATTGAATACTGAAAATAATGGCTGGAACAATAAAGTCATGAATGCGAAAAAGTTCTTTATTGAAAATAAAATTATTTGTCTTAAAGAGGACAAAGGCAATCGCTTCGTTTTGATGGATGAAGAAGAATATAAAGAAAAGATGAGAATACAAATTCAGAAATTGGGCTTTGAGTTTTCAGCTGAGGTTAATAATAAAATGATCAGAGAAAAATTTATCTCTTTAATCCTGCGCAAGCATAAAAATAAAGGAATAAATCAAGCTGAATATTATAGAATATACCCATCTGCCACATCACAACCACGAATGTTTGCGAATGCTAAAATGCATAAACAAGGGACTCCATTAAGACTAATGCTTGACTTTGGAGGTGTTCATTATGCAAACACAGCTAAATTAATAAATTCATGGTTAATAGAATTAATAGGATTTGGCAAATATACTATAAAATCTTCTTTCGAGTTTGTAGACTTAATTAAAAATGCAGCCATCAATGACAGTTTCAATATAGCAGCCATAGATATATCTGAACTCTACGGATCGATTAATAGAAAAGGTTCAATCAGGATAATTAAAGAAGAGCTTCAAAATAATCATTGTCCTGAACAGAAAATTGATTTTATCATTGACTTCATGAATTGGTTGGATGAAAACATATTTGCGACATTTGAAAATAGATGGTATAGGATGAATAATGGATGGCCGATGGGACTGCCTATGAGTGGCATTGTATCTAGTATTGTAATCGGTTATTTTGAAAGCAAGATTATTTCAAGATTCCAAGAACAAACACATGGATTAATTTACTGTAGGTATGTAGATGACATTTTCATTGCAGCACCTAAACTGATAATAAAAGCCATTCAAGATGAACTGCAGGCACATACCAACTTAATATTTAACTGCACTGAAGAGAGTGAGCTTAATACTATTAATTATTTGGACCTAATAATAACTAGAACACACAGATGCATTGATTACAACATGAAAGTAAAACCGTTAAATATTAGAGGATACATCCATATTAAATCGAAAACACCGAGGGCCCACAAATTGGCAGGGCTTTCTGCCTTTTTGTTCAGAAATTACCATTTGTGCAAATATGAGGAAGAAAGAAGATTTAATATTAACCAATATGTTAATGATCTGATGAAGGTTGGTTATGATTTAATAACCATCAACAGAAGAATTAAAACATTTTATGAAAACATAACCAAACCTAGTAAGGACAAAAAACAACGCATATGTCTGCCATATATTCCTAACATTGCTAGAAAACTGGTCAAAAAATTGCAAAATGAATTTACAGTAGGTTTTCGAACCCCTCCAAACACCAACAGGATTTTGAACAATTCTAAGGACAAAATTGACCTACAATCAACACCACATGTTGTGTACAGGTTGGCATGCCCTCAAGCAGACTGCGGTGCAGTATACTACGGTGAGACTCGGGCCACTATAAACAACAGAGTGGCTCAGCATAAATACTTATATAAAAGAGTATTAAGAACAAACGAAGGCAGCTCAGTATTTGTGGACCACCAGATAGAGACTAATCATGAATTCGAACCTGCATATGCTAAGATAATTACAACTGAAAGAAATGACATCAAAAGGAAGGTGAAAGAGGCATGGTATATATCAAGAGATTTAAAAGCAATAAACAGGAGAGACACATGCTTTTCCATTTCAAAGAGATGGACAATATAAATAAGCTTGCATAGATTTGCATAAATTACTACGTTAAAAGGCTATGAATATGAGTGAAAGCTCTGAAAGCGCTTAGCCTTAAGAAATATTAATATAATCGTTGAATATTAATTTCACTATATACGTTAAGCGTATTTAATATTACAAAATTAAAAGTATTTTTTCAGAAACATAATTTTCATTTTATTTTAATAATACATATGCAAAAAGAAGCCTTAAAAATCCTCAATTATTTTGCCTAAATTTATAATACATGAAACAATTGTGCATTATTAAATCTCAAAAAAAAAATTTGAGTTTTGAAAAAAAAATCTTAATTTTAATACAACTTTAAATTTTTTTGTTGTCAGAGGCAATTGAAAACTTTTTTAGAACCTAATTATCACTGGTGTAATTTAGAACTAAAAAAACAACTTTATCGGTATTATGAAAAAATAAAACAAAAATATATTTTTTAATTTCTCTCACTATATACATACTATAAATATGCTTTGAAAAAAAATCATGCCCATCCACTTTATCAGTATTTTAGAATGTTCTCTTTGGTACAAAAGGTTTGGAAACTCCTTCTGTAATGTTACTTGTTCTAACATAGTTCACAGAAATTTAGAATAGATTTGTTTATTGAGTCCTCTCTGACATCGTAAATATCATCCAAAAACATTTTTTTGGCTTTATCCTAACAGTCTGTTATGTCTTGATATTGACTTTATCTTGACAGATACAAGCAGCAATTTTCTCAAAAATTACTCTACTGTTTCAATACCAATAATTCAATGGTTTCAATTTTATAAGAAAGTTTAATGTACATAAACAATTATTCCGGCAATACATATACATATAATTATAAGCAGATTATTAATATATTTGAATGTTCATGAGTATCTCCCATGGTTAATTTCCTTGCTCTGCCTAATTCTCCAGGCTTCTCACCCCGGTGTACAAGGATTATTTGTAAGATCCTAGGTCTGCAAAAAGAAGCTCTGTCTTCCTCTACTGCTTCGAGTGTGTCTGATATTTTATGCAAGGCAACAAAACTGCCTCCACCCCTCCCCCCAGATAAAAAAAAGTGTTCTTTTTTTTTCTTTGTTTTCTGGAGTAATTTCTTATTCGTTTTCTATCCCCGATGGGTATGGTTTCTTGATCTTATTTCATTGGTTTTATTTAATTATTTCTTTTTGGAATTCGATTGTTGATTACTTATTGACAATCAGATTAATTATGGGCAATCGAATTCCTGCATAATCAGATTTTCTTTAGTTTTATTCCTTTACTGTTTTAGTAATTATTTTTGTTTTTAAATTATTTTTAGCCGGTCATTTAGAAATACATATTTAATTAGTAATTTTATTACTAATTAGTAATCATTCCAGTTCTCCCCTTACTCCAGAAATCATTTGTTTTACATGTAGTCTTGTAGGTTTACTTTTACTCTGTTGGGGTCTGAGCAATGTTTGCCTCTCCCTTGGTTGTTCATCATTTTTTGTTTCCATTTTGCTATAATCTTGTAGTTGTACCTTTTTCTATTTTCAGCATCTGGATCTGTTTGTTCACTCTCTCTGCCTTGGGTTTAATTTTCCAGTTCTTCCATGTGTGGTATTATTGTAATTGGGAATAGTGTCTCTTCTACTATTTGATGACAAACATGGTTTATGTTTCTTTTGTTTCGTTTACCCTTTCCATCTTTGATGGTTAATATCTTATCTGGATTTCTTTTTCATAATTGTACCTTCAATTCACTTCTTTTTCAATGTGTTGGGTACCCATATTTTTTCACCAATTTGAAATGTTCTCTATTCGCTCATATGATGGAGGTGCTCGAGTTTTGATTGTAACATGTCTAATTTGATGCATAGTTTCCTGGGCATCAACAACTCTGCTTGTGATTTGTTTATTGTTGTAGATGGTGTTGCATGTTCATACAGCATTGCGTCATGTAATATTTCTTGAATACAGTTGTTCGGAGATTTTTTAATTGTCTTTTTAATTGTTTGTACGGCCTTCTCCATGACGCCATTTGATTCTGAGTGATTTGGGGGTGCACAGATGTGTCTGATTCCATTGTCATTTAGGTATTCCTCCATCTCTTGTGCTGTAAATCCTGTATCATTGTCAATAACTATTACTTCCAGTAATCCATGACATGAAAATATTGTTTTTAGTAGTTTTATTGTTTCTTGTGCATTCGTATTTTTGACAATGTGGTATTTGACCCATTTTGAATATGCATCAACCAGCATTAACAATATCTTGTCATTAGTAGGACTGGCATGGTCCATGTGGAGTCTCTCCCGTGGTTTCTCTGCCTTGAGCCAGGGTATATATTTTTTGGTTTCATGTTACTGTGTGCTTGACATGCTGAGCATTTCTTAATATAATTTTCTATATCGAGTGTTATTCTTGGCCACCAGATGTAACTGTGAGCTAGAGCTTTTGCTCATACTATTCCTGAGTGTCCCTTATGTAGCAAGTTTAGGACTTTATTTCTTCCTTCTGATGGTATGACTGCTCTGTCTCCCATTAATATGCAACCTTTACTAACAGACAGTTCATTTCTATTGGTCCAAAAGGCTGGTGCCACATCTTGTGGTTTCTTTGTTGGCTAGCCACTCCTAATCCAGTTTTTTAACAGCCCATATCCTTTATCTTCTCTCATCCATTTTTCCAGTTTCACTGTTGAGAATTTCAGACTGCATAGAATCTATATAGTTGATCTCTATTTCATGCATTTGGGGTTCCCATCTGTCAAGGTTTCTGGATAATGCATCTATTTAGTAGTCATATGCTGCTAATATATTCCTCCATTGTAGCATTCTCAGGCTCAGGTGATCAACATATCACTTGGTAGTATACCCAGTAATGGCTTCTGATCCATTATGATTTGAAAGGATCTGCCATATATATATTGGTAAAATTTCTTTAATCCAAATATTATTGCCAGTGCTTCCTTGTCTATTTGACCGTAGTTTTTTCAGCCTTGGAGAGGTTCTAGATGTGTATGGAATAGGTCATTCTCTGTTATTGCATGTATGGCAGAGAACTGCCCCCACTTCCCATTCTGAGGCATCTGTGGTTAGAATTACTTCTTGATTATTGTCGAAGTGTATTTAACAATTTCTCTTATGCCAGTAGATTTTTTGTATAGCCAAAAGTGTCATCATATATTTTTTACCACTACAAGAAAAAAATTCATATCAATCTTATATTAAAACAATGAATCAATATATTATCGACACTTTTGATTCTTTTTAAGTAACTCGAACAGGGGTTTTGCTACATTAGTGTTATTTTATAGGAATAGTTTGAAGTAATTAATGAGGTCTAAAAATGCCTGCAAATCTTTGACATTCCTTAGTGTTTTTGTCTTTTGTACAGGATTTACTTTTTCAGGCAAAGATCATTTCCCTTTTCCAGAGATTACATGTCCTAGAAACACTAATTCTTTTGTGTTCCATACACTTTTCTTGGCATTCAGTTTTACTCTGAAGTTATTTAATTTTCCACATATCCTAGTCACATTTTGATGCAAGCTCTCCTCTGAGTCTGCTGTTATTAATATGTCATCAAAATATGGTATGATGTCCTCGAATCCCTGCAGTAGTGTGGCAATTTTTACATGGAATACATTTGGGGCTGTTGATATGCCAAAAGGCAATCTATTGCATTTAAACAATCTGAAAGGTGTTGTGATCGTTAATATTTTGGCATTTTCTCTGACACTGGAATTTGGTGAAATGCTGAATTTAAATCCAGCTTTGCAAAATGTGATATTTTTTAGGCTTGCTAATACTTCTTTTACATTCAGTACTGGGTACACTCTTTCATTTAGAAACTTATTTAACAGTTACTCTGTAATTGCCACATATGTGTATGTTTCTATTGGGTTTTGTAACCATGACTATGGGTGTCACCCAGTCTGCTATTTCTACAAAGGTCAAAATGCCTTTATTGACCAATGAACAGATTTTCTCTTCTACTTTTGTTCTTTGAGCATATGGTATCTTCCATGGTTTACAAATTGTGAAGTGTGCATTGTCAACCAGCACCAACTCTACGAGATTTGTGTCTATCATGCTTAATTCATTGGTAAATATGTCTGAATATTTATTTTTAATTTCTCTTCCAAGGGAGATTTTTTTATTATGCTAACTTGAATTCCAATTGCTTGGAACCAGTCTCTGCCTATTATAGGGCTGAATCTTCCTTGTATTACATATAATGGTAATTTAGTTTATTATGATATTTAATTGGAGTTTGTATTTTCCCTAGTAGGTTTAATGCATTTCTGCTTACATCCTGGGCTTTTATGCTGTTTTTTTCCAGTATTAATCCAGGGTCCACTGCTGATGGTATTCTCCAATCTATGCCTGGTATTAAATATCCCTGAGCCACTATCTATTTCCATTTTCATTTTAACTCCACAAATTTCCAATTCGATTATAAATTGTTGTTGTTCTCCATGCTTGTACTTTTAATAGTAAAATTGTTATTCAGGTTATCTCCCCTATTCTTTTGACTCCACTCTTTTCCTTGATTTGCATCTATATCATGTTTTCAACATACACATGTAATGTGTCTCTTATCTCCACATTTAAAACACTTTTCTTCTCTCCACCTGCACTCTCTTGCTCTAAGGTTAATTTTCCCACAGCAATAACATGCCATTTTATTTTGCCTTTCAAAATCTGGTTTGTGTGGGTTATTCCAACTACTGTGAATTTTATAAATCTGAGTATTTATCTCTTCAATTGTATTTTTAAAAGCTTGTTCACAAATAAGCTTGTTCACTTATTAGTTTGTAAGCCATTCCTTTCTGGATTGCACTCTGGTATTTTAAGTCTGTATCTGTTAATAATTGTTCTCTTGATCTGTCACTGTACATACCCCAGAGTAATTGATCTGGGAGAATTTTTTCGATATATTCTCTAAGGGCTAAATTATAGTCTTTTATCGATTCCCCTTTAGACTGTTTCTTATTTCTTAGTTTTAACTGTGCTATGTGACAGGATGACTGGGGGATAAAATTCTCTGTCAGTTTCTTGGCTAACTCTTCATATTCTATTTTATCAGTGGAGTCAAAAGCTCTCTGTCAGTTTCTTGACTAACTCTTCGTATTCTAGGAGTCAAAAAGCGTATTGACAATTTCTATAACTTTTTTTCCAAGAATCACAAGAGTTCTGCCACTTTTCTTTTGTTTTCTTGTATATCGTTCAGAGTAAAAAAGTTTTCTATCTGTTTTATACATAGTAGCCATTTTGCAGTGTTCTCCACATCAAATTCACTTATGGCTATTTGTCTAAAAGATGACATTTTTAGTTGTTAAAAAAACCTTCATTGGGTTTGGATCATCTGTGCGACTGTGCCAGTTTAATGTCTGGATATTGGCTTTATCTCAACAGATATGAGCAGCAATTTTCTCAAGAATTAATGTACATAAACAATTATTCTGACAATACATATACATATAATTGTAAACAGATTATTAATATATTTGACATATATATAATACAGTCACTAAGTTTTTTGCTTACTCACAATGTTCATGAGTATCTCCCAAGGTTAATTTCCTCACTCTGGCTAATTCTCCTTCAGTCTTTTTGCCTTAGTGTACAAGAATTATTTTTAAGATCCTGGGTCTGCAAAAAGAAACTCCATCTTCCTCTGCTGATTCCAGCGTGTCTGATATTCTATGCAAGGCAACAAAACTGCCACCGCTCCCTCCCCCCACTGATAAAAAAAGTGTTCTTCTTTTCTTTTCTGGTGTAATTTCTTATTCGTTTTCTATCTCTGGGTGGCATGTTTTCTTGATCTTATCTTTTGGATTTTTATTTAATTATTTCTTTTTGGAATTTGATTGTCGATTAATTATTGACAATCAGATTAATTATGGGCAATTGAATTCCTGCATAATCAGATTTTCTTTAGTTTTAATCCTTTACGGTTTTAGTAATTATTTTTGTTCTTAAATTATTTTTAGCCAGTTGTTTAGAGACATTTAATTAGTGATTTTATTAGTGATTAGTAACCATTTCACAGTCAAATAGCTATTTGCAGTATTAATTTTCACATACTCAAAAAAAGAAAAACAACTATTATTTAAGATGAGTTGTTTTATCTTAATTAATTAAAGAATTCTTAATGTCAAAGTTGTGAGTGCAAAAATTTTGATTTTGTAAATCAAAATAAATTTCGTATTTTCGGTAAACAATTCTAAATCCTATTTCAATATGATCTAATATAACATCATATGATCACCATTTCTTATGGTTGCTTATAACTGTTATTAAAACAGGAAAAACACACTATATGTAGAGTAATCAATGGATGCCAGAAGGCTTGTGCATAAAATCCCCATCTAGTACCTACTCATCCAATATCCTCAGACTAGTTTCTGGCTTGTGGCCTTCTTTAGTGAGGAGCCTTGAATCTGAGAGCAATGCAACTAAGATCTAGGTGCTAGAGTAATCAATGAATGCCATGCATAAAATCCCCATCTAGTGCCTACTCATCCAATATCCCCAGACCAGTTTCTGTCTTGTGGCCTTCGTCAGTGAGAAGCCTTGCTCTCAAATCCAAGGCTCCTCACTGACAAAGGTCACAAGCTAGAAATAGGTCTGGAGATATTGGATGAATAGGCACTAGATGGAAATTTTATGTACAAGCCATTTGGCATCCATTGATTACTCTAGCTTGCTGTGTGTGGCAATATGGATAGTGAGTTTTGCCTGTTTTAATGGTTTAATATAACAATATCTTCCAGAAACACTGATCACAAATAAATTAATGATGTTGTGTGAGCATGGTTGTTTTCCATAATTACTAATTAACAATATAAATAGGGTAGTACCCATTATAAAAATAAAATAAATGCTAATAATAATATTTGAAAAGTATATCACCCAGCTATAAATAGTATCTTATTTTGAAGTCCATAAGGAGCATACCATTACAATAGTCGCATCTATATATGTACATATTGAAACCAAAAAGGCCTTATCCCAGATTGTAACAGTATATGTTCATGATACAATACACAGCTATTACCATACAATCCAAGCTTGACTAGGATATACCAAAAAGGCTAATCACTGTGTCCAGTTACCTAAATAAATTGTATTATTATTTTAATTAACTAGAATTCTCCTTAATCACTGGATTTTAAAATGGCATTCCCAAATATTAATTTATGCTTTATAACTATTCTTTTGATGACTGTTTCTTAAAACCACACTATGACCTTAATTTACAATTTTTATTTGTTTGAGACCCAGTGGCTGACAACAGAACAAGATGATATAATTTTTGAAACCATCAATCATTATGTGGTGAATATGGCCAGTAAACCAGATAGTAATAATTATAATCTGCTCCATAACATCATAAACAATAGCTAATCATGCATTCAGATTAAAAGTACAGAAATGTTATATAAATACTCTGCAATGAAAGGTAAACAAAATAAATTTTTAAGTTATTTCTTCATTAACCCAAATATTAAATTAAATCAATAGCAATAAAACTCTTATGGACAGATAAGGCATCTGTTATAGTTTTAGAAAAAAAGGTACTGGCTAGCAAATTTATTATTAATTTAGATATTAATGTCACAAGTATCAATAGAGGTAACAGATTCTAGATAATACTCCAGAATTGACAAAATAGCAGTGATGCAGAAGATAATTGGAATTTTATTATATCTTATATATCACAAAATACCCAAGAATAAACATTAAAATACTCTCTGGATGTTCCAGTAAACCTTGTATCATCATCATCAGGAACAATATGTGCTCTAATATTTATGGTCTATTTGCTATGTATAATTTCTGACTATATGTGACTAATAGCAATGGTACAAATAAGTTAGGTTATCAAATTAACATTTATTTATGACAATACATATGAAAATAGTAATTAGTTAACAATATTCATAATATTACATAAACAATAAATAACATAAAATAACATCACGTTTAATTGTTCTACATGGACAATGTGCACTAATTATGTAAGTAAATAAAATAAAATACTATCATCTGTGCTTATTTCTGTGCATGGATATGTGCACAAGTTTCAGATAATACAATCTAAAATTTATTACAAAATTATGGGGACAAGGGAGAGTCAAATTTAGACAATATCTCCAATATGTCAAAACCAGAACCAATGAAATTATACCAAAATTATAATAACAACGACAATAATTGGAATTGATAAACTTATGAAATTTGACTATAATGAGATATGAAATCAAAAGAAATTTAAATTCCAGCTTAGCTGAGTTGGGATACCAAATATTTTACCTATAATAAATTATGGCCATAATTCACTTACATGCCCTTTCACGGCTGATAACAGAACACATGCAACAAACATTAAGAAGAGTGAATTGTAAGTATCATTGTAAGTATCATAATATATGGAGACTACTCAAACATACATTTGTATAACAAGGACCAATGATATACATGTGGGTGTATACACACGAAATAATAAGCAGTAAGTACCCTGTGAGATTTTTTAACCATCATCAGAACAACTAGCATAATTTCAAAATGTTCAGCAGATAAACCAGCAGCACTGAAACAAAAAATAATATACAAAAATTAATGATAATGATTGTTCTGCAGATTAACCACCAACACTGAAACAAACTTAAAAAAATATACAAAAAATAATGGTAATGATTGTTTTGCAGATTAACCACCAGCACAGAACAATATGAAAAAATAATATCAAATGGCAATCAATTATTCTGCAGATTGGACCACTAACACAGAATAATATACAGAATATGACAAAATTGCATACAATTATCCTATAACATTAATATAATATGAACCCTTACTTTCAGACAAAATAGAAGGAATACTTCCAGATAAAATAAAAATAAATTACCCTTATTCTTCTCTACCAAATTGGAAAGCACATGCTGTTTTACAAGCTTGATTCAAGACCAAAAAATATAATAAAAACTATTACAGGAAACAATTGAGTTAAAGGCTGACTATAGACCAGATACCATAAAACTAATACTTAATAATACAATATGAGTATAAGCACAGAACCATAGGAAGATGTACAGGATTCAGCCATGTGGTAATGATACATTATAAATTCATTGAACTAATCATGAAACTCTTCCACAAGTGCTGTTTCCTAAATTGATTCTCATCAGTCACTACATCAAAGTTAACAAGTAATTATTTTACACAATAAATTATATATATACCATGTTCTTTACATACAAGATTATATAAAATACAATAAAACATAAAATGCATATTCATTAAATTATTACATTAGATTCAAATACATTTTATTTAAATCGATTGGCTATTTGATAAACAATTAATAGCACACTTCTTAAAGTTAGTGACAAATATAATTCAAATAAATGTTTCTCTTTTTTTAAACAACATAGAGTCTTAAAGTTGATTACATGCTTTTTCATCTTCATTTATAAGGAATACTCATAAATTAGTTGATTTGTATGCAGGTTCTCTGAGAATCTATGACATTTGAGAATGAGGATAGGTATTTTATTCAAATTTTCCTTGAAAATTAATAAAAATTGCATGGCTTTGTTTTGGGGGTTATTCCAGAATTGAGATTCTTTACTGCCTTTAATTTATGAATGTCAAAGACAAAGGATGATTGTTAAAGCAAATAATTTTTTCATGAGTGCTATAACAGCTAAAATAGTTTCCTGGTCAGCTGTTATTTCTTTGAACACTATTGTAATTTTAAAAAGATAACTCACATTGTCATTTGTGATATAAGTACAGATGGAAACCATAATTAATTCTTCATTGTCTAGACAATAGTACATGAAGGGTTAAAACAGCATTGCATTCCACACATATATAACTCTCCCATATGTGTTAAAGTTCATGAATGCAATAGTACATGAAGGGTTAAAACAGCATTGCATTCCACACATATATAACTCTCCCATATGTGTTAAAGTTCATGAATGCAAAATTTATCTAAAGTTAAATACAGTACTTCATTTTGTATTTTCAATCACTACTATGGGTGTTAAAGTTATGAAGGTAAAACTTTATGTGAGGCTAAATCATAGTTTGTAAACAATATGAAATTTCAAATAGACTGACATTTTAGAGCTGCTATTCCTGTTGTCATGGTTAACTATAATTCCTGTATATTTCAGTTGTAGACTTTGTGGAAGATTATCAGCAGTTAGATCTACAGTTGGTGGACCCAAACAGATTTGTTAGAATTTAGCTATACATTTTGCTATTCATCCTTGATAATATTACAACTTAAATTATTTAAGAGAAGTTTTATTTTAACTTCCTTCTTTATATTTACAAACTTCTCTTTTTTTACAAACTTCTCTTTTTTTAAAAACAGAAGTTTTCTGTTTCAGTTATACGTTTAACAATAAAAAATAAATACATTTTAAATTTTTATTATACACTTGGCTTCATTACAGCGGTTCTCAAAAAAAAAATCTCTCTGGCAGTTCTAATTTTTTTTTAGCCAATTAAATTTCTCCTCATTTGCATATCTGTTATAAAAATGAAATGAAAGAAAAAATATGTTCATCTTATTGTATTCTATAAATTAATTTAAAAGAAATTAAATCATTCAATTAAACCAAAATAATCTTTAGGATTATTTAAAGAAAACAAATGATAATTACTAGTGTTTTAGTTATCTCACTATACTTGATGAATGTGATGTTGGTTTTCATTTTTAGGTTAAGCACAATTTATCTGCCTTAGTATTTGGAAACTGCAAACTAATATATGAGAGAAAGAGAAGAAGGAAAATAAAATACAATAACAATTATACAATAACAAAAAAGAAAAATGGAATTAATTTCACTGTTCAATAAATTTGAACACAAGGTATAAGCATACTAAATGTTCACCATGATAAGCAAGTCATCTAGAAGAAGATAGAGACATTTTTACTAGTTCTATCAAGCTATTTATATTTTGTACCAAAATATAAGGTTACATTTTACACTCCCATATGAAAAAAAAATTCTCTTCTGAAAATTATTTTGTTAAGCTTTATGAAAACTTGTATCCTAACTTGTTGTCCTTCCTAATCAAATACACAGTCCACTAATAACATTTTTCTATTTTGTTTGTTTACTCATTAACCAGAATATGGTACTATATTAAAATAATGTATAAGTGACATTAATTTATCTTAATACTCTTTGTGGGGGGTGGTTGAATCCTACTCACAGAAGGTTGATCACCATCTTGCTTCTTATTAGCTAGACCAAGGTGATTATCAGCCTTAGGGTAAGGAGTTGGTCATCTATGACTACAATTCCTATTCTGGTATTCCCTACCATGATAAGGGCCTCTTATAAGTGTAATGTTAACTTTTTCAACTGAATAATTATGAGAACCTCTAGCATCTCCTCCATCTTTGTATCTAGTTTTTGTATCATATTCATTTGTCTCAAGAGCATCAAGGATTTCAGATACCTCATCAATTGTGTATTTGTCAGCAGTGATTAAGACCTGCTCAAGCTGTTGAGGTAAATTATGTCTCAGGCTTCTGAGTATATAGTGCTCTGACAATGGAAAGGCAGGCAAAGTTTTAAGTTAACTACCTGTCCACAAAAAAATTGTGTATAGCTACCTTTATTGGCATTATATTTTTCCTGGGTGCTTTGATGGTGTATATTATCTTGGTAATCTTCATCCCAGAAACTGGGTAATATCAAATGTTTAAAGTCTCCATGAGTTTGAGAACAATCAAACAAAGACTGTCACCAATCTTTTGCAGCATCATAAAGGTGGTTGCTGAAGACAGCAAGCTTTTCACTCTCTGAAAATGAGCACAAGGTGAAAAACTCTTCCAGATTTTGAAGAAAATTCTAGAGGGTTTTTTAAATATTCCTTCTTAAATGGCTTAATTTTCAAAAACTTGAGGGTTATAGATCCATCTGTGAGAGCATCTGCACTCTTCATATCATGAGTTATAGGATTTTTGGGAACATTTAGTCTAAATTGGGATCAGTAAAATTACTATCTGAACCAACTACTTATTTACCAGAGGTTTCTACCTTATCCACATAAACATTTAGTGGTTTGGCCCATATAATTACAATTTCTGTCTTGGGCCTCCTGAATCTCCCAAATTTTTAGCTGAATATTTTCAATCTTAGAGGGTTTTTTAAATATTCCTCCTTAAATGGCTTAATTTTCAAAAACTTGAGGGTTATAGATCCATCTGCGAGAGCATCTCCACTCTTCATATCATGAGTTATAGGATTTTGGAGAACATTTAGTCTAAATTGGGATCAGTAAAATTACTATCTGAACCAACTACTTATTTACCAGAGGTTTCTACCTTATCCACATAACATTTAGTGGTTTGGCCCATATAATTACAATTTCTGTCTTGGGCCTCCTGAATCTCTCGAATTTTTAGCTGAATATTTTCAATCTTAGCTTCTAACTGCATCTGCTCTACTACATTCTCCATCATCTCTTTCTGTTTTTTCTAAACCTCTTTAATTCATCTGACCATTCATGACACATCATTTTTTTCATCTCTCTCTGTAGTTTTTCTAAATCACCACTAAATTTTGCATTAACTCTTCTCAATTCCTTCACCTCCATCTTGTACTTGTTTATAGTCTCATTCTGTAATTTTTTAATCTTCCCTAATTCCCCTTTATTCTCAGCTGTGGGTTCACTCATGGACATAAACACACATTTTTCAAATGTTAAGTGATTCTCACTAATATCTTGAAGTGTAACTTCTAAATCAGTCTTAATTTTACTAATAAACTGGTCTGACTAGGACACCACTTTCTGAACCTTACAGCTCACCTCAATAATTTACCTTATTATTTGTGTCAACTGATTCCTTGAGTCTACTTCCTTGCTTCAAGTTCCTTCAGCCTGCCATCTACCTTCTCATAGATTGTAAAATTATTTCCAATTTCTTTCAGCTGAGCTTCTGAATGCTTATAATCTAGGAAATTGCCTTAATTTCCTTTAACTTAACATCTGATTTGCCTTTGGCTGCTTTACAAATGTTTTCTAATGATGAAATTTCTGATTAAAATCTTCCACTGTTTTCACTCTAGCAGCTTCTATGTTCTCTTTCACAAATTTCTGAACTTCAGCCACCTTATTTTAAAAATTATTTAACTTTCTAGACTGCTGCTCAAATTTCAAAAAGTGCTCATTTAATTTTTCAGACTGCTCCTCCAACTTTTTATTCATCTCTTTTTGAGACTGAGACTGCTCTTTTAATTTCATAGACTGCTCTTCTAATTTTATATTCATCTCTTTTTGAAATTGAGACTGCTCTTCTAATTTCAAAGTCCAATTTACTCTTCATACATTCCAACATCAGCACAATCTGTTGTTGGAGATCAAGATTAGCAATCCTTGTTTTTTTTTCCATACCTTTAATCTCTTCAAAATCACTCATTTGGGGTATTTTATTAGTAATAGAAAATATATTTCAATATCCTTTAACACCCTCTCATCTTTGTAATAATATCTATACTTTAATAACAATTAAGAATTACAATCTGTTCAAGCCTACTAACCTCTAAATCATCAACACCAACAATCTATCTCAGATGATATATATCATATCTACATTAAAATGATCTAAATCCTAACTATAATCATCATGACAACTTATGCACACTCCATAATATTATGCACACTCCATAATATTAGTTTTCTTAATTCAATTATAAAATCTGTAAGCATATTCTAGAATAGGATTGCTATTGTCACCAGATATCCTGGAATACAATCTTGAAAAGAAAATTTAATATTTCACTACTGTTATAGAGCATCTGTCACCTGAAAATTATTCATATGGTTGATAAAAAATTTAGTATTCAATTTTGAAAATTGAAAAATTTCAAAGACCCGAGTTTTGACTATCTTGGCAGTACCAAAGTTGAAGCAGCTTGTCATGCTGAAGCACATTGGAGACTGAAATTATAGCTCAGTAACAGACTTGAATGGTTTATCCTACATTCATCATTCACCAGCAAATCATGTTCTCATGTTATAAGAGACCAAAAACTGTAACCAAAAAGCCATTACCCCAAATTGTAATAGTCTAAGTTCATGATGTAATACAAATCTATTACCATACAATCCGGTCACAGCAAAGGTGCACCAAGAAGGCTAATCACAGCACTACTTGAAGGTACATCAAATTATCTAAATAAACTAATACTATTTTAATTAACCATAATTTTCCTTAAATACTGTATTTTAAAATGGCATTCCCAAAATTTTAATTTATGATTTATAACTATTCTTTCAATGACAGTTTCTTAAAACCACACTATGACCTTAATTTACAATTTTGTTAGAGACCTGATGGCCGATCATAGACAAAATGGTATAATCTTTGAAATTATCAATCATTATGTGGTGAATATGAGCCATTAAACCAGATAGTAATAATTATAATCTGCTCCATAACATCATAAATGATAGCTCATCATGTATTCACATTTAAAGTACAGATATGCTATATGTGATAAATGCTCTGCAATGAAAGATAAACAATATGAATTTTAAGTTAACCCAAATATTAAATTAAATCAGTAGCAATGGAATTCTTATGGATAGATAAGGCATTTGTTATAGTTTTAGAAAAATAGGTTCAATTGCTCTACTGGCAACAAATTTATTGTTAATTTAGGTATTGATGTTGCATGTATCAACAGAGTAATAGATTCTGGATAATACTCCAGAGTTAACAAAGTAGCAGTGATGCATAAGGTAAATGGAATTTTATTATATCTTATACATCACAAAATACCCAAGAATAAACATTAAAATACTCTCTGCATGTTCCAGTAAACCTTGTATTAACATCATCAGGGACAATATGTGCTCTAATATTTATGGTCTATTTACTATGTTGAATTTCTGACTCTATATGTGACTAATAACAGTGGTACAAATAATTTAGGTTATCAGATTAACATTTATTTACTACTCAATAAATATGAAAATAGTAATTGGTTAATAATATTCATAATTTTACATAAATGAAATATAATATAAAATAACATCACATTTAATTGTTCTAAATGGACAACGTGCATTAATTAGGTATGAGATAGTGTGGACAGTTGAAAGTTGCTTGAAAGTCAGTTCAAATCCCCTATATTTACAATTAATTAGGTAAGTAAATAAACAATAAAATAAAATACTGTCACCTGTGCTTATTTCTGTGCATGGTTATGTGCAAAAGTTTCAGATAATACAATCTAAAATTGTTACAAATATATTGATCTTTATTCTTATGCTGATGAGAGTGATTCATATTCAGACAATGACACCTCTAATATGTCAAAACCAGAACTAATACACTTATACCAAAATTATAATAACAATGACAACAAGTGGAATTGATAAAACTATGAAATTTGATTATAATAAGATATGAAATCAAAAGAAATTTAAACTCCACTTTACATGCCCTTTTATGGCTGATAACAGAACACATGCAACAAACATTAAAAGTAGTAAAACAATGTAAGTATCATAATGTATGGAGACTCTACTCAAACATACATTTGTATAATGAGAACCAGTGATATACCTGTGGGTGTATCCATCTGTACAAGGAATAAAGAGCAGTAAGTAGCCTGTGAGTTGTTTTAACCATCATTGGAGTAATTAGCATAATTCCAGAACAACCACCAGCACTGAAACAAACTTAAAGCATATACAAAAAAATAATAGTACTGATTGCTTTGTGGGTTAACCACTAGCACAGAACAATATAAAGAATAAGATCAAATGGCAGACAATTATTATACTGTGAATTGGACCATCAGCTCAGAATGATATATATAATATAACAAAATTGCATACAATTATGCTATAACATTACTATAATATAAACACTTACTTCCAGATAAATTAGAAATAAATCACTCTCATTAATCTATGAAATTGGAAGGCAAATGCTGTTTTACAAGCATGATCCAAGACCAAAAGATGTAATAAAAATTCTATTACAGGAACTATTGAGATAAAGGCTGCCCATAGACCCGATATAAAAAATATCCAAAATTACAACATGAGTATAAGTATAGAACTCTAGGAAGACATACAGGATTAAGCCATGTGGTAATGATACATTCATTGAACTAATTATGAAACCCACAAGTGCTGTTCCCTAAATTGACTCTCATCAGTCCCTACACCCAAGTTAACAAGTAATTATTTTTCACAATAAATTATATATACTATGTACAATAAAACATAAAATGCATATTTATTAAATTACTACATTATGTTTAAATACATGTCATTTAAATCCATTGACTGTTAGCCCACAGACTTCTTAAACATAATGACAGATCTAATTCAAATAAATATTTCTCTTTTTTAAAAAAAATAATATAGAATCTTAAATTAGTTGATTATATGCTTCTTCATCTCCATTTATAATAAATACTCATAAATTAGAGTTTTTGTGTATCCATGATATTTGAAGAGTGAGAATAGATATTTCAATCAAATTTCCCTCAAAAATTAATAAAATTGCATGGCTTTGTTTTGGGGTTTATTCCGGAATTGAAATGCTTTACTCCCTTTAATTTATGAATTTTGAAGATGAACGGTTGTTAAAGCAAATAATTGTCTCACAAGTGCTATAACAGCTAAAATAGTTTTCTGGTCAGCTGTTATTTCTTTGAACACTATTGTAATTTCATGAAGATAACTCACCCTGTCATTTGTAATATAAATACAAAGGGAAACCATAATTAATTTGTACAGACAATAAACCACGAATGGTTAAAACAGCATTACATTCTGCACTTATATAACATTAGAAGTGTCAAAGTCATGAAAATAAACATTATATCCCAAATTAAATACAGCATTCCATTCTGCGCATATATAATACTCCCATATGTGTTAAAGTTCATGAATATTAAATACAGTACTTTGTTTTGCACTTTCACAACACTACTATGGGTGTTAAAGTTATAAAGGTAAAACTTTATTTGAGGCTAAATCATAGTTTGTAAACAATACAAAATTTCAAATAGACTGACCTTTTAGAGCTGCTATTCCTGTTGTCATAATTAACAATAATTCCTATGCATTTCAGTTATGGACTTTGTGGAAGATTATCAGCAGTTAGATCTACAGTTGGTGGACCCAAACAGATTTGTTAGGATTTAGCTATACATTTTGCTATTCATACTTGATAATATTACAACTTAAATTATTTAAGAGAAGTTTTAATATTTTTACAAACTTCTCTTTTTTTTTTAAGAGAGACATTTTTCATTTTTGTTATATGTTTAACAGTAAAAAATAAAATAAAATACATTTTTAATTTTTATTATATACTTGCTGTCATTACAGTAGTTCTCAAAAAAAAAATCTCTTTGGCAGTTCTAATTTTTTCTTAGCCAATTAAATTGTTTCTCATTTGCATATCTGTTTTTAAAAAATGGAAAAAAAATGTGTTCATTTTATCATATCCTATAAATTAATTTAAAAGAAATTAAATAAATCATTCAATTAAACCAAAATAATCTTTAGAATTATTTAAACAGAAAAACAAATAATAATTATTAGTTTTTTTATTTATCTCACTATACATGATGTAATGTGATATTGTTTTTCACCTTTAGATTAAGCACAGTTTATCTGATTTAGTGCTTGGAAACAGAGCAAAATTAATATATGAAAAAAAGAGAAGAAGGGAAATAAAATTTTAAAAACATTATACAATTAAAAAAATAATAATGGAATTATATAATCTCACTATTCAATAAATTTGAACACAAGGGACAAGCATATCAAATGCCAGTCATGATAATCAAGACATCTGGAAGAAGATAGAGAAATTTTTACTAGTTCTACCAAGCTATTTATATTTTGTACCAAAATATAAGGTGACAATATATATTTAATTATACATTTTTAAAATGTATTACTATATTACACTTCAATTTACAAAAGACAAACTTTCTGTTCTCATAAAATCAACCAGTTCAAATAAATATATTAATAGATATTTCTAATTACTTACAAAAATAAAAATGATCCCCAGCTCAAATAAAAACTTTACATTTCAGTTAAAGTTTAATATATGTTTCATAATTATATTCATATATATATATATATATTGTAGTGGTCAGAATTCGTATGCCTCATTAACTAGTTGCACAATTCAACCACCACATTCAAAGAGCAGCACAATAGATGGGTTCAGGGCCTGTGGTGCTGTGTTTGAACCTAGTAGATTAGTTCCACAACATACTATCATGAAACAATACATCTGACCACCCTAATAAACATATATTAGGCCATGGGGGTCAGGAAGATGCAGGGAACTCTTACTAACTAAACCTAATATTATTCACATTACTACTCATGCGTAACCTTTATACTGGTAACTTATTATTGAGGTGAGATGATATGGCTATAAGGCATTAAAAACAGACATATGGGTGCAGATGTAATTAAAACACTATATATTTAATATTATAGATAAAGTTCGGTTACATGCTTTGAGTTTGGTAATTTCCAAGACTCCTAATGTGAAATGAAATATTACATTATCAATATCTTAATTATTTGATCTGGCCCTTTGGGTATTAACAAAAGCTAAGAGTTATTTCATGCCTAAATATTAGTCATATCAGTTACAATGTGAGGTAAAACAGTTAATAAGGTTTGCGGCAGTGAATCTATTCACCTTAGCAACAGATTATACACTTAAAGTTTTATTCATATAATTAATTCTAGGGACCTGTTATTGGAGAGCAGATAACATGGGAGACTTGTGAAATGAAATCATAAGCATACAATAAAAAGATGATTAAGTAAGGAAGAGGTGATATGCATAGAGATGCCATGTAATGATTGAAGAGTAAACTGTGATATGATGAACCCATATGGAAAATATAAAACTCATGGATGGGCTTTGTGCCTAATACCCCTCACAAACAGACTTTTGCTGCTATTACTTCCTGACCACCTGATGAGCTTAGCTATTCATGGGAGCACCTCTAAATATGCCTTACTGTATGGGAGTAGAAAGATACATTTATATCTACATATCCGGTAATTTTCATGACTTTAAAAGAGAACATAGCATAACTAGGCTATAACACATATAACTGGCAGACATAGTTTTATATATATATATATATATATATATATATATATATATATATATATATATATTTAAATGTGCTTAAAATGAGATGATTCACTTCCAAGGCCCACATTTAGAAGTTAATTTACTTGCAAGCCCTCAAATAATAATTACAAGTTTAATAGCATAAATAAATTAATGTAAATTAACTAATAAAAAGGAGATTAAAATTTTATCATATTACTATTGCCAATTTGATAAATCTGCCCACAATGAATTGTGGTACACTCGCATTCTCAACTAATATTAAACATCGGATGCATCTCTGCAATTTATTTTAATACATAATAATATTGGGAAACATAATAATATGAAAATCATGAGAACACATCCATTAAATAGATTATTTAATAATTACGATGAATAATTCCCGAGCTAGTAGCTTGCTAGTGCAAAATGAGATTATAATTATTATATCTTGACAATTTTGCTCATTATGGCCACAATTATCAATTCTAATATTTTAGTAAAACTAGTGAGCCAGATCAGAAATTATCTAGGCATGAAATTATAAGCATAAATAAATAAATAATAAAATAGATACCCAAGGCACAGGGGAAAGATCATATATGTTAATTAGCATTTTAAATAGTTACAGATTCTTAATATATATTTTAGTATAGTTTTACAGAGTTTTACATAAGTAGAAAAAAATTATAAATAAAGAAAATACAGATTGTAATGAGCTATAGCTTTAGATTAAGGAGAGAAAGTTTTTAAAGATTTTGGGTACTGGTTACTTTTGAATTCAGTTGAACTTGCACATTGATGAGTGATCCTTCATGGTCCATTTAATAATCATCAGCAGCTTTTTCTGGTAGTTTATTTTAAGATTTTGGTTAATGACAACATTTTAATAAGGCAGCAGCATATAGATTCTGGTAAGTACTAACAGTTCATTTTAGAGCAAGCAGGATATTCACCATGCTTCAAACATTCCTCCAGAGGAAAATAGTACATGCCTTACTCCTCGGCCATGGCAATATATAACAGCATAATCATTTCTTTTTAATAGCTAAAACAATGTAAATGTCATATACCAAAATTTGGCAAAGTATAATCCAGAGATCAGTTTTATGATGATCCAACAAGTACACTTTTAAATCACAGCACAGGAATGCTCTTCAAAATAATATCATAAAAATTTTAGCAATTTTCTCTTTGTTTTTTAAAACAAGAACACTTCCCTCTTTATACTTTTTCTTTCTCTTATTTCCTATCTTGCAGTTCCATCTGATATGACATAGTCAGAGTCTCTCAGGTCCACTAATGCAATACCCTCAGGTAAATTAATGCATTAGCAGCACATATTACATTTGTATTTTCAATCCGACTGTAATTTATTTAGTACTTTATTTTTGGTCTATTACTCATGACCTGATTATAAAGAGATTTTACCTTTTTAAAACTAATCACAAAAAGCTTTTAGAAATATTTCTCAGTGTTCTATTTGTCTCTCCCCACCCACTATGACTTTGCAATTTTAATTAAACAGGAGGGATTTCTAATTTTATACATTTATAAGTTGTAAACAGATTTTTAAGTTTTATAAATGAAAAATATTACAAATATAAATTAACCTAAGTAAATGTTTATGCAATGGAATTTTAATATTATGAATTTAATAAATCATTTAAATTACATTATTTCATTTAATATTTACCTGATATCGGAGTGTGTGCATATTTATGGCATATTTAACAAACGTTTACATATATACCTAATACCATTATACGCACACAATTCAATATTGGGGGTTTAAATTTAGGTGAGATGTAGGAGTGGGTAAAAGATGATAGAACAAATGGAATTGAGGTGAAACTAAGATTCAAACTAGAATCTTACTGTTTCAATATATATATATAATCCCTGTGCATAACGCTATACTGAAATATACAGAGGGCAGTACTGGATTTCTTAATCATGTGGGATGATTTAATGCTTAATATTTGTATATATATATTGTACCAATATTGTGTTGATGCATAAAATAATTTTGTCTAAAAATTTATTGAAATAAAATCTTTTGTTAAAAGGAAAATAGTATGTAAAAGTTAAGAGTTTTTTATTGCAGTTTGTTTTCAAAAACATAAATTTAAAAGTCAAAGAGTTTTTGAAATAAAAGTTACAATTAATTAATTAAAAGAGGGGAGGGGGTTGCTTTAGAAATATCAAACTAAAAGTTTTAAGTTTAAAGAGTTTTGCTAGAAACAATTAATTCATAGTTATGTAAAATTAAAAGAAGTTAAAGAGTTTTTTATTATTATTATTAGTTGAAATATAACTTAAAATTTAAAAATATAAATCTCTTTTTATCTAAGTTAGGGGGAAAAGGTCATCTTAAAAACTAAATAATGAATGATCGTAAATTATATATGTGCATAAATGATGAATTAATGTGAGCTTGTTAATAAAATATATATGTGTGATTGTAAAAAACATAATAAATGTATGCGTATTAAATAAATAAAAAAAAATGATATAGAAAATTATCATTAAAAAACACAGCGATGGCTACTAATTAAAAATGTAAAAACAACACGTTTGCATGGCTGCTAATTAAATGATCTTCAAAAATACGTAATTAAAAGATTATCAAAGGAATGCAATTAAAAACAAGGAAAGAGCTTCGACAACAGATATAACTGGAGGATATCAAAATGACAATACATCTCATGTATAAATAGTCAATTTTTTTATCGGACAATCAGTTGCATTTGAGAAACAGTTTAGAAAACAGTTTAGATTGTGCAGTTGAGATTGAGCAGTTGAGATTAAATCAGTCAATAATGCAGTGTTAAAACCATCAGAAACATATGACTTTCTCTCAGCCTGAGTTCCAGTGAAACAGCAATCTGCCCAGAATAGAAAAATGCCTGCATAACAACTTGAATAATCACCATCAATGTTTAACTGTCTCCAAGAATAATACCAATGAATAAGCATTAAACCTCAAGAAACCAGTTAGAAATATTTCATTAGAAGCAGCAAACAGCAAGAAGTATCCACATCCAAAAATCATAGGTAATAACATTTTTTTATTCTCATTTATAAAGTAGCCATCACATTCATAAAGCCTCCAAGAGTCAAGTAATATGAATTCTATACATATATAGATGAACTATTGATGTGTGTGTTTTAAATTTCAAATATTATTTAATGCTTTGTTATATGATATTATAGTGTGTGAATTAATATGTGCATGATCATTATACCAGTGTTATATTAGTTAAATAAGATTTATAACAGTATTTAAAATTAGTATAATGAATGTTAGTTAAAATAAATTGTCTTTTAAACTTAAAGCTTAATCTGTCAGTCAATTCTTTTGCCACTAATTAGAACAATAATTTGTTGTTGATTACAAGTAGCTGAGCTAGTTAAGGGATTTTTTGAGCACTGGATTATGGGCTTACTGTCCAAACCTCTGGGTTCTGACACTAGCTGGCACCCGGAGTTTACTCTGAAACAAAGGTTTTAAATAGTGGGGGTTTGAATCTAGCAGTCAAGATAGGCCACAGTCTGGAAATGTGATCATGTTATGCATGGCATAGCATGGTCTGACTGTGGGTATTATGGATGGCCCTGCCATCAATAGTATTTTTCACTCTGCTCGAATGGACCAGTTCATTCTCATATATTTATAACATAAGATTATAAATTTATTATAAAAAAGGTTTAAACATAGCTAAACCCAGAATGAAGAGTATTGAGTCATCAACGGATCAAACCTGGTAAAATATATATAACAATAAAAATAATAAATATAATAGTAATTAACAATTTTATACAGCCTTTCAATCTGCAGAAGTACCTTTGATTAATTCCTGCCATTAAATTCATTGTGTGTTACAAATAATATTAATAAGTTAGTGAATAATTCTAAAAGTGTCATTTCTGTTAAGCAAAAAAGTACTGTTGTGTATTAAATTTTTATGGATGGATGTTATCCTATATAAATGAATTGAAGTGCAGTATTGAGAAAAGACTAAAGGAGCATGAACTATTAGTATACAAGCATGTGAAAAGTAAAAATAATTTAATGACTGCTTCCTTTTTCTTGGGTGAAAGGACAGGTAAATATAAATTTAAGTTTGATTTTGAAAGTGTTAAGATTCTTCATGAAATTAAGAAGGTAATTTTAATAAATAAAAATAAAATGAATATAATTAATAGATAAGCTACTAATCTTAAAATTGGGGATTCATGGGATTTAAGTTGATAATGTTTGTTTCTGTTATGTTTTTTGAATTTAACAGTAGTTGAGAAGGGTTAAGGAATTAATCAAAAGTACTTCTGCAGATGGAAAGGCTGTATATATAATTAATTATCATTATATTTATTATTTTTATTGTTATTACAATAGTTTTTATTTAATGGACATTTTATTTGTATTATATATATTAATGAATAAATAATATGGTAATGTTTTCATTTACTTCATAATATTTTATATAAAAAAAACGTATATTTTTATACATTATATTATATACATATTAATGTTGAAATACATTAACATATGAGAAGATAAAATATTATCAAGATATTTTTTTGCATTGAAATAAAGTATTTATTGTTGAATAATATATTTAATTGCATTTATTTATGAATAGATATATATATTAACTAGGTATAACACTTGAAATTAAGCCAATTCCCTTCAGTTCTAATTAAAACAAAGATAGAAAGACAAAAATAAAAAAGCTATTTTTTTCTATACAACTAAACCATAAAACACAAACATGTTCACTTACATACTAATTCCGTCATTTATTTGATATCTTGCACTGTTATTTTGAAGCAAACTTTTTTTTTTTTTTTTCAAAAAACAAATTAATACCTTGTTTAATTGTAATTCTCCATTGCTTTTTATATCAACATTCTTCTAGTAAAATCAATCAATGATTGTATTTCTTCACGGTGAGTTTGAGATTATCATTATAATCCTAATAGGATCTGCTTCCCAAGTTCATTTTAAAATAATTTTTAAAAAGTCTATTAGCTTTGATTTGCTTCATATATTCAGCCCAATAAAAATATGCATTTACAATAATTCATTAATATACATACAGAAGACTGAAAAACTTATTGGACGATCTTGGATCTTTTTATAATATTTTCAGAATCATATGGCTCACCTTTAAATTAAAAAAAAAAACAATGTCTTTATGATAATTATGACAGGTGTCCATGTTTCACTTCTATGCAATCATTTATCAGAATAATGGCCCCGTCTACTGCTAATTTATTTGAAGTACTTATATATCAATATGATGAAATACCTTAATATTTAACTTATTAAATACAAACAAAAAAGCCCTTAATGTTGAGGATAATTTTAGCATACTTGAATTCATTAATTGTAATCATGCATAAGGTATTTATAATCAATAATGAATTACTGTGGAAAAAGATTTAGAACAGAAATTTTATATTGCAATAATTTTAAATTTGGGCAAACTTATTTACATATTTTCGGCTTTGAAAAAATGTTGGAGAATATAAAAATGGTGATTGAAAATGGCATGTCTCACAAAATCTGATTATTCATTGTATATAAATTATTGTTTATTAAAGTGATCTAAATAGCGGTAATATCAATATTGATAATAGTTAATAGTGGGATTCAAATAATTTAATAACTGGAACACTGCATTAATGTTAATTTTAAATATAAAAAAAATAATATATCAAAAAGAATTTATTGTTTTATATAATTAATACCTAAATAAAACAAAAAATAGCATTAAAAAAAAACTTCAGCAACTTTTAATTTAGATGATTATCTATTTGAAAATTTGAATCACTTAAATTTTTTGACAGTTTTTTAAGATAGAAAACCAAATATCTATATTTGATTATACACTTGTAAAGCATAACAATGCTAAAAGTTAAACTAATAATTTAAACAAATTATACTTTTTTATTTCTAACAATACTAAATTAAAAATTCACCATTAATTGGTATTCTTCTAAACGCAAATTTTTCGAATGTAAACTAATTGAAAAGTACGCGCATTTGCAAATTTAATTATTTTCCCCACATTTTCAACTTTCATTATTTCAAAGAGTTGATAGTCAGAATTCAGGATAAGTAGATTTATAAATGTGTGTCTTTTTAAGTTAATTTTTATCCGAGATATCAATTTTATCAGAGAAACTAATTGGGATTGAATTTTTGATTAATTTTGCGCTAATAGTAATATTAAGAAGCATAATTTGTTTTATAAATATATAAAATTAAACCTAACCATATGTGAATTTCAACTTTTAAGTTTATTATTAAGTTGTATTATTAAACAACCATGTGTGTATATATCTAAATTACATTAGTACAGACATTATGACATTGTGCTTAAACAAACCAATAGAATATTAGCAATCTATTGTCAAAGTACATTATAATTAGGCATTATGGATTTCCATTCGTTGCATAATAAGTTTTATTTTATTTAAGAATGACAACAACTTTGATAATGAAATTTATTTATAATAATCAGTTAGCTACAGACTCTTATTAGTTAGTAGATATTATAAGTACTTTGTGACAAGGTAGTAGCATATTTGTACGCCATGTCCATATCCTAAGTTTAATTTAATTCTAGGCTGGATAACGAAGTTCCAATAAATCTTCGATTTTTTTGTAGATCGTTAGCTCTTAGCTACTGCAATTAGCCTTCCAATTTTAGCCAATATGTTTAAAACAAAATTACTATATATTAAATCAGCAAGCTCAGTAAGAAGTAATTTTTTTTACTATTTTTCTGTAGGGACTATCAGAGATGTTTTTGTATAAATATTTCATTACATGCAAACAATATATATACTGAAAAAGGCATTTACTATGAACTATTATTTTATTTTTATTTAAAATTTCCAGTATTATTCCCCAGTTACATGCATTCAAAATATGTATGATTTTTAATCTACATGTAATTATATCTAGAAATAAAAGAGATAAAAATTGTTAATGTTTTAAACTGCTACAATAAAATAAATGCAATAATATTGCTGTAAACATATCTCAAAGACTTAGCTGTCACTTGACCTTGATTTAATCCTTTTAACATTGAGAAATCAAATCAATTAACTGGTAATCACTATCTCTTTGGTGATACATATTTAGATGGACTATCAACTTTAATGTCTAGACAAGAATAGCAATAACTAATACAAGTATGATTGATTCAATCTTATGAATGTTTAAATAGCATTATTAAATATTTATTAATAATCCTAACAATGTCTGGTTAGTTAATCGTTTTTTATAATCATTATCATTTTCACCATATCTTATAAATTATTCAATTAATTCTTTTCTTACGATTACTTATCTCATTTACTGAATATAAATCTTAAAAATTCCTCTTTTGATTAGACTACTTTTTTGGCAAAAAAATATTTACTCTAGATAAGTAATATTATATTTCAAAATAAACTTTAACATCAAGAAAGAATTCTGCAAAAAAAAAAAAAAACCAAGAAAGAATTTAAAAAGTAAACAAGGCAAAACTCTCCATACAGTAGTGCCATCTTGCGCCAACCAGAGTAATCAATGGATGCCAGAAGGCTTGTGCATAAAATCCCTATCTAGTGCCTACTCATCCAATATCCCCAGACTAGTTTCTGGCTTGTGGCCTTCGTAAGTGAAGAGCCTTGGATTTGAGAGCACTGCACCTAGATCTTAGGATCTAATTCAACCCTCCAGCAGCCACTTTTTAACTCTCCTTAACTACAAAACTATGAAAATGAGATTGAAAATGCAATAATATTTTCAATCTAAGCTCAATAGCTTATATAGTCATATGGGTCTGAACTCAGTTCAGCACCCATACATTTTGGTGTCTTTGGCTCTTTAACAACCATAGCCACCACTATCCTATTAGGCAGAATTGGTGTTAAACCACTATACATCACATGATCACTATCTCTTATACTAGCACATAATTGTTAATAAACAAGGCAAAACTCTCCATACAGTAGTGCCACCCATATTTCACTGGATCTTAATAATGAAATAAGATAGTCACAGGGCAGAAATTTTTCTTGGAAAGTAAAGTCTACTTAGCCGATCATTTTGATGTTATATCTTGGTCCAATAGCTGTTATATTTATATCAAAAAGTAATTTGTGAAATAGACAAAATAAAGTTACAGCTTTTTTCTTTCTGATTTATGGTAATTCTTTCTCTTTGTTGCTATAGTAATCTTTTTGTTACACTTTCCATGTGCTGACTTAAAAATCTTTAACACTGTGATTGTTGATTTTAAAATATTAAGATAAAAAATATTAATAATAATAACAAATATATATATATTATATAGAAAAATTTATTTTTACAGTTTACAAATAAATAAATAATCAACAAACAATAACATTGTATTCCAAATAATTACCAAAAATAAAAATATAATCTAATTACAACTAGCAATTTAGATGCTACTGCTTATAATTATATATATATATATGTGAATTTATATATGTCACTATTGCTATCAAAATCTCACCATTGCAAAACAAAGCATATACCAACAATAAATAAACAAAAATGAACCAAATAACAATAACAGCAACTAACAACAATAACAACCTATATATAAATCCTTATGTAAAAACCAAATCCAAGAGATTTTTTTTAAAGAGTATAATGGCATTTCAGAAGAAAGGGTGGATCTTTCCATCCCTTACAACATATATATATATAAAAATATATATATATATATATATATATATATATATATATATATATATATATATATATATATATATATAATAAAAAAATATTCTAAATTAAGTACTAAAAAATACAATATGCCTATACAAAATAAAAATTAAATCTTTGCTATAGGCAGCTTACAGCATTTTTTGCTATCTAGAGTAGCAATCAAGATGGCATAAAATGCTATAAGCTAATGAAGATTTAATTTTATTTTATATAGACACATTGTATTTTTTAGTAATTATTCTAGAATATTTTAATTAATATATATATAAACAATGAGGATTGCCAATTCCTCAACAAGCTTTGTGATAAATGCTTAGCCAGAGCCAGCACTTAAAATATCTCTGTCAGGAACCCCCCCCCAAACTCCTGACCATGATTTCATGCTTTGGCACTCCTCAGAGAGGTGCCAGGGTAGTGACAAAGCACAAAACCATGGTCAGGGATTGGGGGGGGGGGGTTCCTGACAGAGATATTTTAAGTGCTGGTTCTGGCTAAGCATTTATCACAAAGCTTGTTGAGGAATTGGCAATCCTCACTGTTTATAACTTACAAGCTTAAAAGATAGGGTCATGTGATCTATGACTCTTATTTTGACTATATATATATATAATGTAATCAATGAGAATGTAGAAAAGTAAATGGCTTGGGGGGAAAATGAGAGAAATGAACCAGTATGCCTTTTAATATAAGTTTTATATTAGTTTTTACTTATAAGTTTGTGTGTATATGGTTTATCTGGGTGCCACTAGGCTATCTAAACATAAACAAAATTACCTTATATACCTGCTTATACACTTCTGGGTTTGAACCTCAGTTAGTGCCCTATCCATAATAGTGGGTAGGATTTATTTTATAACCATATCATGTTTGCACTAATATTAAGGTAAAACATCATTATCATTTAATTGTACAAATAAATTGTAAGACAAAATTATTATATAAGATTTTAATAGCATAAGTGCATATTTAACATTCTCATAAGTCCTATTAGCTCATATTAAACATTATAGATTTGTCAGTGACAATTCACTAAACCTTGAATGACATTTGATGATCTTGATGATAGTCATTCTCTCCAATGATGGCTCATAAATAAATATAGTGAAAACCATTATTCATATGGCCATTAAACACATTCATTTAGACTATTGATTAATAAGATAATGATGATGATGATGATAATGATACTTCCTACCACAGCTTTAGAACTAACTCACAACATAAATTTTATCTTTTATCAACCTATAATTATTTACCCAAAATATTATTATATTAAATTATGACTTAATGATTGACATTCATCAGTGATGTTGAATGACCATAATTAATCTCACAAGACAATGCTTAACTTTTAAGAAAGATATACACCTTTTTTAATAAAAACAAATTAACATTTATTACTGATCAATCATTAATAACACAGAGAAAATTTACATAATTAATAATGATAAAATTGTTTACATTTACATAATAATAATAATAATAATAATAATAATAATAATAATAATAATAATAATAATAATAATAATAATAATAATAATAATAATAATAATAATAATAATAATAATAATAATAATAATAATAATAATAATAATAATAATAATAATAATATCTTTTAATAACAATAGATATAAGTCACTTATTGATTTGTGTTTCTACTCACCAATGTTACATCATTATTTTAATCTTGAACTCTGTCCATCTATAATCTCAGATCATGCTGCTCAGTTCATCACCCTCGACCTAACAAAAATACAGAATACAACAATAGCCCTCCAAAAGACTATGCGAATACTTCTTCCAGCACAAACAACTGAATTCTTATATTCAGAAACATATATAATGCTCCAAAAACTTCAAAACATGTCACTCGATCCAGTACAAAAGTATATAGCATTCACCAATATACTTTCTTTCAACATCAATTATATTACCTGCAACTCAACACCCCCCACCAGATTATTAGCATTGGCAGATGAACTACATAAAAGAATAACCATTTCCAGACCAACTACAGATAATCAAACACAAATTAAAAAACTTACAGAAATGTACAACAATACATGCAATACACTAAAGCAATATGTGGCAATAAAAAAAGAAAAAAATATGCCTTACACAACAACATACTTGGACCAGAGCATACATACGGTGGGCATTGGGATACCCATCCACAGTCAGAGTGCCTATGGCACTTGAAATAGATGGCTCTATAACAGCTGGACATAACATGATAAACCCAATATATCAACACTTTAAAAAAAACTGCAAAAACAGAGAGTGTACATACCAAATGAAGACATATTTGGAGACCCTGAAACAGACACACCAATAACAACAACTGACATTGCATTTCAACTTGCAACAATAACAAACACATGTCACCCAGGACCACAAGGAATTCCCAAATTTGTGTTCAAACATCTTAGTCACTTGACATCAAAATACCTGTGCGATCTAGCCAATTACATATCCCAAAAAATTTACAACATACAAAGTCTATACCCAATTGCAATGGTTCCATTTAACAAAAAACCAACAGCAATATCATCTTTATCTAATCTACGACCAATTTCAATGGGACCTTTAGGAATAAAAATTCTTGAAAGAGTGATAAAGGAAAAAATAGAACAACACATACTCCCTGTGTTATCATCAGCACAATATGCCAAAAAAGGATCATCCATTTACCAGGGTGCCTTAATGTACAAAACAATTATCGAAGTAGTAAAAAAAAGAAAGAAATATGCACCAATTATAGTTCAACTAGACATTGAGGCAGCTTTTGACTCAGTGCCTATAGCCAAATTATTAGATGTGCTGAAAAAAACAACAACACCTCCATCCCTACTATATATAATAGCCAATCTGCTACTCAGCCATGAAATTCACATCACATTGAATGGAAAAAAATCACCAGCCTTCAGACCGAGTCAATCCATCCCACAAGGATCCCCCCTAAGTGCCTTGCTCTTTACAATATATATAAATCCTCTATTAATAGAGATACAGAAAAAAATAAAAGGCATTCAAATTCCAAACACTGCTTTAAATATATCATGCATAGCCTATATGGACGATGTAACGGTTTTCCTCCCCTCTAAAAAGAACCTCCCTATATTACAAGAGATAATCAAGAATTATACCTCAAATTTTAATTTAAAAATTAACACAAATAAAACTGCTGCATGGTCAATATACACAGGCAAGCACTGTACAGAGATGTTTAATGGTAAACCATCTGCTTTCCTTGGTTTCCCATTCTACCTTGGAACCAATGGAATGAGGCAAAAAATTCAAAATAAATTTAAAAAAATGCTGAAAAAATCACAGCCTCACTTGAAAAGTCATACCTGTCAATATATGCAAAGGTAGCACTATTTAATCAACTTATAATTACAAAAATTACATACTATACACCTATAATCAAATTTGCAAAAACATTCATATCTAAAATCTCATCAATCTGTAACAAACTAATATGGAAGAGAAAGACAGTGGCAATATCTTTAAAAAATCTGAGCAGACCACCACATAGCAATGGACTTGGACTCCATACAATCAATGTTTTTTACACACAGAAATCAGTAAATCTAATAACAGCAACCATAAAAAGATTTCCAGACCTGGAGTGTGTAATCAGTATAATACCCACAGACAGACCACCCCCTTCATATGGATATCTATCCACACTGATTGAAGAACTCAAGCCAATATACAACAAAATATCACTCAATAATGACAACAAGTATACATACTGGGACATTTATAATATACTATATCCAAACCAGACACCTAATCTACAACCATCAGTTCTTGGAATAGACAACAGGCAACTACTGCAACAATTCAGAAAATGGTCATTAGAACCAAAATTATTTGATTTTCTACTTAAGCTTAATCTCAATGCTCTACCCACAACCCATTTCCTTAGATTTCGTAGATTCTATACAAATATAGACCCCATGTGCGGGCTATGTCATAGAGAAGAAGAGACACAAGATCATTTTCTTCATTCCTGCAGTGCCCTAGAAACAATACGTCGCACAATGTTTACCACATACAGAAAGGCTATCATTTCAATTGATAAAATAATAAATACGTTTAAAAAAGGCAACAACCCTGCTATTTGTGCAGCAACATACAGCCTTTATGCCTACTGGTGCACCAGATGCACTTTTGCACTTGCCAATAACCCTCGACGCCACCCAGCAACATATTCAATAAAACTAGAACTGTTAAGAAAAAGAGACAGCATCCTAGCTCAACCAGATATATTTGCAGCCACATGGTCACACTTGAAACAAAGATCCAGTCTATGAAATATAAAGGCCAATAAGATAGATGATGACATTTTGAACATCAGCATTTTTTCCAACTTTAAAAAAAATGCAAGCATAAACTGAACTAAATAGAAGACCAAATTTAAAAACAAGAAGAAAAAAAAAGTATGCAGAAAAGATAAAGACTTATATACTGAAAGTTGTAATTTGTTTTTCATTTGTAAAAAATCAAGATATTACTAGATGTGACTCTGTAACTTTTTAGACTCAATAAAGTTTTGCTTTGAAACATAATAATAATAATAATAATAATAATAATAAAATAATAATAATAATAATAATAATAATAAAATAATAATAATAATAATAATAATAATAATAATAATAATAATAATAATAATAATAATAATAATAATAATAATAATAATAATAATAATAATAATAATAATAATAATAATAATAATAATAATAATAATAATAATAATAATAATAATAATAATAATAATAATAATAATAATAATAATAATAATAATAATAATAATAATAATAATAATAATAATAATAATAATAATAATAATAATAAAAAAGAAATTATTAAACTCAGGTGCTTATTATACATTTATATAATTTTAATGTGCAAATATGCGCACAACAACCGAGCTTCATCAGGATTAAATAAAAATATATTATAAACTCAAAATAATTATAATATCTAAAGAATAATGCCCGAGTGCTTTCAAGAGAACTTAGCTCTCATAATCATGGGCAACAAAGAATAAGCATAGCGTGTTATTAAGCAGCAGAAAAATAGAATTTTGTTACCATATATTGCAACTACCCATCGAAAATTTTACTCAGTGTTTAATAAAGAATTTCAACTAAGCTTTCATACACCCCCTAATACAAATAGAATTATTAATAACACCAAAGACTTTATAACAACCAACAACACCTCTCAGGCCGTATATAATATTTCATGTCCAGAAAATAACTGCATGGCATCATACTATGGGGAAACGAAAGCAACTCTTTCTACAAGACTATCCCAGCACAGATATTCTTACAATAAGGCCCAAGTAGACCCAAATTGCAACTCAATATTTGCTATACATCAGAAATCAGCTGGTCATGCATGTGAACCTAAAAATGCAAGAATAGTTTTCAGGGAGAGAAATGACATTAAGAGAAAAGTTAAAGAAGCATGTTTTATTGCTATTGATGATAAGGCTATGAATAGAAAAGATGTGTGTTACAAAATCTCTAAGAAGTGGATCATTTAGAGCTGACGCATTTATTTTCAACTAATTTACATACATCAGCATATTTTAGCATATACCAACATGCTATGCTTATTCTTTGTTGCCCATGATTATGAGAGCTAAGTTCTCTTGAAAGTGCTCAGGCATTATTCTTTAGATATTATAATTATTTTGAGTTTATAATATATTTTTATTTAATCCTGATGAAGCTCGGTTGTTGTGCGCGTATTTGCGCATTAAAATTATATAAATAATAATAATAATATAAATAATAATAATAATAATAATAATAATAATAATAATAATACCAAAGATATTCCCCTTTCTTTAATGAAAAGTAAACTCCATGTTTATATTATATAGCATGATGTGTGTGCATTAATTTCTATAGTGGATAAATAAAAATCTTATATCCTAACACCACTTTCATTTTAAAAATAAACACTCTAGGCATGCACACACTCATCTATTGCATATAACATTTTATTTTTATAAATTTAAACATAAATATTAAAAAGAGAAATGAGTAAAGAAAGGTTGGTTAGGTCATAGAGGTATGAACGTTTAGAGAAATTAGCTTCAAATTATCTATCTCCTTTTTCACCAATCTAGATCATTAACTATTTTAAAAATCCATCTCTTCTAATGCTAAATGTCTACTGATTTTTAACATTTATGCTCAACAAATATACATGTAAGCATAATTATACTAGGTGTGGGTGTATATATATATTTGGAAATTCCCATTATGAATAAAAAAAACTATTAAACCCTTTTTACATACAATATAATATAAATCAACATGTTTCATAATATTTGAATCAATACACCTTAAACACATTTTATAAATAAATACACACATATATAGTTACATGCAATAATCTGAGAATACATAATATATCAATAGAGCAATTCTTGTTTTAAGGTCTAAGACCTAAAGAGAGAGAGAGATAACTGGATTTATTATTTAAAAAATTTGTTAATAGTTACTGATAAAAATATAATTAAAATTGATACTACCAATTCTTCTTTTACCTTCTGATGTAAAGACAATTTCAAAAAGTCCAAGGAATTTTATTTTAAAGTCAGCTTGTTGACTTTTAGAATTTAAAATCAGCCACACATCAATATGTAACATGCATATATTTACCAATTGCAGCAGTTTACTGAAACAGTCTATTTTTGGCTTGGGCTTGCAATTCTTTTTATTGTGATGATGATGATGAAACAACTTGCTTCTATAGGAACCATTTTATCACTGGAATGGTTTTTTCATTGCTTCTGGGTATAATTATTTTTGATAGACATATAAATATTTCTGCTTTCCATATATTCTAGCATTTTGCTTTGCTTTGATTCAAATTCAGAAAATGGCATGGTTTCACAAATTTCAGCATTTCAATTTGCAATTGTCAGCACAGATGAAGCAATAAGTTTCTTCTTTCATATTTGGCAATCAGTTATAAGATGTTTTATATACTTTAGATTTAAACTTTTCTGATCTACATAGGTTTTCTGGGAAGGCCACTGGAGTCTCCAACAAAATATCTTTAACCTGCCATCAGGTTGTAGAAACTTTCCAATATATAAAAAATAATGCTGGTTTCTGACAATCAAATAGATTTATTCTCCCTTCCTTCTTTTTTATTATCAGATTATATGTGTGCTCTGTCTTATGATATCACACATACTTTTTTTACTAAAAACACATGGTCAGTTATAAATCAAGGCATTCTATTCATGGTCTGTGTTACATCTTTTCTGTAAATTGACACTTTTTTCTAAATTTATTATTGAGTCTGGTCTCCAAAAATGATCTTTATGACTTGTTAATTACAATGTAATTAATAATTCTTTGTCCTTATTTCTTCACATGGCCCTTTGACTATGTCAACCCTGACCATTATATTTCTTTTTCATAAACCTTTGATATCAGCCTGAAAGGTGAAGTGAAACTGTAACTCTTTCAGATAAAACAAAATAAATTGCTCTTAAATAATATAACTGTTTTACAAAGAAATCAAAATTATTTAAATAAAACCTTTTTTAAATATATCTGTAACTGTCTCTAAGTCTATGTCTGTAAATACAGGCACACACTCATCCACACTCAAATATATAAAACTTGCCTATTAAAATATAATCCAAATGATTTAAAAAGCTATAAATTAAAATTCATAAAATAAATCACCAAGATTATCAAAATCAAAGTATGATTAAAGAAAGAATATTAGAATCTATTAAGTATAAATTAACTTTGAAGAAGGTTAATAAGCAAAGTCAGAAAAATGATTTATTGAATAGTTTGTTCTACAGACAACTATTTTATATGTGCTTTAAAATTCTAACTTTTAAATACTACTATTAAACCATTCAAAGTATATACTACTTTTAATAGAAAGCTAGAGAGAAACAACTATTTCTCCCACTCTTTTGTCTGAGGCTTTGGGTACTTGTTCATGTAGATTTTAAACTCAGATGCCCTACAACTTCCCCCTTCTATAAAAAAAAGGTGATAATGATTTTTTTTTTAAATTTCATACACACACTATTGCAATTTAGTTACAAGCTAAATTGGAATGTGTACAATATATATGTAGTGTAGTGAGGATATATGTGAAACTTATTCCAGTAAAGTATAAAATATATCTAAGATGTAGATGTGGAGATGTAGTAAGGACTATGAATGGGTATATACATTTATCATGCCCCACAGTCCATTTTATATAACAGAATGTAATTGTAGGGATTGCTAATGCACATAAATATATAAATGAATGGAATATACACTATCTCTAACAGGTCATCAAAGCTATTCCAAACAGGATTATACGGATTAGTGTTTGCAAAATATTTTTATTATCTCTCAATCCAGACCTAAAATTAATTACAACACTTTAAAGCAATTAATCAATCAATTCATAAATGTAACTAGAGATGTTCATCTATCTACTAAAAACTAATTTTTTGTGTACACATTGTTTTCCAGCAAGAACATAATCAATAAACAGTTTATTTATATCATGCACTCACATCTCTTACTCTTTCAGTATACTATTCATGTTACAAATACATCATCTGTAGAATATGACATGAAATTAGAACAAGCTACACATTACAATAACAAAAACTTAATCGAGTGTTTCTTTAACATTTGAAAAAGATTCTAGTTATAAAATTGACAATAGAAACAATATTGACAACTATTTAATTGACAATTATGGAGATTTAAGACTTTATGTGCTACTGGAAATAATTATTTTTTAGTTAAAAGAATAAGACAAATAATATTATATAAATGATAAAATATAATTAATAATCATTATTCAATGTTTTATTTTTACTCTTATTATAGAGAATAAGATATTATATATCGGTTGATAACTAAAATATATATCATGTAAGCTCTCTCATATTCATTTTATGTCCTCACTGTTTCTTTCAATATCCATTCTTAATTTTTGACACTTTTAAAAATAAAAAAAATGTTACTGTAGAAATAGAAATAATTTCTCTATCAATTGCTTTAATTAAAATGAAAAATAAGAAAGTTTTTCTATTTCTTTTTTTTTTTTGTTTTTTTACAATTTTCATCACTACTTAGCTCAATTATTTTTTATAACTAAAACATTATGAAATATATATTGCTTAGCATGATTTTAACCACAGCATTGGGATAAAGCTTTTTCATATAATTAAAAAAAATGATGCAATACTGCCTTACATACAAATTACTGGTAAAAGGTTTTTTTGGAAAGATAATATACACATCATTTATATTATATATGTATATAAAAATTATGAAGAATTCCCACATTCCTAAAATAAAATTATTTTTCGATGTCACAAAGTATATAAAATTATTTGATCTTTCTTTTTCATGCATTGCACAAAACAGCTGTAGAGGCTGTCAGATAGAAATCTCAGTCATCTGTACTTTACTCACACATTTTAAATTAATAAAATAATTTTAAGGTAACATGCAATCTGAAAAAAATTGTACTGGATGACCATATTGATAAAAGAAGTTATAGAAATTTTTAAAAAGCTCAATAATGTGAATAAAAAAAAATGTAAGTTAATAAAGAAAATGCAGTTTGGAAAAAGTCATCGCAGGAAAAATAAATTCATTTAATATCTCTCAGCCAATAATTGTTAAAAATGGAGAGGGGAAGAAGATAAAGATTTTAAACAAATACTTTATTATAATTTGAGAAAAAGAATGCTTTCGTGAAACAGTGTTACAATTGCAATGATAGCAGTGCTTCTTTAGAAATACTTTTATATCCACTGAGCTTTCTTAAAAGTGCTTAAGCCTTATGACTAGATCTTGTAAAGTTTGTTTTCCCATAGACCCTGTCAACTTTTTTTTCCTGGCATCATTCAATGACTTTATAAGAACGACTGCATTTATTAGATTTTTAATAGACAAAATTGGCCATAAAGAGCATTGGTAGTTTTATTCTAACCTGGAATGAATTGCTTATGGTATTCACAAGAAATGGACTCTAATCACTGTGTTAAATATATTATAGCAAAAAGGAATTAGAGATATATTAATATTTTGTTTAAAATATTCAGTTTATCAATTCCAATTTTCTTAAATTTCATTCCATAACAAGCTGGCTTTCAACAATAAAAATGCAAATTTTAAGAGTAATTAGACTAAGTTTATATTGGTTATAATGAAAGTAATTTAATATCAAGATCAACAGGTAATGGTGAACCATTTTTGTCAAAACAAGATATAAACCAATAACCATTTTTGTTCCCCATCTGCCTGAATGGATAAGTGCATGCTGTTTAGCTCCATCTATTTCTACAAGTTGACAATCAGATTCATTCTCATTTTTATAACTGTAAATTACAGAAGACATTGGGAGATCTGGAAGCATAAGATAGGGCTAATTTGTATTGTTTTTATTTTAATAAAAATTATCTATTGAATGGTGATTACAATAGCATTTAAATTATCGTTTATAGAAGTTATTTGTTTTACAGAATAATTTGGAATAAAAATAGACATACTGTGTTCAGATGGCATTATATCATTAATTAATATAAATCCAGGAATTTTACAAAAATAATCATTATTACAAGAATGATATTCTTGAACTACAATTACATCAATGTTGTACTGAATAGTTAATTTGTAAAGAATATGAATTTTTGATTTTGATTGGACCCATAATGTTAACACAGATGAAGAAAAGGCACTCTATATAGAATATACCTGGCACTTGTCTGCCTACATGATGTAGTCACTTTTCATTTTGAATGCTTAGGATCTTCATTCTGAAATCATGGTGCAGCTATTCTCCATGGAGTTTATGTTAATAGTTTTATTGTGTATTTTTATAATATAATATCTTAACCAGGAATTCATCAAAAATAAAGACTGGTTTCTATATGAAGACTTTAGTTTCATGTATTAATGCATCTTACTTGAAAGATAAGCCATGGGATGCTAACATCCACCCACCTCTTAAACCTATATTAAAAAACTTACAATAGTTTTGATTCTAAGTAATCCCAACTTACGTGACCAGTTTTATCTTTGAGTACATGTGGATTTTTGTATGTATGTGTATATACGTATGTGCATGTTTGTTTATGTGTGTATTTAGACATTAATACGTCTATGCTGAGTCACATAAGATGCTACATATGAAATTATTATTATCGCATTTAATCAGCAGAAAAAAAGTTACATTTCTACAAGGAAGCTTTCAACCTGCAGCTGAACTCAATGTTTTTCAGTTTAACAAAATAGTTATTTCTCTCGTGTTTTTTAATGATCAATAAACACAACTCTTGATTCAATTAGTGTTTAGTTAACTGAACTGTAATAAAGCAAAAATCTACTTTCTCATTAGCGATGGATAATGATACGTAATTATTAACCACTGAAAAAAAGTTGATTGTCTTTCTGTCTCAATTTTTTTTTTTTTTTTTTAAAAAATACTCAATAAATTTATAAATTAATAAAAGTAAATGAATTTAAAAGAAATTTTTTTGCAGAATTTCGATAAGTTGTCTATTCTATTTGAACAATTGTAAGATAAATCGCTCTTCGAAATCAAATAGTTTCATATTATAATATCAGATTATTTTAAAAAAAATTCATTGTTTTATAACGAAGGTAATATTATAAGTTGCTTCATATAAATTGGAGATTATTTAAAATTAAATAAACAATGAATTAATAATATAAAAGGTCTGATTTTATAATAACGTTTATTAATTAATTTTGTAATACATAAATGTAATACATTTTAAAGTCATTTAAATTGTTTTTTATTTTGTTTTATTTTAGGTCACTATCTAGAAATTATTTTTATACATTACAATCATCATTTCCATAACTTGAGCGAGGGTGATAAAATAACGAAAGCATTTGCAGTACTTTATTAATATAATGCACAACTATTATTTGCACCAATAACTAACTTATTGTATTTTAAATGCCGAATTATAATATTTATATCTAGAGAACATCACATGGGCATCTCTCCAAGACCTATCAATAATTATTTATTAAAAATGATTCCACAGAGATGTAAATCAATAATTTATATATTAGTTTATTTATATATGCATCAAAATTTATAAATAATTGTTTTTAAACCATGCAACACATTGTACATTTGCATTATAATACATTAGTAATAAATGATATTACTAAGATAAGATAACATTATTTAGACAATAATAAATGAATATGTCCAATTTAATTCTAAAAAAAAAAAAAAAATGATGGAAAAAAAAAAGAAGTTAAAATTGAGTTTGATGTCTATGAAAGTCATTATGAGAATCACAGATATATTTGGTCATTTAATTTTTTTAAACTTCCACATTGTTTTTTATATATATTTTTAAACTTCCACATTGAGATTATGTTTATATAATTTTTCACAAAATATTTTTTTTTCCCTGAAAGACTTCAATGCCTTGCCTAATTATAACTCTGCAGTGTGTCTTTAATTTCTAAATGAAAGTTATCAATATTGCTCCTTTAAGATAATCATTAAGATATAATAGAATTAAATCTTTCCTACAAAATCCATTTACCATAAAATATTTATTTAGAAAGCTTGTTACTGCTATTAACTCATTTATTACACTAGAATTTATTTAATTAAATATGTGAGATATAGATATTCTAAGCCTGAATAAACCTCAATAAAATAACATACATTAAAATTTCTTAGAATCAGATACAAAGGCTGTTATAAGTTGTATAAGTGATCATTTCATAGACTATCTGAGAAGGACTGAAATATTGGTAATTATCAAATGTTGTTATCAATATAAGACAAAGATATGAATAGTAATTACTGTATATTTTTTAATATTTCATCATTTGATAGTCAGCTCAGTATTCAAATATAAGAGTGTTTCAAATTTTGTTGTGGATTCTGTAAGATTTTTGTTTTTTTCTGAATATTTATTTTTCACTTGAAGTAAAAAGTGCTCTCATAGCAATCATTTAAATTGGTACATTATTTTTAAAAAATAGTTTACCTTTATTCAGATTTTGTAATGATGATTTAGAATAATTGATTCTAGATCTCTTCAGTTGGATGTAGATTACATGGGAAATTATGTTAATGGCTGTGTCAGAATGTATTATTGAGAAGAAAATATCTCCATTATAATTAGTATAAGTCAAAATAGTATTTAAACCAAGCTTTTAATAGGTACATAAATTGGTGATACTAGCATTAAAAAAATAAAAAAAGTAAAATCTACTTCATATCAGCAAAACTTAGATACTGTCAAAAATATAAAGCATAATAATAAGTGTGTGCAATAACAATATACATGGCACAAGCATAAATATGAAAGAATCGTTTTTCTTTATAGCCATTTTGCATTAATTATTTAGGAAAAGAATTAAAATAATTATGTAAAGTTAAAGAATTAAATAATATATTGTTCTTATTGAAAAAGTGTTTAAAGACAAATAAAAAATAACAGGAAAAGAAAAATTGCCCTAGATACTAGAATCATTTTTAGTGTGAGAAATATGTAAAGACAGAAATAGCACATCAAATTCACATATAAAGTTATGATAAATAAATTTTATTAAAATGAATATAAATTAAACCAGTCCTTAAATAAAATTTAAGAATTATACCTCAAAATATCTAAAGAAGTATAGTTTTTATAATATAAGTTTAAATGTAAAAGTCAATTAAAAAGATGATTACCAAAAAAAAATTAATTACAAAAACAAGTAATAATCAGATTGTGATCAATAGCAATATATTTATCACTTAACATTAGTTGCATATGCAGTTGACTTAGCGGAAATGGAAATATTGGCTGAATTTCCAATTTATTTCAGTTCAAACATTCGCAAATATATTATTCAACTGATACAAATATTATGCCAAAGTTACAGATTAAAAAAACCTGCAGAAAAAAATCAGGAGTGAGTTTAATTTTCCAGCATTTTCCAAACTAAATTCAATGAATTTCATAAGATAGCTACTTACTACAGAAGATTGAATTGAAGTATCATTATAAATCATCTGTATCTATAAATATATTATATCTCAATTTTATGAATAATACCGACAAAGTGATCAGCTAGCAGTCGCTCTCTTTTTGAATTGCTATTTTCTATCAGCTACGTAACCTTATAACTAATTTGAAGAAAAGATATCCAGTTAAATCCCTTTATGCTTTAAAAACATAATCATCATTATTTTACTAAATCATGAACTTAAAAAATAATTGACCTGAAAACTCTGAATTAATAACCTGATGAGAATTAAAATTTTATAAAACTTAAAACATATATTTTAAAAGATTTAGTACTTAAATCTATTAACTTTGAATATTTTTATTATCTCTAATGTTTATAATTTATTTATATATATATACTTTACAAATGTCTACGTGAAATATACTTAATATAGCACACACACATATCTTACTCTTGCAATACGATAAATTAAAATAAATAGACAATTTTCTTCTTAAATAATTTGTTGTCAAAGTAACATATGTGTGCAATTATGTTGGAGAGCTTATCATAAACCTTATGAAATGCACAAATTATAACTATCAATTATAGCAAGAAGAAAACTAAATCTTAAAATGTATACTTTAAAAGACTTAGTATTTAAAACTATTAAGTAAGAATATTTTTTATAACTCTTTTAATTACATTTTATTTTTAAATTGAATATTTCTAAATTTTGTTTATAATTTATCTATGTAAAATGTATATTAAAATAATATGTAAATCATAATATAGCACGCACACACCATTGTTCTTTGATAAATTAAGGTAAATAGAAATTTATGAACAAAGTAACATGCTGTGTGTAGATATTTTATTTACCATTCTTAATGTATAGATGAAATACACAGGCTTATATATACCTGTGTCATTCTTAATGTATATATCTTTTGATTGTAATTTTTTTAAAATTACTATTTACATAAACTTCATATGTGTTGAATATAATCTTTATTCTCTTAAAACATATTGTATAAAATGTGACATGTTTGCTCTTTATGATTATGAAAATATCTGGCCAGCATAATCTGAGAATTATATTCTAAAGTTTGTGCTAAACAGCATGGAAAGAAAGCAATAAATTAGAATTGAAAAGATATTAATATATGATGAAGCTAGTCCATAACCAAGAATGGTGGTACTCATAAAATAACTAAAGTTATTCTATAAAAAAGTAAATTCTGGATTTCATCATATAATTTTTCATATAAATATGCATAAATCTAGTACTTATAAATGTGTGGTATTTTGTCCTATAAAAGTGAAGAATGTTCAGTATGTAGCATGATTATCATTATTATAATCATCAGTGCTAAATCCATATTATTACACATTTGGCAATAAACTATGTGGTGTGATATCAGCAACAGACACAACAGAAATATAAATAGAATTGTACCATCTATGTGCTAATTAGATACTTGTTGCATCAACATGTAAGTATATGTGTGCATTAACAGATAATATTTGATTGACAAAATTTTCACCAGATAAAATAAAATATATGGAGTTGCTTTTATCTTGTCAGATGCATAAAATTGACTTTATCAATTTTAGACTATCTGAGCAAAATAATAATAATGATTATGACTAAAAAAATTACTAATAGAAATTAAATAGTCACTAATGTATGAATAATTGTGGAACGAAAAAATAAAGAAGGCAATAGTTATAAAACTGTAATAAATTAACCTCAAAATGGTGGGATTAATTAAGGAATCAATATAAAAAGATAAAAAGAAATTCAAGAGAAAGTTCTAGATATCCAGAAGAGAATAAAAGGTTGCATGAAAAAAAGGTTATGGTAATCCAAAGTTTAATAATATAAAAATTGTTCTTAAGAAGAAAGTTTGCAAAAACATCAAATTCTGAAAACAAAATGGAAGATCAGAAACAAGGAAAACTAAGAAATGGAAAAAAAAAAAATCATTCATAGACAAAATATATTACAAAAAAATAATGGAAATGATATAAAGAATAAAAGTTGATAATATAAAAAGTAATAAAAATATTATACAAGAAATGAATAGAAAATTGATAATAGTACTGTTATCAATTCTAATAATGAAAAAGAAGTATAGAAAAATAAAAATACAAGTGAATGAATGAACACATATTCAGTACAATATATGTAAATATATCTCCTCAATTTAGAATTAATAATTGTATTATTATTTTAGCTTTTTTTATACTATAATCTTAATAAGTGTCTATATCATACATAAGTGCATGTTATAAAAGATTATATACTTGCAATTCAATAAACAATATCTATTCTGTTCTAATCAAATGTTAACAAAATGTGATATATTAAATGTTATATGTATTTGTATGCTAGGGGAACTTGGAACAAAATATAGTATAGTTTGCAGTTCCACTATGTTTCTATAAAATTAAAAAACTGGTTTTAAAATATTTCAAAGATGGCTAAGCATTAATGTTATTTTGGTGAAATTTAAACAACTATAAGACATTAGAGGAACTGATTTCTTAGTTTTGTGTAATGTCAAAGGTGGTAACATGTGAATTTATTGGTTGGTAATGGATTTAAAAGTTAATGGTAACTGAATAGCTTAATCAGCCTGTTTCTGCTCAAACATCGCATGACCTTCTGAGTATTTTTTTATATGTATAATAAACTTATCAAATAATTGGCTAATCACTTTTTTATTGACAATATTTAAAAAAAACGAATTAACAAAAATAAAATAAATAAATGATCAAATCATTTATTATTTAAGAGTTCATAAGAAGTTTGTGCATAAGAAATAATAGAACTGGGATCACAGTCCTGGCTCTTGAGTTTCAAAGTTTAAAAACAACAAAATAATAATAATCAACAAAATATTTAATCAACTAAAACCATTTATGTAAAAATGAATTAGTATAATGAAATGTTTCTAACCAATAGTCATTCAGTTTTTAGCTGCCACAAAATATTATAATTTTTTTTTCTTTTATTAGTCATTTATTTATAGTATCAAATGCTTTTATTTATTTTAGAAATTGAGTTTGATTATTTATTTGTTTAGGTAAAATTTTGAAATCAAAAATTAATGTACTTCTAACAAATGGATTCCCTTAAAATTTTATACATGTCTTAGAAAAAGTGATGGCAATGAAATATTTCAGGATAATGATCTCATTTATTTATTGGAGATATTGGTGGACCAAATTTCAAATATGTTGATATCATTTCAGTAAGTTTTCAATGATGCATGCAAGAAGATGATATATGAATAAAAAGTGTTTTATGATCCTTTAAAATAGAAATAAAAACAAATCTTGATTATAAAAGTTGAGTTTTTGTTTTTTTTTTGGATGGGATAAAATTTTATTTCTTTGATTATAAAAGTTAATTTTTTAAAAAATGCTTTTTTTTATAAACAAAACAATATTAGAAAAACAAATTTTAATGAAAGCAAATTAGTTTATAATCTCCATTTTAAATTTTAATTTGGAATAATTACAAAAAATATCCCAATATTTAAAAAAGAAAATAATATTGGAATATATTTTTTTATAAACTTTATTAATAACAAATTATATATAAATATTAGCATAAAAACAAAAGAATGAGTTTCAGTTAAATAGCATTTGGTATTGAAATAGATAGATCTGTAGGCCAGATCCATGCTTCATGTCTTTCTAGATTACTAGACAAGGATTAAACCTGATCCACACATGTTACGATGTTTGTAAGGCTTTCCGTCTGCCATTTTATCTACATTTAAATTTTAGGCCAGTAAATAAGTTATTAAAGTATAAATTTTCTATTAAAATGTTTTACTATAAATATTAGAGGGTCCCAGATAGATAGATATATATGCATATATATAGAATTACAGACGAAAACTTTTATAAAAATCAATATATAAATTTTTAATATGATTTTTTTTTAAGTATTTTATTCTGGAGGTTTGCTTTCACGATAAGCCCCACTAACATTCCGTAGCATCAAACAAAAAAAAATCCATTAACAAAATGGTAATGGATTTTCTAATTAAAGTAAAAATTAAAATAGAAAAGATAATTTGAAATATAAATTCTGCAAATCTACATTTAATTAAAAATAGTTTTGAAACAATTAAATCATTGGATTTATCGGAAAGTTGATCTCAAGAATACAATACCAATATACTTTAGGTATTCCAGAATTGCCACAGCCTGGAGCATATGAAAAAGGAAATTTCCCAAAAAAATAATTGAAAAAGGTATAAATAGCCAAAGAGAACAATAGAAGCCACCCAATCACAGTTTTTGTCAGTGATTGCCTGATGAACATACGCCAGTTAAATTTTTAATAAATGTCTGAAAGCATGGTAGTTGGGTAGACAGGTTTTAACTTGCCCATCTCCCACTGTCCCAAAGATGATCATCCAATACCTCATGCCAGAGAAAATTTATCAAAATAAACTGCTGAATTGTTGAACTCTTTTATTCAATTCATAGCTAACTATGCCTGTGTGAAAATTCAGTTTTCATCATGGGATTCCAACTTCCACTTGGACTCATAATAAATTAGATAATATATTTCCAATTTGTAATTTCTAACTGCCTAATTTATTCTTCTAAACTCCAGTGACCAAATAATGTAAACCCTGCTAAATTTTAATGTCTTCTAAAATGTAATCCCCATAACATAATTTAAATGTAATTTAAAATATTTAATTTAATAGCCTGTAAACTACTCTTGCTATTACTTAAAATCTAATGTCTTTGCTCTCTTTCTATCTGTTTTAAGATTATGCCTTTTAATGCTAAACTTCCTTCTAATGCAGTTTAGAAAATATTGTTATTAATCACTTAAATGAAATGAATATATGTCAATTTTGTTTCATCTCGACAAAAGCTTATCTAAATAAATATTTGCTGTCTATTTCCTGACCAACGTTTGTCGGTAAATAAAAATGAATAGTGCTCTAGCACTGAAAGATTAATACTTGGAGCAATCTTTGTTTTGTTGAGATGAAACCATATTATATTATTATGTGTTTTTTTTATATTTATACGTACATGGTTTAGTTGTGAGGAGATGTGAGATTCAAGTATGAGAGTTTATTCAGGTAAATTATTTCATTTTTAAAGAATGAAAGGGAGGGGGTTTATACATTATATTTATGTTAAATAATAAGAGAGAAATAGAATGTCATTTGAAATGTTAGTGGGTTTTTGTGTTGAAAGGAGATACGTGTCGCTCATTACAAATATTTGTAATAATAATTAATACTTATTTTAGTCTTGTTAGTCTGATCTTGATCAATCCATATGCATTTATGTAATCTTTATAGCTCAGCATAATTATATAATTAAATGCTAAAATGTATTCTCCAGTACTCGTATTTTGCCTTGCTGGTATTTTGCTTAATTACTTGTCTTTTGTTCTGTGTGACTGCTAGATCATAACTAAGACCACGTGATAATTTCACTGGCTATAGATTTTCTTATCAGGATATGAAAGCAAAAATGGGAAGACTCAGGGTAAGCTAAGCTCAGCTAGCTTTGGCAATTCTCATTTTTTTCACATGAAATATTTTAGGTTCGCCAATTGGTGCAGACTATTCTTTTTTATTTCTTAGCATCACGGGAACGGGGGCAGGTAAATCAAGTCTATGCTAGTAATGTAATATCAAATGCTGATATTTGTTAACTTTTCTTTGTCTGAGCACATTATGGTGGATTGACCATGAACTGATTAATTTACGTATTTTAAATCTTGAAATATTTAATTACGAATATCGTGATCCATTTATATTTTAAATGTGTCACTCTCTCCAACACAAATCCCTATAGTTTGAGTTAATAATTTCTCTCTTAAAATAAATTCAATCATAAAAAAATTATGTTTAAAATAGCTCTTTAAAATATCTATTCCTATATCTCAGCCTTGGGCGGGCGTCTCCCACAAATCGATAATCGTTTACATTTGTTAGATTGACATATAGACTATACCGCTCTCTTGCCAGAGGCATAATAGATAACAGAATAGAAACTAGTATTAAATAAATTTATAAAATCAAATCAGAGACATTAGATAAATTATTCAATGTTTTATTAAATATATATATGAATTTAAACTACCTGTGGTTCATCTCTATTCCTTCATTCTAAAATTAGTATTTTCTAATTAATTATTGTGCTGCTATCCGATGACTCAAAGTCACACACATACCATTTTATATTTAAATAAATAAATAGTCTAATTAAAATTAATAATTAGAATTAGACATATGAATTAATTGAGATCCATGCTCTACTGTTGATGCTAGTGGGTGGAGTGTGGAAAAGATTAATTGCTTGCCTCAAAAATGTTGTTAATTAGTTTGCAGATTTAGAAAGTGGGTAAAGAGGGCAGAAGCCATAAGTATTCTTTATCTTTGATCTCATGTACAGTTAGATTCGAGGTACTTTTACCCAGGCTGTGATCATGTTGAGTTAACATACAATATGCAACATATAAAAATAAAGATAATGCAATTGATGTTTCAAAACAGATGAAAAATGATTCACATTTGAAGAAATTAATATTTTATGAAGGAGGATGTATACTTTATTTGCAGTTTATACATTTTATATATAAATGCAATGAGGAATAAGCTTGCTTTATGTTCACATAATCTACAATTCAGAAAAATTTTACAATGTCAAACTTTGTTTATAGTTTTTTTCTAGATAAGTACCTTAGAACATTTAAGTAACACATAAGACCATTCTTTGTTATTTTTAAAGAACATTATATTTATTGTTATCAAATATAATAAAAGAACTAATAAGCCACATGGTTATAGAAATCAATTTTTAAAGCATGATTTTCTTTTAAATAGTATACAGATTGTGGCATTGTTTTTATCCATTTTAAATAAAATTGGAATAATTATGAAAAAGAATACAATATTAAAAAGTTAAAAATAATATATATATATTATAATAAATACTTTTATTTACTGTGTACTAAAAGCTCCAAAATATTTTTTTCTTTTACCATAATTGGGATCTTGATTTATTTCAACATTTTGAATATTGGTTAAGAAAAGGCTTTATTCAGTATATATGCAGACAATGGCTGGTATTTTTTCAGATGATGTAGCCTGATTCATAGATTTTTATATCTAAGACTAAATTAATTAATTCCTAGATACAAAGTGAATATAAAACCGCACTTGTGAATGAAGAAAGAAATTAGTTTTGGCTTTTGTATACAGTAAAAAAAAAATGTTTGTTATAAAATATTT
>JAQFVV010000194.1:0-47500 GCA_028023455.1 Epiperipatus broadwayi | reverse complement strand
CATTGATTTTGAAGCCAATAATTGATTTTATTGCAGTATTTCTAACATATTTGTCATAAAAATGCAAAATTATTCCTGTTCTATTTAAATAATTTATTTAGAACTAAGATTTTCTCACATTTAAAACTTTTGGTAACCACTTGCTGATATTTTTTCAATACAAACACCTAAGTAATGAATTTGTCAGCCCTATCTGGTTAAGAATTTGTTTTCTTTTGTTGATTTCATGTTAAAATTTATCTTCTAAAAAGTATTCCTTTCAAATTTTTATATGAAGTATATTCATAATGCATCATTAATAGCTTCCTTATTAGCATCTTCATTATTTTGTCAGATAGCATTTCTTAGAATTGGATTTTCATTCAAGATCTTAAGAGGTTTATATTTTCTTTGCTAACATTTATTATATTTTGTTGATACTCAGTTTTTATATGGATTCATTTTACAGGTTTTCCATATTTAATGCTTTTTAATTTTTTTATAACAATATATTCTACTTAAACTAACAAAATTAACTATGCAAATAGTATATGTAAACACAGACTGACTGTAGTCCAAATAATGGTAAAAATAAAAGCTACCTAAAATGACAAATGTTGGACAATTACCTCAGTGTACTACAATGATTCCCAAAATTTTTAAACTTTTATTTCTGCTAGGATCATGAACTCTGAAAATCTGACAATTTGTTATATTAAATTTTCAATTAAACATTAACCAGTGGTTACCCATGATATTTTTAAACAGGGGTGCTTTATTACAGTATTGCCATTAAAAAGTAATCAAGGAATACAAACTGAGAATTTCTAATTTTGCAACTGCACAACTATTTTATTTTTCCATACCAATCATTGTTAATAGATCTAATGTATTTTTTGTTTTTATTAACTGCCATTTAGCAAATAATAATATTTGGAGTAGATTATCTTTACTTTTTATTCCAATTTTTTCATATGATATCAATTGGAAAATGTAAGTTTTTATATATTCAATACCAACACTCATTATAAGAAATATTTAAAATAATATATCTTTTATTATTTTGTTATACTTTTCTGTAACAAATATTTAAATGTTAATTAAAAGAAAAAACAATAGCAATTTATTTTCTCTGAAGAGAAACCAGAATAGATAAACATATAACTATCAAATAATTACTGATGCTGCTGCAGTGAGCAGTTACAATGGTACTACTTACATGCATTATTAAGAACAAACAAATCTCAGTGGGACTTATTGAAATTATAAAATATGATGTTTCTGAATTACCAGTGTTTTTGGATAGAATTTCAAGCATTAATTAAAATAATTCCTTTTGAAAACTTTTTAATTAGTTGTACTGACATGCAAAATATTGAATAATTGTTATGTTATTTATATTTTTAAGCACATGTTTAATAATTATTTTTTATATTTTTTTCTGGGGATGCTGTAGCATTATAGTGCTTATGGACTATTCATCACTGACATTAACATTATTGCTGTAGAAATATGGCTCTTGTTATATTCAAATTTATATTCACAATCTTTTTCTGGAAACAATTAACTGTAAATAACAATGATATATTTGAAGTAACAATTATATTTTAATAAATTTAAAACATTAATAAAAATGAACAATCATTTATCTAGATTATAAATAAAAATATTATTATACATTAACCAAATGGTTTATTGCTCAGAAATCCATAAGAAACTCAGGCAACAGAAGTATCATCTGGAGCTGCAACCATGAAGCTTGAACTCTAGAATATGCCATTCTATTATTGCATTAAATCATCACTTAAGTTTACATTCTCTTCAAATCACTAGTTTTTAAAATTTTTTTATTGTAATATCATTTATATATACGTTAATATATTTTTTAATATTTTATTATATATATATATATGTTTATTATATGATGACTATAACTACTTTAGTTTTAATTATAAAAAAATTATCCACCTAAATTTTCAAATATTCAAGTGTGTATTTTAAATATAAAAAACTAAAAAGTGTGCAATTATATGTATAGGGGTGATGTGGAGAAGAGAAGCTAAAGATCGGAGAAGATGGATTAGACTTGGAGAGACCTTCATCCTGCAGTGGATTGATAGTGGTTGATAATGATGATGATGATGATTAAATCATTAATCTTTAGTTGTGGCTAAGTATTTCATTCTTATACTTTATAATTAACAAAATTTGATAAATTTAGACAAAAATACAACACCTACCATTGTATTGTTTTCAGTTATGTTACTTATAATTTGATTAAATTCCTCTTCCCTTGTTGACCACTTCTTCCACTCCCATCCAGAATCTTTATAAGGTAATGATGTCAAAAGCATCAAAGATTCATAAGCACTTTCCAAACTTTTAGGAGGAATATCTGATTGTCCAGAAAATAATGTTTGTAATCCTAAAAAAGCTAGCTTGCCATGGGTCATTTTGATTTCGTGAGCAGCACTCATGAACCAATGCAGCAGAGGAATATCCATACAAAGAATTATTGCTGAAAACAAAATAATAACATACAATTAAAATCATCATATAGTAATAAAATATATATTTACTAAAAATATAGCTTTGATAATTAAATACAAAAGTTATTTTTAATAATTGATTTATTTATAATAAATAAAATCTACCTTTTTACTTTTTTAAATTTAATCTGCTTGCTCTTAACAATTTTCACAGGTTGGTAGACTTTTTATAGAGTTTCAATAATTTTTTTAACTATGGAAAAATTATATAATAATTATTAAAATTTAAATAGTTGATAATTTAATTGATATGTTTTTTCATAATTAAAAGTCTATTGAAACTCTAAAGAAAGCTGCTAAACAGTCAAAAATGTCTAAAAATTGTGAATTTAAAAGTGCAAAAAAGGAACTCATTATTTTATTACACATAAAAATGATTTGAAAAGTGAATATTCTAAAAATATAATACAGTTATTATTTATAAAACTTAGCACTTCAAATATTAACATTATTTACATTATATTTTTATCAAAAATGAAAATTCATGAAATCCATTATGCTGTTCTTTTATATAAATTATAATAAAGAATAAAAAAAAATCATTTACAACATCTACATAAATATGTATATAAATAATAATTACACGTTAAAAGCCTTTTTTAGCATATGGTTTTGTGTCCTTTTCAAATGTTAAGCATATATTTAACATTATGTGATGTGATGTATTATGGCTTCTCCTTAAACGAAGTCAAGAATATCTCAGCAATTATGCCCAGATAAACCTGTTATCCACTTTATTTTACATTCCCCACTCTAAATTTACCCATAATCTGCTCTATCCCATTTCCACAATATAATCTTTGTCAACTCTATAACCTTTATATCTAAATCCCTTTATCTTTTCCAAAACCCAGCATAAAAAACAATAATTCACTTTCTGTATAATCACTCTTTTCATATTTATTTTTCCACAACTTCATTATATGTACCCTTTCTGTTTTCAAACATTTACATTCAATTAACAAATGCCTAATATTTTCAATTCCTTCCTTACATAATTTACAAAATAAATCACCCATATTTTTCCATTTACATGTATATTCTTTTGTAGCTAAAGATCTCATTCGAGCCTTAAACAATAAACTACTTTCCTTACTATTATCATATATTAACTCACACCTAATATTCTGTTTATTTCTATATATATATTTAAACTCTTTACTCTCCATACTATTTCTCTATCTCTCTAACTCCCTAGTCTTTATTAATAAATTTATTCTTTTATCCCATTTCTTACTACTATAACACTCAATAATCCTCTTAACACAATCATCCAATCTTTTGTACAAATATACTGATATAAATTCTTTATCCAAATCTTTTGCATACTGCATTACCTTTCTCACCCATCTTGTTACCTGCCCTTTACTCATAACCCAATTAAATACTATTTTAGCTATTCTTTTATTATCCATAAACTGCACTCTACAAAACATTTTCATTTTACTTTTTGCATCTCTCATATGAAAACTTGACCATCCCATTTCTCCTTGAATTGCCTCCCTTGCTGTCCATACTTCTGTGTCCAATGCATGTCTTCCTACTTCCCTTTGAGCTTTTTCTAAGCAATCTAATATCTTTTTACTAACATATAATGCATCATTACCATATGTTAACCCTGCTACTGCAACTCCTTTCCATATAATTCTAGCTACATCATATTTATTATATGAAAATACTGTTAATTTCTTTATCAATCCCTTTCTTTTCTTTGCTTCATTTATCAATTTTTTTCCCATTCATCCAAATAATTTTTCTGATTACTTAAAATAATTCCCAAATAACTATATCTATTCACCACACCTAACTTAATATCTCCCAATAAAAATTCTACATCTAGTGTTACATGATGGAACTAAAATAACAATAACAAACTAAAACATCAGTAAAAGAGAATAAAAATTGCATATAGAGATTTAATATAGCTTCAAAGAATTGAATATATAACATAATATATAAAATAAGTAATACAGACACTATACCACTTTATATGTATTGTCTTACATAATTTTCCATTAATTTTTAATTAACCAGTTGTTAACTAAATTTATGGAAGTTTTATAAATATTCATATAATTATTTATATTTTGCTTAATACAAAATGTTCATATATATGTTGTTATTTTTTGATCTTTAATGTAATTTAAAGTTTTAATATTTTTGTAGCATCTATTTTATGACAATATATTAAATAGTGGGTGTACAAAGCAGACTTATAATCTTGCCTATTAATTGCATTGTTATGTTTTTGGTCCCTATCTCTGTTTCCCTGTATGACCATAGTAAATCATATTGCAATGATTAAAATAAATGTTATATATGATTCCCTTTTTTGTATTTTACATTATCTCTTAATTTACATTATCTAATAATTTATTCAGACTTTTACTATTTGACCATCAATATGCTTATCAATATAATTTTTGTTTTTCATTAATGTATTATAAATTATGGGATAATATGAAAGCATGACCCATTTTTATATGAACTATTGTTACTTTCATCATTATAATCATTCTGCACAGACTTATTATTTAATATAACTTTTTTAGAATTAAAAAATATGTTTTTAATAGTTTTAGGATTATATCAATAATCTTAATATAATTTAATTGACACAAAAAATATTTATTAAATAAGAAATTAATAAAAAAAACAAAAATATTGATCAAATAGTAAGTCTGAATAAATTAATAGGTAATTATAAATTAAGAGATAATATAAAATACAAAAATGAAAGTGTAATATAAAATTAATTATGACTATTACAATATGATTTAGTTCAATCATACAGGAAACAGTTAGAGGTAAGAACCAAAGAAATAAAAATGCAATTAATAGGTTAGTTGATAAATCTGATTTATACATTAACTACTTAACATATGAACATAAAATAGATGCTATAAAAATATACAACTTTTAAATTACATTAAAGATCCAAAAAGCAAACAAATATATGAAACACATTAAAAATAATTTAAATAATTGTATGAGTATTTATAAAACTTCAATAAATTTAATTAACATCTGGTCAATTAAAAATGAATGAAAAATTATAAATGGTCATATATGTAAAGTTGTATAGTCTATGTATTATTTATTCTGTATATTGTTATGTTATATAGTCAGTTATGTGAAGTTAAATCTCTATGCAAAAAAAAAATTATTCTATTTTTCTGATGGACAATTTTGTTGTTATTATTTTACTTCCATTATAGAACCCTAGCTAATCTTCTATCTTCAAAAATTAGTTAATGTTAAAATAGATGCATAATATTTAAAAAATGCATAAAACCATATCTCTAAGAAGGTTTTTTATATGTAATTATTGTTAATATATAAATATTGTATATGATGTTTTTATTATTTATCATAATACTATATTTTACATCTTTATTTTAATCATACCTACAACTTTTTATGTTGTATATTTTAAATGCATTCTGAATCTATATTTTTTATTTATAGTTGTGTTCAATAATAATAAATATATTAACCTATAATTAAAGTTTGAAGAATATATATGGGTTAAACATGATATATAATTTCTAGCCTAATAAATATTCATTAAGATATTTATCTGTGGAGATTGGTGTTATAGTTGTGACTGAGGAGGTCTGGTATTTTTAGATTAAACAATAGTAATCTTTATTTTGTTTTAGTAATAATAATTTATAAGATGCTTTTAATTTGTACCATTTTTTATTATGCTTTTATCATATATATATATATATATATATATTGTAACGATATATAAATATGCTGTTACATTAATTTAAAATAAAAACTTATAAGTTCGCAAATAAAAATACATTTATTTAAAACTAAAAGCTAAAAAAATTAAAGAGTTGTTAAACGTGTATACGTATATATATTCGCACAGATGCAAAACTTTAAAAATATTTTTTTTAATAATTAAAAGTATTTGAACGTACTTTGTTATAAAAAAGTACAAGATTTAAAGATAAAATATTTTTTTAAATGGAAATGATTGTTTTATAAAGTAATTGAAAAGCAAACTAGCCCTCAAGACTCTTATATACTGTAATTAAAAAGTCAGAGGATAAGATAGATAAGAGAATAAAAAGAATTAGCTTGACCAATGGAAGCACCAAGCCTCAGCCCAGACCCTAATGAAAATGATGGATTAGTGACGTTTTGTTGGTTGAATCTGTGTGGATACTATAAAAAGAGAAATATTGAGTTCCAGACAGTTCCAGCTTTTTTGTGTTTGAGACATGTGATAGGATGCACATATCACACTCTCTTTTTTAAAAAAAATGAAATGACTGTAATTCCAAAATGAAACCAGCTAAGGTCACCTCCAGAACATCAGATTGGTCTTCCAATGGAGATGCCATGGGAATTAAAAACAGGAACCTGGACTCTTCTACCATGAGCTATGAACTTTACAAATTAACAAAAAAAAAGTAATTAAGAACTTTCGTCAATTTTTTTTTTAAAGAGTCAGCTAATCTAAATTTTAAAATGAACTCTTATTTGATTTTCAAATTGATAATTAATGTTTAAATTATATATATTTGAGTTTGCTAAAAAAAAAAAAATCATTTCCATTTTTTTTTTATTTCTATTAATATTTATTTGTATAAATTATTTAAATGCATAAATTTAAGTTGGGTATGGACGTTGCATGGATTCGTTAGTGGTTAATTATGTTGTTTTTCATATTCGATTAGAATATATAAGTCATCGATGTCAATGTGGCATCTTATGATGAATGCCATTGGGTTTCTTGTATTCCCTCTGCAATTGACATTATCAATGACTTTGTATTTTGATCGGTTATGTTTATTTTGAAATGTTTTTGACCGTGGAATCTATGCAGCCGATCTATACTCAACATTATAAAACAAATTTTATAAAATTCATCTGTGCGAATTTAAATAAATGTTAAATTTAAGTTGGGCATGAATGGCTATATAGATTTGTAAAGTTATATTAATTAATTAGGGGAGGGTAATCTTAGGTTATTTGTTTCATAGTTAAATTGGGCCAATGGATTGGATATATTGGTGTAATTAGATGTAGTATGAGGTTCGCTACATGCAGAATCACTGTGTATGCTGCACAAACCCCTTAGCCTACAGTTGGGATGGTAAGTCAGCAAAAAGGATTGTGGCCCCTTCCTATGGAGTTTTTATTTTATTGTTCTTTTTGCCATACAGATGTAACATTCCTGTATTGGACAAGAGTCAATGTCTTCTCTAACTATACTGTTCAGATGTACATTCCTGACAGTATATAGTGCTGTTGTATTTTCATGCTACATTGAATACATCAATGTATCAGATGGATTGACACCAGTTTGACTGCGAACTTTTGGCCTAAGGTTAAATAAGGGATAGAATATTTTCTTTTCAAATGCAAATCTATGTATTTATTCATACGCGACAATCTTAAAATAAATCTAAATTTCATCTGGGTAGATGATTTAAAATTTTAAAATAATAAGTTAAATTAAAAGAATATTAAAATCTAAAATAATAAATTTATTCCTCAAATTTTAAAATGATTCAAAATTTATATGTGCATAAATAAATGTTTGTGTGTTATTTACTGACAGTGGCTTTTATTTTTTTTATATATTTAAGATACAAATTAAACAAGTTATTTATTATTATCTCTGCATCTCCATGAGCTAGTGACAATGGGCTAATGGTCTAAATATTTAAATAAAGTGGAATCTTAATAGCGCATATCTGCCTACTTTATAAATTTTTCTAGGTTCAAATGCCTAGATATTGCCCTTGTAGTGCAGATGTGGTAAGATTCAATTTTCACTTGCTTTTGGATCATTATAATTGGCCACCCAACTTGGGCCCATCTTTAATAAACCACCAGTACCCTGAGAATTTTAAAAAGTGAATCATGCCAGTAACATTTTTTTTCTGAAATAAGTACATTTTTGTATTAACGTAAAGCTATAGCAAGATGTTTAATAAAACACGAGTACTTTTAAAAATAAATCACGCCCATAATATTTTTTCTGAAATGTGTATGTATTGTTTTTGTATTAACGTAAAGTTATGCTTTGAATTTTGTTTTAAAGGTACTGCCAGTAAGAAAAATTGTGCATATATAAAAATAAATGCGGGGAATAAAATGTAATAATTAATATAAGTTATAATTTTTTTTTAAAAAAAAAAGTTTTGTTTAAAATCTAATCATTTAACTTGCCTGAGTTAAAAGTAGAAGAAAAGAAACTTGGAAGGGAGGGGGCAGAAATTTAGCTGGTAGTAAAGAATAAACAGTCAACAATTTTTTGTTTATCATATTTGTGTGTAATTACTGTGTTGTCTTTTAAAAACAAAGTTTTGTCCTTTTGAAATTTTAATACATAATCAATTTGTGTAACGTAATTAGTAACACTAAGTAAATTCTTTTTTTTTTAATGTTTTTGTTTTTTGAGGAAGTTTACTGATATGTAACGATATATAGATATGCCATTACATTAATTTAAAATAAAAACTTATAAGTTCGCAAATAAAAATACATTTATTTAAAACTAAAAGCTAAAAAAATTAAAGAGTTGTTAAACATGTATATGTATATATATATTTACACAGATGCAAAACTTTAAAAATATTTTTTTTAATAAATAAACATATTTGAACGTACTTTGTTATAAAAAAGTACAAGATTTAAAGATAAAATATTTTTGTAAATGGAAATGATTGTTTTATAAAGTAATTGAAAAGCAAACTAGTCCTCGGGGGTCTTATATACTGTAATTAAAAAGTCAGAGGATAAGATAGATAAGAGAATAAAAAGAATTAGCTTGACCAATGAAAGCACCAAGCCTCAGCCCGGACCCTAATAAAAATGATGGATTAGTGACATTTTGTTGGTTGAATCTGTGTGGATACTATAAAAAGAGAAATATTGAGTTCCAGACAGTTCCAGCTTTTTTGTGTTTGAGACACATGATAGGATGCACATATCACACTCTCTTTTTTAAAAAAAAATGAAATGACTGTAATTCTGAAATGAAACCAGCTAAGGTCACCTCCAGAATATCAGATCGGTCTTCCAATGGAGATGCTGCAGGAATTAAAACCAGGAACCTGGACTCTTCTACCATGAGCTATGAACTTTACAAATTAACAAAAAAAAAGTAATTAAGAACTTTCATCAATTTTTTTTAAAAGAGTCAGCTAATCTAAATTTTAAAATGAACTCTTATTTGATTTTCAAATTGATAATTAATGTTTAAATTATATATATTTGAGTTTGCTAAAAAAAAAAATCATTTCCATTTTTTTTTTATTTCTATTAATATTTATTTGTATAAATTATTTAAATGCATAAATTTAAGTTGGGTATGGATGTTGCATGGATTCGTTAGTGGTTAATTATGTTGTGGCTTTCATATTCGATTAGAATATATAAGTCATCGATGTCAATGCAGCATCTTATGATGAATGCCATTGGGTTTTTTGTATTCCCTCTGCAATTGACATTATCAATGACTTTGTATTTTGATTGGTTATGTTTATTTTGAAATGTTTTTGACCATGGAATCTATGCATCCAATTTATACTCAACATTATAAAACAAATTTTATAAAATTCATCTGTGCGAATTTAAATAAATGTTAAATTTAAGTTGGGCATGAATGGCTATATAGATTTGTAAAGTTATATTAATTAATTAGGGGAGGGTAATCTTAGATTATTTGTTTCGTAGTTAAATTGGGTCAATGGATTGGATATATTGGTGTGATTAGTAGATGTAGTATGAGGTTCGCTATGTGCAGAATTGCTGTGTATGCTGCACAAACCCCTTTGCCTACGGTTGGGATGGTAAGTCAGCAAAAAGGACCACAATCCTTTCCTATGGAGTTTTTATTATTTATTGATCTTCTTGCCATAGAGATGTAACATTCCTGTATTGAACAAGAGTCAATATCTTCTCTAACTATACTGTTCAGATGTACATTCCTGACAGTATAGTATATGGTGCTGTTGTATTTTCATGCTACATTGAATACATCAATGTATCAGATGGATTGATGCCAGTTTGACTGCGAACTTTTGGCCTAAGGATAAATAAGGGATAGAATATTTTCTTTTCAAATTCAAATCTATGTATTTATTCATACGTGACAATCTTAAAATAAATCTAAATTTCATCTGTGTAGATGATTTAAAATTTTAAAATAATAAGTTAAATTAAAAGAATATTAAAATCTAAAATAATAAATTTATTCCTCAAAATTTAAAATGATTCAAAATTTATATGTGCGTAAATAAATGTTTGTGTGTTATTTACTGGCAGTGGCTTTTATTTTTTTTATATATATTTAAGATACAAATTAAACAAGTTATTTATTATTATCTTTGCATCTCCATGAGCTAGTGACAATGGGCTAACAGTCTAAATATTTAAATAAAGTGGAATCTTAACAGCGTGTATCTGCCTACTTTATAAATTTTTCTAAGTTCAAATGCCTAGATGGCACCCTTGTAGTGCACATGTGGTAAGATTCGATTTTCACTTGCTTTTGGATCATTATAATATATATATAATAAATAAAATGTCCGTTAATTAAAAACAAAATTGTAATTATAAATGAAATAATAAATTTAACGGTTTACAAACTATTATACACAATCCTTAAAATCCACAGAAGTACTTTCAGTGAATTTCTTCAACCTGCCTCAACTGCCATTAAATTCAAAATCAAAAGTGGAAGCAAACATCATCACTTCAAATTCCACGAATCTTGTATTTTAATGTTAGCAGCTTGTCGATTTATTAAATGCATTTTATTCCTGTTTATAAAAATAGCCTTTTTAATTTTTCTTTTACAATGGTTTCTCTCTTCATGAAGAATTTTTACATTTTTAAAATCAAATTTAAATTTATATTTACATGTTTTTTCATGATCAAAGACAACCGAAGGAGATATTAAATCACTATTATTTTTACTTTTTACACGCTTATATAACAATTCATGCTACTTCAATCTTTTCTCAATACTGCACCTAGATTCACCTATATATCATAGCATACAATCACAAAAAATTTGATATATGACATTACTTTTCTGCTTGAAGGTATGACATCCTTAGAATTATCGACTAATTTATTAATATTGTTAATTTATTAATATTTATTAATAAATTAGTCAATAATCCTAAGGACGTCATACCTGTCAAGCAGAAAAGTAATGCCATATATCAAATTTTTTGTGATTGTATGCTATCATATATAGGTGAATCTAGGTGCAGTATTGAGAAAAGATTGAAGGAGCATGAATTTTTATATAAGTGTGTAAAAAGTAAAAATAAGGGTGATTTAATATCTCCTTCAGTTTTCTTTGATCACGAAAAAACATGTAAATATAAATTTAAATTTGATTTTGAAAATGTAAAAATTCTTCATGAAGAGAAAAACCATTGTAAAAGAAAAATTAAAGAGGCAATTTTTATAAACAGGAATAAAATGCATTTAATAAATCAACAAGCTGCTAACATTAAAATATGAGATTTGTGGAATTTGAAGTGATGGTGTTTGCTTCTGTTTTTGATTTTGAATTTAATGGCAGTTGAGGCAGGTTGAAGAAATTCACCGAAAGTACTTCTGTGGATTTTAAGGATTGTGTATAATAGTTTGTAAATTGTTAAATTTATTATTTCATTTATAAAATGTATATATATATATATAACGGTAGTTTTACATATTTTAAAATTAATTATACATTTTATGTAATATTTTTAATTTCTATATATATATCTTTCAATTTTAATTATCAATATTTCCTCCTATTATTATAATTTTAATATTTTTACATTAGTGTACGAAACATGCCAATACTACTATACAAATGACTTGTTTGGTAGTAATCTTTATATGTTATCATAATTTTATCACATTTATAAATCAGATTTTAGTAAATAATATATTTATTGAAATGAACAATCCATTATTCATTTCAATAAAAAAAAATTTTTCTTTTAAGCAAAATGTGCACATTTGATTGAAAAAAAGAACTAAAACAAGGTTGTTTTTCTTCTCTCTTGATCAGAAGAGAATACTACTTCAGTCAAATCCCAGAATTGACTGTGCCTTATGAATAAAAAGAAAGAATACTACTAAATCTAATCTGGAACACTTTTGAATCATATTTTGAATAACTTTGGCTGAAATGAAGAATAATCACTTGTTTAAAAGACAACTAGAAATTACATGGCTATACTATCACTCTAAATAGACTTTTAATATTTATCAGACAAAAGTAAATGACAATTATTTTGATTTGGGTGAGTCTTATATTTAAAGAGTGATTTGTACTTTACTTTAAATAATTAATTTGTAAATAAGGCTTAATATCCAGATATTAGAAGTATTATTCTTATATATTCTCCTTTACTTTTTTGCATTCCTTCATATATATATATATTACTTATAATAAACCTCCATATATACACTTTAATGCAATTTTTTAAATATAATTCCTTTATTTTCCTAACAGTTTTGACTGTTCTGCAGTCTTCATCAGAGCTACATTTAAACATATAATAATTATTGTATATACATATAAAAATACAAAAACTTACATTATTATTCGTAATCATATTTTATTCTTAACTCTATATCTTTACTTCCCTCTTTTCTCTAATAATTATTTTTTCATTATTTCTTTACTGTTTCTGCTTTCTTTTTACTTTTTATTTTTTCTTCCTATCTGTCATTCTACATTACTCTCTAATATATTTATCATATTTTTATTTTACTTTTAATAGCTATAAATCTAATTCCTTTCCTTCCTTTCTAATATTTATCTATACTTATTTTTTATTAATAATCTTTATTCCTATTCCCATCTTTATTCCCTTTTATAATTCACTTATTCATTTTACTCACCATTTGTTTAACCTTCCTCTTCTTTTTAAATTTGTAACTGGTTTTTTTTTTCAAAATTCTTAGATTCTTTTTTATATACTCCTTTCATACAATTCCCTCTATTATCAATTTCTTTAACCATTTATTCTATGTTTAAACTTTATTTTACAAAATTCTATATATATACATTTTCTCTATCATTATTAATATTCCTATAAAAATAATGTCTCCCCCCCCATCTCTATTCAAATTTTGTTTTTTATCTTTTTAATTAATATAGCTTATTTTATTTTACTATCTTTTCTTTTAGTTGTATGTCCAATCATTCTTATGCTATCTCTCTCAAATATATGTTCCTGTTTCCATAGCATGCATATAAACTGATGACTTTTTATCATACCTATGCTGAATTAATCTTATATAAATTGAATTTTTTGTTTTACCTACAAATTTAGTTCTTATCTTATCATTCCTACGTGATCGACATTCTATCCCATATACCCCATTTATATGTTTTTCTATTTCTTTAATAATTGTAATGGATATATTAGGATTGTAACAGTTGAGATTAGAAGATATAGTGTTCTAAAGAAGATTGCTGAGGCAATCAAAACTGTAAACTGCAGGAAAGGGTGGATAATAAAGCATTATAAAAGTAGTAAAGTGTTTGGTCAATTGAATATTATATAATAATTATTATATCACATATGCACACTAAGCTTTTGAATTTTATATAAGTTATTAATAAGAGGAAAAGGTAAAGAAATAATGATAATCATGTAAATTAATGTAGACAAATAAATTGTCTAAGTCAGAAATAACCATAGTTAATGATGTAATTATTTCCATTAGTCTCATTCGTTTGTAGTTATACTTTCATTTGATTACTGAAATTGGATTTTATGTAGATGAATTTATATATGTGCAACTGTTTATTCAGTGTTTAATAGTTTGCATATGTTTACATCCATATGGGAGAATATATTCCTACCAGTCTTAATGAGTTAGAGATTAATCTCAGAATGAGTCATTCCTGTATAAATTGTAATTGTATTAAATTAGGTTTAGGACTAAAAAAGCTGCTTCTTGTAAATATTATATAGAATTTTTATTCAGTTAGGGTTAATACCAAAGGGCCTCTCTTTATAGTTATTATTATATAAGTGTTTGTGTTTAGGATTATGATTTAAAAGACCATTTCTTGTGATTATGGTGATAAAGATAGCATTGATGTCTATCCCATATAGAGCATAGGAGACATGTGAGTTAAAGAAATGTTTGTATTTACAGATTTATATATGTGCAGAATTATATTTAAGTTTATTGAAGTCAGTGTTAAATACTATGAATGTATTACATTATCTGTGAATTTATTGATACTTTGATGTATAAAGATTAAAGAATTTTGTTAAAAAAATAAATTGCATATCAATTAATGATTATACTTTGTAAATACATTATTGTTATATGATTTGTTAGCTTTATTAAAGAAAATAAATTGTACATCAATTGATAAGTAAATAAATTATTATCAGAAGATTTGTTACTTTGTTTATGTAAGATTTTATGATCTACCATCATTCATCAGGAACAATTTATGTTCTCTGCAATTTAGTCCAGAATTCCAAATGAGGGTGTAATGATTGTTTTGAATATATGTGTGTTAGTTCATTTTCTGATGCTTAAAGCTGGATGACATCCATGTAATTTATGTAAATAAATAAATAAATAGAAAACATATAAAATTGTGAAATATGCTAGTCTGACTATTATACTATGCACTTTATTAAAACTATTTATTATACAAAATATGTGTTTATTTTAAGCTTAACTTCTAGATAATATTTTTTTCCAATTCACTATTGTACAAGAGTCAAGTAACATTTAAAAGCATACATTTATACTTTATTTCTGTTATAAAGTTTATCTGGAAAATATCCTAAAAAGATCCAGTATTGATTACTTTTATTTGGGGGATATATTGAGGATGCAATATGATGGAGAGCTTTTCAAAACGAAAAATTTGCTGCAGAAGAAAGTAAAAGACAGCATTGCATTATATCAAATAAGAAAACTTTGATATCAGTTTGTGACACTTGTGTAGAATGGTCATAAGTTTGTTGATTTAAGATTTTTGCTTATAGATATCTTTAAAATCATACACAAAAAAGGCATGCTGAAATTAACTGCAATTATAGAAGAAGAAAAAAATTCTAAAATTAAATCCCCAATTTTATTTTTGAAAAAAATTTACATTGTAAAATTCCATTCATATTAATTAAAAATGATGACAATAACAAAACATAGTTTTCTTCATAGTAACAAGAAAATTGTCTCTTGTCTTCATCAAAGAAGTTGTTCTTTCTGCAGAATCATTGTGATTTGTATAATTTTATTAATGCTGACTTCTGTTTAATACGTTTTGTTTTCTTAATAAACTTGAACTACTTATATTGTATAATCATTTCATTTATCATCTTTTTTTTTCAAGTAATTTCTAGATTAATAAATTGAATGAAATAGGCTTAATATCCCATATTAATGTTTTATTTTTTCCTTTGACGTAAAGAACGAATTTTTCAAGAAATTCACAATTTGTAACATAGTTTACTTGGAAGAGAGCTGTTGACCATTTTTATATGTAATAATAGGTTCTTTAAAAAAATTGCTTCCACAACATTTTTATCAATAATTTATTTAATTTGCATTCCAAAATTTTTTGAATATTTATAGGCAATAATGAATTTCATAGACTGTTTTAGAAGCTTTCATTTCAATCACTGCAATATTTCATTTCTTTATTTTTATGTGCTTTTCAAAAATATATAGCTGAGAATATATAAATCAAAAATGTATCTCTTCCACAGAATAGTATCAGTTGCAAAAAATTCTTTTGTAATTTTTTTCAATCTTCTATATTTGTTTGGTCAGCAGTGGGCATTAGTAATATTCATTTACTTTTTTAATGTGATGGTAGTTTTGGATATGTAACATCAATATATTGACAGAAGTTTTTAATTTATCTGTTTAAATTTAATGGCAATATTAATTATGTATATCCAGAGAAAACATTTAAAATTTTAAATTCAACCTTCATGCATAGTGTTGAATACTTTTTTCAAAGGCAATCTCTATATTCAAAACAACAACAAATGAAAACACAAAACTGTACATTTAAATGTGCATATTCAAAAATGCACTCAACTGAATGCTATTAGATTTTTCTGTTCAACACTGGTCTCCATTATAAATGAACCAAACCCCCCTTTAATTTAATATTTCTTACCATTACATTATGATAAGTGCAAATCATTAGTACTTCTTTTGGATTAAAATATGACTAAATTTTTTTTGTGTTCTAAAAATAGTGATTATATTGTTGGATTTAGTTTAATCTTTATATATATATGAAAAACAAAAAACAAGATAAAAACTTGCTAATGCTTGTATTTATGTCAACAGATGGTGTTCTACCAAAAACACCGTCAAACGTATGTTTACATAAACATCAGAGCATGCATTCACTATCTCTAACTTTAATTCCACTTTCAGATCATGATTTCAAGCTATTTGCTATCATCAGTGAAAGACAGGAATTTTAGAAACTAGATCTAAACACAAACTCTGAGCGTTTATGAAACAGTTTCTATTCAGTTTGCAAGTGTGAATCTTTTAGACACGTAATGTCTTCAAACTCAGCATAGCAAGCCAGATAGCTACATGGGTCTGATCTCAGTTCAGCATCACCACATAGTAGAAGCCTCTGCAATATATATCATTGCTAGAAAGACCTCAAAGGTACATTTATGAAAAACAAAAAACAAGTTAAAAACTTGCTAACGCTTGTATTTATGTCAACAGATGGCATTCAACCAAAAACACCGTCAAGCGTATGTTTAATAAAAGCTCAGAGTTTGTGTTTAGATCTAGTTTCTAAAATTCCTGTCTTTCACTGATGGTAGCAAATAGCTTGAAATCATGATCTGAAAGTGGAATTAAAGTTAGAGATAGTGAATGCATGCATGCTCTGATGTTTATATAAACATACGCTTGATGGTGTTTTTGGTAGAACGCCATCTATTGATATATATATATAGTAATAGAATAACTCTTGGTCCATAACATTTTTTTAAAACAGTTTTGACCACAAACGAAGTCTAACAAAATTCATCATGGCTGGACACAGCCATCGAGCCCCTATAATTGGGTGACCAAATGTAATAGAATATCTATAACCACTAATTAATTAATTAATTGAACTCACATGTGATAATAGTAAACCTCGCAACCACCAATCAAATAGTTAAGCCACATGTTGCAAGGCTAAATGTAATAGAATGTTCGATTGCCTTAATTGGTAGTGACAAATGTAATAGAATGCAGTATCCAAATAAAGAAAGATGAAATTGTCCAAATGTAATAGAATGTATTATTTACAAAATGTAATAATATGTATTATTTACATTTGAAAAGATGCCCTGGCCCAAACATTGAGTGGCAAATGTAATAGTAAGCCTTGTTGATGTTTGAAAAGAAATGAAATGTGATAGAATGCCCCAAACTAACTACATGTTGTGAAGTAAATCTGGATACTACAGAGCACAAACCAAGACCTATCAAATAATTTATTCTCAGGGTTAACTTGATCATTTACGTATACACTTTGGAAACAAACGGAATTTTGTTGAATCCAATATATATTTACAAACAAGATTATATACAATTTAATATTTCAATTAATAATTGCTTAGATAAACAATTAGTTAAAACACAATATTACCATTTAGTTGATGGTGAACTTACTGAATTTGTTAATAACTGCTGCACTAAAAAGAGAAAATAAAGATATTAATAAATCTTAAATAAAAGCTCAAAGTCATTGTTTTATATAAAACAATTGATATAAGCTTTATTCCAAGATTGTGATTTGATATTTTGAAATAGCACAAATATATATTGTAACGGGATGGGGTATTGAGGAAGTTAAAAGAAAGTAGAATTGAACTAGGGTAATAGAAAAACATCATCACTCCCAGTCCATTTAAAATGAAATATTTACAAAAAGTATATTTAAGTAAAAATATATTTAATAATAAAATGAGATTAGAGAATCTCTGAGAACATTGGGTGATTGATGAGATCAGGAGAGCAACCAAAAGCATAATTATAAATTCAACCAGCATTATAATTTAAAATTAAGTACAAGTAAATACTCGAGAGAAATAACCATCCATCATCATCATTGAGGGGACTAAGCTAATCAGTACAATATATCAGAATAAAATCAACAGACCTCCTTGTGGCTGGATTTGAACAATAAACAATATATATAAACAGTCAATCTTGTGACTGGATTGGAAAATGGATCTTCTTTAGACCAGGCTAACTATTGAGCCTTTGCCAGCTTGGGTAATTATTTAAACATAACTTGGATGCACCAGCTTAGTGCCCATCCATTAAAATACACAATAATAAGAAATCAAATCAATAATGCTGGGACATTTAAAACATGCTGATCATCATCAATGCTCAGGCCACTTGTATTGGCCAATTATAAACTTAACTCCTAATAAGGCTAAACTAAAATAAAAGATAATAGTGCATGAGCTTTAAAGAGTATTCTCTTTTGTGCCAACCAGGATGATGATTGATCATCTCTGGATGCCCCAAAGCACTAAATACACATCCCCAGTTATATATTCATCCCATGCACCAATGTAGCTCAGAGAACATAAAGCTCTACTACTGTATGTGAACAAGAAATGATGGAAACAATTTTAACAATTAAATACAAGTTTATTAATAACAAAAAAAATGAATGATATTTAAGGTCTTATAGGATAATGCTCTGATCTTGAAAAGTATACAAAATTATATACACAACTAAAGTTATTACATGGTTTTACAATATTTCTCAATTAGATTCTATAAACGCATATATATATATTGTGCCCTTTTCTATAGGTCAATGATGGTTATAAATGGTCAATTGCTAAACAATTTTGAAATTAATATTATATAGTATTTAATATTATAAATTATAAATAAGCAATAAAGGGTTAATGTAATATGTTTAATAATAAGTATTGTGATGGTGGGGATTGCATCTAGTTCTATATATTTTCTAAATTATTTTTCAAAATTTTATATAATCATTTTAAATGATATAAGTAGCAAATTTATTAATACAGATAAAACTAGACTAAACACCGGAAATGTCTACGTGACTGTCTGGAATATTTTATGTATAAGCACCAGTTTAGATTAATACAAATAATTAAAATATTTAAATAGTATATTATAGAGCTGGATGGAATTGTCACACATTATAATAAAAAGATAAGATTGTACATTTTATTAATTATTGTTTCAAAATTATTTAGAAGTAATTAAATTGCAATAGATAATAATTAATTTAAAAATAATAATAGGTTAATATTTAAGTCTACTACGTCACAATTTTAAAACTTTAGAAAATGTTTACAAACCAAAGTAAGGAGTGACCAATAAAAAGATAGATTTTGGGCAGACAAGAGAAATCGCGCCAATTAATTGTATAAACTAGGAGAACAAAAATGTGTTGACTCCAGAGCAGAGGTAAAATTTTAAGCTCTTTAAAAATTTCTTTCTTTCTTCAATTATTAGTCAATTTTATTAGAATTTTAATAAATATCTTTGAAAGAAACTAATTGACAATTTAAAATCTTTCGAAGCGAATCTAAGAATAAAATTTAAAAAAAAAAGTTCTCATAATAATGTTTCACTAACTCCACAGTTACCTGCCAGTGGATTCTATTAAAATATAATCTGAATTTTCAAAAAAAAAAAAAATGGATGGATTTTTAAAACCAAGTTATAAATTTTGTAATATTTCAAAAATGTTAATGTCGTTCATTGATATAGTTTGCATAGCGTATTACTACGAAAACTGCTTTAGTGCGTGTAAAATTGATGAAAAGACATTGTGCGCAAAGTTAATGAATATAATGAAAAATAAAAATAAATATTATTCATGTAAGAATAAATGGACAAAAAGAAATTTTATGAATTGTTTTCTTTAAGATGACCTGAGCAATTACTCTAGAAATAGTTAAAGATCAAAAATGTTGTATATAAAATAATAATGAATAAAAGTGAAATTTACTAAGGAAAATACTTGCCTAAAGAAGAAAAAATAGTTTACAGAGAAATAAATATAAAATATTGGATCCATGAAAAAATGCAATTTGGTACCGTAATGATATAAATACTTGTAGTTCTGCTAGAAATAAAGATGCATCAACGGGCCGAGGTAATATTCGCCCGAACATTAAAAACTTCGTGGGATAACTAAATAAATGTTTTTTTAATAATTTTGAATTAAACATTACAACTAAAGATCGTCTCAACAGTTAACTAAATGAACTAATTTGTTTAAAACTTTAATAATCAGAAAGGAGAACATTCGGACAAAGAAGAAAATAATAAATGTTAGGGGACTAACCAAGATTTACCGCCAGAAAATATGTGATTATGGTTTAAATTATTTTCTTTATTAATCTAAGTTAAACATTGAGTTTAGATAGCAATAGGGAAACAAATACATTAATTTGCAATATAACATTATATAAAATAATATGTTTTTTGATTTTGAATATTGAAATAAAATTGTATGTGTGTGGAAATTTTGTATGTTTGCGATGCTCGAGGAGAAAGAAACCCACTACAAACTCTAATAGGAAGGTAAAAGATTATTTTGGTACATTTTAGGGTTATTAATGATATAATGTATGTTTTATTTATTTAGATCAGCTGTGAACTGAATGAATGTAATGCAAAATTTTATTGTTATAATTATTGTAAAACGCATTTTGAAAAACAACACTCTAAAACACTATGAGATGTAATTAGATTTTTAAAAATATGCATACGATAATCATTTAATGTATTATTAATATAGTTCAATATAACCAATGGTTATGTCATATTTTCTGTTAATTTTTCCGATTGGGATATTTAAGTGTTATTTTAATAAAATGTAGATGTCAAACCTACAGTGTAATAAAGCAAGGCAATTGTTCTTATAGAATAGGGGAATGTTTTATATTAGTGAATTTTGTTTATTGTTTTAAAAGGTAGTTAGTTTTATCGATGTTGGATACAGTGAAAATCTTGAGAGATAGTTTGGATAGTGACTTGGTAGTACATGAAGATTTGGAAACCAAGATGATGTATTAAAAACTAGGATGCTACAGGGAATGGAATTATAAGTAGATTTAGATGGTAATCAGCGTAGTTAACAAAGCCCTATGACTGTTACACATATTGTCATGGACAGTGTTATTTTATCTTTCTTGTGAATCTTATTAGATGTTTGGTAAAGCTGAATAAATAGCTGCCACATCGTGCTTATCGTCAGGGTTATCAGACAAGGAATGTCGGCCCTATTCATACTGTTCCATACATTTTGAAGTATATATTTTGATAAGTTATTTATCTATCTTCCCAATATCCTATACATCTTTCGCTATCTTTATCTGTATTTCTTGCAATTACATCGTTATTTGATAAGTCTATTGAAAAGAAACAATAGATATTTTAGAATGTATGTCATGCTGTTATTTGAAATAAGAATAGTTAAGTATTAACAAAGAGTAGATTATGATTATTGAAAGAAAGATGCATATATCCTAAGAGAGGAAGGAGTCAGAGAATTATTTTAATTTTAAGAAATGAACTATAATTTGATAAAAATATACCCAAATAGAAATATACAAAAATATTAAAAATGGTTTAACGTGTTCTTATTGTTGATTATATTTAAAAATATAAGTATTGCATATTTAAAGAATATAATAACATTCGATGATTATAATATATGTTAAACTAAAACAGGTGATAATTAAGCTCGTGGTATGGCATTATACATGAGTATGGCTTATGAAAAAAATGTATTAGAGTTTACGAGCATTAGATAACAAACGTAATAGGTAGTAATAATATTTGCACAATATGCAAAGTGACTTATATAGAGTTATAAGAAAATGTAATTTTCTTTAAAGGAAAAAAACCATATTGATTGTAAATTTATAATGTTTATAAATGATGTTTACCCACATATATAACTTATAATACTGTAATGTTAATATTAAAAGGTAAAGAATAGTATTACCCATAAAATAGTTAAACTAAATAATATAATAAACTTAATGAGAAATAAATAAATAACTTATAAAAGTATAATAATTTAAATTAACTATAAAAGAAATCTAAAATGTATAGTTTAACTATTGTAGTGTTAAAAGAAAGGAGGATATCCCTTGTAAATAAATGTAAATAGATTTGTTTGTTTATCTTAATTTTGAATGTTGTTAATAAAATTCTAAAATTTGTTATTAAAACTTGTGTCTGAGTTTTGTTTTCTCTACATCATTGCATGAATTCATAGGATATGTTTACCATCATTAAATTAAAGTATATAATTGTTTGCACAAAATATAAATAGAAAAGTATATTTAATCTTAATTATTTATTGATGTTTTGTAATTGAATAATTATAAAATTGCATTGCATTATTGGTCATAAATCCATTGTTATAGTAATTTGCTAAATTATATGCTATTAGTTGCCACTTGCTTCATTTATCAGATTATCTAAACACTGTCACTTACTAATTATTTTATTACATAAAGAAAAAGATAAACAAAGGGAGGATATTGAATTATTAACTAATTTATTATGGTTATAAATTTGCGATAAAAGAAAAGCCGTACTAGTTGGATTAAACAATGAAGATTGTGATTATTATTATTATTGTTTTATTATTAATCTAACTTCAGAGTAGTAAATTATAACACAAAATCCCTTATCATATTTTGCTACTTTATTTTAATTTAACATTGAATAAATTTAAGAACCTGAGATTATTTTATCTGAGCTAGATAATTACTATTATTGTTATGATAGATAAAAGATTAATACTTTAATTGTTAAATGAGTTTAGTGATTAGAAGTTGCAGAAGTCATAAGAATACTATGTAGTTATTATATGTAATAGTAGTAAAAGAGGGGATGGTGTTTTTATGCCATTGAGGTGGTATCCTATGGGATATTATCTCAATGCAATCTACTTTGTCACCTTATTTCCACTTCTAATCTCATGAATTATAGAATAGTTATTTGAGTTAATCTAAAACCGAACCTAAGTTAATTTTAAGCAACCTGAGCTAGCAAAGCATTTAATTGAATATCTCATTAATTATTAGAGTTAGAACCTGGGGAGGCGATTTTCACTATATTATATTATTTATTTTGGGAGAAGTGGAGTACACATATACACGTAATTACATGTAGGGTGAAAGGGTAGATTGTGGCGTAACGTGGTGGGCTCGAGGTGTACATAGTTACACAACATAAGTAAAGGGCAGATTGTGACGGCCCAAATTTAGGGGCCCAATACTGGATAGAAAGGTTATAATATATATATATCCGTACACAGATGGGCATTTTATAACATATGATAAAGACATTTCAATTTACATAAAATGATTATAAAAAAAATATGATTAAACTTTACATGTATATGCGCACAGACTTGCGATTTATGTATATACAATTAATATTCAATAACAAAAGGCTTAAATTTGCATATATGTCCTATTTGACAAGCATTGAGGTATATGTGTGCACAGATTATTTATAAATTTAATTTTGTCAAATAATAAATAATAATTTCTACAATTACAAATTGCATTTGAATATACATAAATTTCACATTTTTAATCAATATTAAAAAAAAAAAAAACTCAGTTTATCAAATTCTATTACAGCTTTCTTAATTCATTTTTTAAAAAAAAGTATAGACAATTTTCGAGAGGTTAGAAAGCTTTTTATTAGGTTACCTCTTAACTAATTATAAATGTCTTTAAATTTAAAAATATAGATTTAAAATGTCCGTCAAATGAATTATTGAAAAACAACTCACTTTTGTATGCAAGTTTATCTGTGCTTCTCTTCGCATATGTAGACACAGCCGCATACATATAACTACTTCTTTATTCAGCTGGTGTTTTTCTTGGGCAAGTTAGTTCTTTTGAGCCATCATAAAAATATAATCCAAGTTTAGTGGCACTATCAGGTAAAAGTACATAATTCATGTAAAATCTTGGTCTGTAGTTGGTCTCTTTCTGTCTAAGATTGTTCCAGGCAAGCAGCTGTCTTGGTTTAATAGTTTTCAGGCTATGAATTTCAGCATGAAAAAGTGAGTCATTTTCTCCATGTGAATTCAAACTTCTGCTAAGGAAAACAATCTACTAGCTTGCCTTCAGCTTTATCAGTTTATGGTAAATGGACTGCCAACTCTCTGCTACAGCTAACAACATACTGCAACTATCCATTTTGGGCAGATAATTGCTGCCATTTAAAAAATTTTAATAGCCAAGCTGTTTTGTTCAGCCCTTACAAAAAACTACAATCCAAACTGTTCTCTTCAAAAATCACTACCCACACTGTTCTTTTCAAAATATTAAAAACTCTTCTGACAAACTCTTACAAAACTGCAAGCAGAACTGTTCTCTTCAAAAATCATTACCCACACTAACTCTCTTCATAATCATTATCCAGACTGTTCTCTTCAAAAATCATTATCCAGACTGGGGCTAATTTGTTATCAGACCTTTTATAGACTCATCTAATGTGATAACAGCAGCTTGATTAAAAACAGAGTTTTTATTTTTAGCTCTCTAATCCCTTTGAAAACATACATGGTTTAATTAATTAAAAAAATTTGAAAACAATATTGTGTTTTTACATTTCACAATCACAATAATAATAATAATAATAATAATAATAATAATAATAATAATAATAATAATAATAATAATAATAATAATAATAATAATAATAATAATAATAATAATAATAATAATAATAATAATAATAATAATAATAATAATAATAATAATAATAATAATAATAATAATAATAATAATAATAATAATAATAATAATAATAATAATAATAATAATAATAATAATAATAATATTTGTTCAGACCTTTTAAAAGTTTAATTTATAAAACAATATTTATTTTAAATCAGAGTTATTATTTAACCTTTTACATATTATTTTATTTTAGGAAATATAAAAAAAATCTATAAAAATTTATTCTGTGTTTATTTCTACTTTTCCTTTACTTTACGTATATATTTATGCACATACACTATATTAGCGTATGCTATGTAAGCCAACTGGTTACAATATATATATTATCAATAGATGGAGCTTTACCAAAACCTCTATCTATTGATCATAAATGCAAGCGATAGCAAGTTACATGATTTATAACTTGTTTTTGTTTTTCATTCATATATGGAAAACACAAAAATTGATTTGCTTTTCAAAGGTTCAATTTTATATATAAATCAAATAAAAGATTTATTGATCATAAACAGAAATTGAAGCTTATATTTTGCATAGGAATTGTCTGCTGTAAAATAAATAAATCAATCAATAAATTAATTAGTAGTAGCTTGTTAAATTAATAATTTAGGTTATAGATGTATTTCTTTAAAGTTGGATCAACATACAACATGATACCAAAAGACAATGTAAAAAGCTTCTTTCCACTATGCTATAAGAATTTATTTACTTATTTTGAACCATGTCTTTTATTCTGAACATCAACTACTTGGACTTATTAATATAAGGCTTATATCCTAGCCTGCAAAATTCAACATTTATTTCTTAACTTTATCAACTCAAGGCTTTATTAAACACCTAGCACAATATATATATATATAGTGCCAGAACATATATAACGTCCATGCATAAAATGGCTGTTTCTGAAAATTCAGCACAGCTAATCTTTAGAAGATTAGAATTTAATATAAAATCAATCAAATAAATTGTAATTAAAACACATTTATAAATGTTTATATACGTGAAGTAAATAATTGAGTTTGGTCTGTATTATATTTCCATTTCACCCAGAGTACAAGTGTATGTGGTGTATTATTAATGAATTTATCTTATAAAAAAAAAAAAAACCTATATAAAAAATAGTTTTAAGTTTGTAATGACTTTTGTTTACGTTGGGAACATTTTTGTTTTATTTGTAATGTTCTAATACAAGTATCCAGAAATGTTTTTTTATATATATATATTTAAATAAATGTTTTTCCTTTTTTTTAAAAAAAAAGAAAAAAAGGGAAATATTATGTCAAATTTTATATTTTCATTATAATGGATTTTGGTAATTATAAAAAAAAAGTTTTGGTAAATGGGAATTTATTTTTTTTATATTAAAAGAACAAAAGATGGAAAAGAATGTTTTGTGGTAAAAGAAATTTTGTTCTTTTGATCTGTTTTAAAGATAAAAATTAAAAGTTGGTTTTATCTAATGTAATGAAGCATAATGGGTGCTCTAATTAATTAAGATGGAAACTGTATAATTTCCATGATTAAAAAAGTATACTTTGTAACAATTAAAATTAAGGAATGTATAAAGTATATTTTAAATTATTATAGGCTGATGCAATAGCTTATAGGCAGGTATTTTAATTGTCTGAAAGAGGACCATATGTGCTATATATTAGGTTGAGAGAGTCAGTCATTCCTGAGCAGTCCAAGCAGGCAGACCGTAGATTTTGGAGAAAAAAAAACAAAAAAAACTAAAAGTCACTCCTGAGTAGTCCAAGCAGGCAGATCATAGATTTTGGAGGGAAAAAACCCTAAAAGTCGCTCCTGAGCAGTCCAAGCAGGCAGACCATAAATTTTGGAGAAAAAACTAAAAGTTGCTTCTGAGCAGTCCAAGGAAGCAATAAGATCCGATAATATATCACTGTGAAGAAATGCCTAGTAATCAAAATGAATTTTGAAACTCAACTATATCCAATATTATATTATCATAAAGAAATTTAAAAAAAGCTGAATTAAAAAGAAGAAAGGCGTGAAAGTGGTAATAAAAATCAGTCGTGTTAAAACCTATCTACCGATAAGAATTATAACTATAAATCATCGAACAAGTACCTAATAGAGATGGCCATCATAGTTGTTCCAGTATACAAAAAACCCATGGAGTAGGTCACCAGCAGTAGTAGACCACCAATTCATCCCTGAAGCCCTACAATGTCTTAAAAGAACCACCCAAAAACTGATAACAAGAACTCTTTGATACGTGTAATGGAGAAGGAAGCCCTGTCTACCCTGTGGAGTAGTCCGTGTGGTCCACTTGAAGTTGAACTTTATAACAGTTGTAAATACAGATGAGTTTAGATCTCTTGATATTTATTTATTTATTTATTCATTTTTTTATTCTATAACTCAGTAATGTGTTTTTCTTATATACTTGTAACTATAATCTTTTATGTAATCTTCATATCACTTATATTATATAATAGTTGCACGCATGTGTCATTTAGATTCACTACATGGAAAATCTCTGGCTCATAATCCTTTACTACAGTGATACCTTACATAGAGTATCCTCCAGCCATATTATTTCTTATTAGGCATCATTTTATATGCTTAAAATAAATAAATGTAGATGCATATCATGTATAAATATTTAAGCACCAAAACATAATAATTTATTGATCCTAGGGGTAATCAGTAGACATGCATGTAAACTAATGGATTATTTTTTTTTGTAAATGAATTTAATACTTATATGAATTATGTTTCTTCGCAGAAGAATTTATTACATACATTTGATTCTTAAACTATTATTTTTCAAGTGGGGAAAGGGGGTATAGACCACATCCATTATACAATTATTTTAAAAATGACATTTTCTTTATATAAATCTTTTTTGTAAATGGATGTTTAACCTAAGTACTATTTTTTTCTTTTTCCGATGATATGAAATCTTTAACCTGACAAAAATATTTAAAAGTAATAATAAAGAGTAAATTTTTTTTTTATAAAAAAAAAATGGTTTGCCACTCTTATTTGCTTAGTTCAAATTACTTATTCAATCATTAGCATGTAACCAGAGTTATTTTAAGTAAACGGATCGAACCAGTCATTAACCTGGGATAGGGAAAATAAATTATGAGTTAGATAGGATAACTTACTGGGGGTTATATTGTCTCACAATTTATGTCCAAACATATTTAATTTTTTTTCTTATGATATATAACTGTGATCATTTTATTTGCACACTCTCTTGGGAAGGAAAAGGGAGGGTCAACAATACATTTCTTTGCTGGAGGTGGCACAAAAGGCAAAATAAAAATATTTTATTACTTTTAAAAGTGTGTAAATTAAAAGAGTGACCACCATTTAGTTAATCGGACTGGTGTGGGATGATGTAACAGGGAAGGTTCCAATTGACCTCATTTTTTTTAGGTTGTATCTCCTTCCTCTAATAATTTTTTTGGGATATTTGCTTTTCATATTTAACCATTGATATCACAGGGGAATTATTATCGTTATTTCACTTCATCACATACATCACTTTCATGTTTGGTGTGGGTTGAAAGATTTATAAGACTGTAAAGGGTGGAATGGCCAGACTGGTACAATATATATATATTATAACGGGATGGTCCTTTTCAGACTTCGAGGAAGTCGCATCTAACTATAGTCAGACTTTGGGTCTTCTTATAGAATGCCATGGATGAAATGATGTATAATATAATATAATCCATTCCTCTATTAAAATCCTCATTACTCTCGGAATTTAAGCTCAGGGTAGAAATCGCAATTGACTCTCTTCAGGCGTTTCCACAACTATTCCATAGTAATGATAAGTTATATATAACTTCTTTATAAATATTAAAATATTAAGTTAATTTCACATATATATGTGTGAGTACGTATTCTTATAATTATATATTTCATAAAATAACTAAATAAAATAAACAATTGAGACCTATTTAATTTTAAAATCAAGTTTAATGCATTTATTCATTAGTAATTGAAACAAAAATATTTCGTAAATAATAAAAATATTAAAATTTATGACTATAATCTGTGCTTATATATAATACAATAATAAACTATTTACTTACATATAAATTCAAAATCATGTGTACAACAAGAATAATATTACATATCATAAATCTATGTATAGTGTCATTAAAATGATTCTGTGTGTGTTATATGTTTGTACAAGATATTTACGTTAGTGATTAAAAAGAAATTATAATAGATGTCAAGTAATGTTCAATTTGGAAAATAATAAACTTACTTCCAAATTGAAATGATTTAAATTTTTTACCTTAGTCAATCGTCGCTTTGATCAATACATATGTAAACATCAACACCTAAATTTTATTAAAATAAATAATAATAAAAATGTTCAACTTGTTAGTTCTTTACTTTAGGTAAAGGTTTACTTTAGCGACCAGGGCATATTCACCATCTAGTTTTTAAAATTAGAACTAAAATCTTACGTATTTGCTCCTATATTACAATTACAGTAAATATTTATTAATTAAAACGTAAAAGATAAAAAAAAATCATTTACCTTTTTAAGCACAATTATGCCCTATGCATAGTAGGAATTGGAGAAAAAGGCGGCAGTGCTATATCTACTGTGGAAGGCAAATTCTTGAAGGTACGATGAAAATAAAGCCCTGCTGGTACCATATTGGAATTTCAGCTTACGCTTGGCCCTCATCCACATATTCTCAATATTCTCGGTATGTATGTCTTGGTCTTCGGGATTCACGAAGTTGTTCTGGTGGATGACAACTGAATGCATGTACACCCCATTGCTAAGTCTGCTGATATTATTGTATGCAGCCCAGTCATCTGAAATTATGCGAGTCCCTGGTAAAATGTACCACTGGATTAGGGCCTCCAATGTGCCAGCTGATCTATCCGCAACTTCTGCCAAGAAGCACTTCCTTGACCCTCTTTCAATACCACCAAAGACCCAATGCCCTCTATGTATAGTCCCCCTGTGGTATTTTCTGTGAAAATAATACGTTTCATCGATTTCGATGACTAATGGTTCCCCATTGTCATCCATTCTGCCGAGAACCATCGAGATAGTTTAAATTCTTAAGTTATAAATGTCGATAGTTTAAATTCTTAAGTTTCAAATAATTTAAACTAATTATTTTAATTAAACTAGTGTAATTATTTCAACTTCTTTAAAATGGTAAATATTTTTTTTATTATCTTTTACATTTTAATAAATTTTAATGTAATTGTAATATAGTAGTATGCGTAAGATTTTCGAATAATAATTTACTTCTAATTTTGAAAACTAGAGGGCAAACATGATTTTTATGCTGTGGTCGCTAAAGTAAACCTTTACCCTTTACTTATTCTGTTAAAATCAATTTAATAAGCAAAGTAATTTTTCCACATAAATAATATTTATCCACAAAGGAAATAAAGTTTAAGAATCAATAAATTACACAACACTATATTCCATGACGTGAAAGAATAATGGTTTTACGTTCCTCCTTAGATAAATAAATGGCCACAAATATTGAAAGATAAAGTTCATGGGTGAACATCCTTTGAAGAACCAATCCAAATATTTATCCTTTTAGATGTTTACGTAGTAAATAATTGACATCTTCTTCAGTAAAATACTCCATTATTAAAGCAGGGTTTTATTAGAAATTATCTTAATAGTTATCCTTTTAGCTGTTTACGTAGTAAATAGTTAACTTCTTCTTCAGTAAAATACTCCATTATTAAAGCAAGTTTTTATTAGAAATTATGACGATTATATTTTAAGCATTAAGTAGGAATAAATTTACATCTTTTGATTATAAACATCAGCAGAAATCCCTGACATTAGTTGTCTAGCCAGAAAACATTTTCATAAATTTTCGACTTCTTAAACAGATAGCTTGAATAAACATTTTGAAGAAGTTGCGTTCTCTTAAAACTTTGATAATTTAAATTTTTTTTTTTTAGTTCTTTACAAATATTAAAAATTACTTCTTATAAAGTACAATAAAGCTCCTAAGTAAATTAACTATTTACTTAATTTAAAGAAAGTTTTGAAACAGTGAATCTTCTTTTTTTTAAAAATATATTCTAAATTCGAATACATTTAAATTTGCCAATGTAGTTACTGCTTCAATAACTAAACAAAAGATTATTTTATAACAATCTCAGTTCGTTTTTATATTTCTGAAAGCATATCACATAAACGCTCACACTCTTCATTGTTTAAATATATTTACAATTTGTAATGACCTCCAAACATTTATTTCTTTTATTACAATAATAAAATACGAAATTGACTTAAGGTTTTGTCAATGTCAAGTTTTGATTAGTAAAAATATCATTAGTTGGAAACATTTATATATGTGTGCATATAAATAAATTAAAATAATTCATTTTTTAGAATTATTCTTTTAATATTTAATTAATTTACGTATATATATATATATGATATGAAAAGCTAAGTGCATGTTATTTATATCTTTTGTTGATTAGATATAAGCACAATTAAATTCATAAACAAACATAAATTATTTTAGGTGAGGCTCATGTGGTACCGTCACATTATATATATCATATCATGTGAGCCTTTACATATAGGCAAAATATATATAAAAAACAACTTGTAAATAATGGACATGTGGGGATATTAATCTATAGTTCTAATATTCAATACCATGACTTGATCCATACCTTTTAAAATACATTTAACAATACAATTAAAATAACTGAAGAGTTAAGACAATTATTAAATAATGATAGAATTTGTAAATACAATTTATTATATTTTGCATATTTATATATTAACTCCTATGCAAATTAGTGTACTTTATTTACCAGTTTAATTTATATATGACAGTTATTATTTGATACTGTATATATGTAAAACATGAATCAAATATAACCACTTAATGATATTAAAAAGAATATATTATTACAATCATTATTTTAACTTGGCATTTACTAATCGATTTGCACAATTTAACATATAAAATTTCTGACAATATATATATTATAAATTGACTTTCATTATTTATTAAGTCAAATTATTCAAAAAGAAAATTATAAACTAGTCTTAGACATCACATATGAATATAGTCTTGTAAAAATAAATTTTAAAATTTATAAAATAATAATAATAATAATTTATATATATGCTGTTTTACTTTTATGTTAGTGTTCCCTCATGATTCACTGTAGTAGATATAAAAGCAATTTTTTTCCTGATATTAATTGAATGTTTTAATGATAATTATTTCAAAAGCAAATAGAAATTCTTCAGCTGCAATTAAAATCGTATTGTGTAAAATGTGTGCTGGACATTATATTCTTTTAATTTCTTTCTTTTATTCTGAATTCAGTTGCAAAAAAACTTCTTTTAGTTTATTCTTTCCAACCCAGTTTAAAATTATATTTTAGACCATTACCATCTTCTATTATTTATTGTTAAATGTCTTTAAAAAAATTGAAGATTTATTTAAACTTTTCAAATATATTCACATATTAGCAACAATATATAAAATAGTATAAAACACAATATTTTGAATGTTATTACTTTCCTTTAGTCTTTGGGTGTTTCTGGCATGACCATTAACAATACTAGCATAAAAATTGCTTGAATCTTTAGATTTATGAACATTAAATTTAAAGTGATGCTCTAATTAACTGGAATATTCAGTCAAAGACAACAGTAGCAGAAATTTCACATAATCATCTATGAGAATCCTTCTGATTTTTACATTTTTCTCAAGAGCTAGATTAATGAGTGTTTTCAAATATTATGAATTATTATCCTAGACTGATTCACAGATTATTTGCCATTATCATGTGAGCAGCATTTTTCATTTTTTTTCCTTTTTTCTACTTTGTCCAATATTCTTGTCTTTTCCCAATTGATTTTAGGTGATAAAAATAATCTAACATAGTAAAATGTCATCATCTCAATCTCTCTGACAATCACTAAAAATTTGTATCGTTGTTATCACTTCAGAAAGCAATAAGTTTTTTAATACAAATTCCAATATTTTTCTGAGAAATTAAATTGTGATATTGCATTAGATAATAAATTTACCTTAATTAATTTTTGCTGTTGGTTTTCTATTTACATAAAATACTAGATCAAAAGTAAATGCATATCCTTTTTCTTTTGTATTATGATCCCTGACATTCATAAAGAATAAGAATATTATTTACAAATATTAAAGTTTTATTAGCCATTTGAGTATAGTCTAATATACAAAGAACTATGTCTCACAACACTGCATACTATGGCTTATTTAGCAATCATGGCATCATTTCCAGAATTCTTTTTTATCCTAAAAGTTGAAATATCTATTAAAATCACGTTAATTTTTATGTTTGAAATAAGAACCCTTGTTGATAAGTGCTGCATAATCTGACTTATCATCATAAAAAATTAAAGTATAGATAGGTCCTATAAATATAACAATGTGTTTCACATTTGATCATACTTTCTTTGCTTTCTTTGTAAAATGCTATTTTTTAGATATTCTTTAGAGATATGGCACTTCCTCTTTTTTGCTACTTTATCTCATTGTATCTTATATATAAATAAGTAAATATTATATTTTTACTATTGTCTGTACCAAATTAAAGAGGAGACAAAATACAGCCAGTGTACTGTTGACAAATTATATATTAGCTAATGTCTTTATCTTACTTTGATGAACTTTTTAATAAATATAAAGAACAATTAGCATGGCATACAGGACATGGCAATCTCATAAATGTAAGATGTATGACAATGCTATATATTCGAACATATTGGGGGATTAATTTGCATAGTCTTCATAAATCTTTTTTTTTTATTTTTGAGTTAGAATGGCATGTGTTTTTATAAAGGCCGAAAGTGTATAAATAAATTTATTATTGGTAATTCTAATCTTTTTATTATTATTATTATTATTAAATAATATTTATATATGGCAATTTTATTTTAAATTAAATTGTATATAATAGTTTTATATCTTTTTTTTAAAAATGATGATTGGAGCTGACACATTTTCAAATTTATTTATACCTAATTAAATAGCTAAGCATATTTATTATATATTTTGTTATTGAATTAGGTTCTATCTTGATTAGTATATAGCTGTGTCAGAATAGTTTAATTTATGATAAGAGATGGTAGTGATAAATATTTGCTGACACCAAGTTGGTCACCATTCTAGGATTTTTAAAAATTTAAATAATGATAATTCATACAAGCTTTTCATTTTTAAACAAATAGAAAGTTTTACGGCTTTTAATTACAAAAATAATTATCTTGAAAGTATTATCTAAAACAACTTCTTCAAAATCCCAATTTTTACAGGATTTTTTTCTACTTAGAAAACTATATATTTTAAATGATTAAATTATTTTATTATTATTATTTTACAATTCAGTATGTTGCACAATAATAATTTCATCCTATTTATGAATATACACACGTAGTAAAAGTCTTGGAGATATAAAAATTGCTAAAATTCAGCATTTGAATTTGATAAAATCTGGAAATGTTGGAAATGTTTTTAGATAATTAAAATTTTCTAAGTAAACTAAACTTTTTTCCAGTCACGTGGGCTGCAGGCAACTCACTTCTCCAATTATTTGTCAATAAATGGATATCTAACTATTTTCAGTTGTGAAATAACCGGAGATTGAAAAGCCATAAACATTCACGTGATCAGTTTAATGAGAAACTAATTCTTTTATTAGTATAAAATTCAAAGTAGCAATATTTATAACTTCGGAATTTATTAATTATACAAATTCAATTCAAAGCAATAAAAATTAAAGAGACATAAAAATAAAAATTTTTATATTAGATTTTAATATTCTATTAATAATATAAAATTGATTTTATTAATTATTTTTGATCCATGAAACATGAATATTTTTTTGAAAGATGATAGTATTTAGGCTTTGAAAAATAGTATTTAGGCTTTTTTTTTTCTAATTTAAAACTCCCAAATCTAAATTATAAATTGCAGAATCGTTATAATTTTATAACTTGCAAATAGCAACCACTATGTCTATCTTCATTAGGGGGGGGGGGGTTATAATAATAAATGCAAGTAAAATGAATAATAATAATAATTAAAATAAGTTGATTCAACTTTTCATCTTAGAAGTAATTCTCTCACAAACAACCAATATAAAATTCATGCTTTGATAGCAATAACTTTATTGGTTAGAAATTCACTTCATTTATGTAAGACTGTTTAATGGAAAATATTTTTTTTATTAATTAAATATATATTGTAACCTTTTGATTGGTTATCCATAGTAAAAGTAGAATATAAAAAGTATGTTATAGCTCCAAAATTTAAAATTCAGATAATTGTAATGCTATAAATTTGGATTCAATATGCATAAATAAATTAATACATAAAGTGTAAAGGTAGAATTCTGCAGAGATATGTATTGCCCATCCTTTATTTATAATTATTTATACTATAAACCATTATAATATATAGGATATATGAGCACAGACTTTCACACGACCCACCACTCTCCACACTATCTCATAACACTGATACACTTGAACACATATATGTCGAAAAGATAAATAATCACCAATATACGTATTTCATACTAAACCAGCAATCATCAGTTTGTCCAGATTACTATCTCCACACATATATGCCATAAGTACTCAGATATATATTAAGATAGCCAATCCTCACACTTTAATGGATAGGCTTCAATCTACTCCACACTCCAACTCTTCAACGGTCCATCCAATTGAAAATCCGATGATGGAATGCTCAAAGGCCACCCTAAAGCTGAGATTCTTGTCACACCCATGTTGACCTAAGGCCAATCTGACCCATCATACACAGGAAATAATACATTTATTTAATTTCACTACAGTAGTTTTTTAATTCATACGAACATCTTTACTTATATAGATTTATTAAAGTTATTAAATTGTTGCAGTAGTAATATATTTAATCTTAGATTATTTTCATTACAGTGATCCTTTAAAAGAAAAGTGTAGTACACTGTTTAGAATTCTAATAAATAAAAGAATGAAAAATTATTAATTACAATAAAATAATTTATTTTAAAATTATCATAATAATAATATATTTTAAATGTAACTATTTATTATTATTATGCTTCTTATTTAAATTCAACTAATATCACATATTAACATCATAATTATATTTAAAATTTCAGTTTTAAAAATTATTATATTTCATTTGTAAAATATTTATTAATTTTTAATAAATTTTAAATACAGACAAAAAGATAATTGTTTTAAGTTTTACTAGTTGATTTTCAATATTAACCAATGAAATCTAATTAACTGATTTTCTGACATCATTTTTTCTGGACTATTTAAGTGAATGAGCATATAAACCAGAGAATTAATTCATTAAAAACTAATGTGAACTAAATGTGTCACTTTAGTTCATAAAAAGTATTTAAAAAATTAAAATATTTTAATTTTTTTAAACAGAGAAAGTAATAATTAAAAGCTGCCTAAGGATATAATGTATTTAATCATAATCTTTAGTGCCATGGAGTGAATTTAAACTAATTTCTTGATTCCAATCTAATTGCAGTTCTGAAAGTTAACTCATAATTAATCTTTGTGCCATCAAACATTCCAGTTGATCAAGTGAGTTAAAACTCTAAACTTTTAATTGGTCAATTACAAAATCAGCAATAAAAATATATCTTTTAATATTATATTCATTTTAGTTTTGTTTGTAAAAAGCAAATTAATAATTTGTCAGATTATGCAAGTGAACTAAAGTTTTTTCAAAAATAAATTTCTATTTATAATTATAAAAATATTTTATAGTGGAGAAGCTAAAAAGATCATTCTTAACCTATTAGAAAATGTTGCGTACATCATTGATTTCTTTCACAAGTTACATTCATGTAAAAGTAAAGAATTTTTACTAAAATCTTAACTATTCTTCTAAAATAATTATATTTCCAGCATATTTTATCAAAATAAAAAAAATACTCTAAAGCATTCATTTTCATTTTGGAAATCAAAACAAAGAACTTGGAGCTGTCAAAATTGTTGACAAGTGCTCCATTTTGTTCAAAATGAGAAACAACCAATCAGTGCCTTGGAAAGTCCACCTCCCATTGTTCTAGCTTTAAATTTAAATATTATCAATTTTTTATTTGTAAAATAATTCTAGAGAGGGCAGAATCTTACGGTACTTTTTAAGCTTTAAAATGAGTGTAAATTCACTATGATAATGTAAAAATTACCATTTTTTAAGCCAATTCAATTATAATCAAAACAGACAGTTTAGGAATTAAAATGATAGCTAATGGGATTCTAAAAAAAGAATTTAAAATATTACTGTCATCTGGAAGAACCATGAAAAAGGAATGAAAGCTACATTTACTTAAAGAAAAATATATCTGCTATCACGCAAGAAAACATTTGTTTATGTATGCCAAATTAAATAAGTTTATTAGTTATGTATCAAAACAGAGGAACAAGTATAAAATTCAGAAATATAAATTTTTAAAACTTATAAAATTATTTTATCAAACTTCAAAAATAATGACTTTATTGATAGTGACTAGTCTAGTTAAAATTAATTTTCTTTTTTAATTAAATAATTGATATGTTATAAATAGCTTGGAAAAAATTTAAAGAAGAAAATATTTAGCATATATTTAATAATGAATAAATGATAGAACAGTCAAAAAGAAGAATTAATATTTATTATGTTTTATTGTAAGATGAAATCTTATATAGATGAAGACTATCTTGAGATTAGTAAATAGAATTATATTATTATAAAAAAAATATTAAAAAAATAAAGGATAACAGAAAAGTCTGTTTAACTTTTTAATAGTGAATGTCAATAATGAAAATTTATGTATATCTAAAACTTTCTGTTAAATAAGAATGAAGTGAAGAGGTAAGTTAAAGTAAAACTTATTGAAGAATTAACTTAACATTTTCTAAAAATTTTAACATGGGAAAATTAATGTGAAGATTTATTGAGAATATTTATTAAACTCTTTTGTTATTATATTTTTCAAGAGTATAATTATGTGCTTTTAAATTTAAACCAGCCAAGATATGAAAATAATGAAGGATGCATAGATTCAGAAACTTTTATACAATTATTGTATGATTATTTTTCAAATGTTTTGCTTAAATGCTGCATGTGTTTTTTTTTTAAGCAGAAAGAGGAGATAAGAAGAACAAAGCTTGCAAAAAATTGTGAACATCTATTTGCTGCCATAGTAATGTTAAACTAGGAATTGAAACAGGTTCTCTTTAATAAAAAAAGAAAAGATTTTTTTAAATTGTATTATTGATATTTTTTGATATGAAATATAAAATTATGTAATATAGTTAGCCATAATTAAAATAATTTTTATATATAATCTAGTATATAAGGTTAAGAGGTATTAACCTATTATTATTCATTTTTATTTAAAAAATGAAGAGTATACTTAGAGAATAAAAAGAGTATACATGAGTTATAATAACATAAGAGTGTATGTGGATAATATAATACTTTAACTTTGTTTTAGTAGGTATAAAGTTTTAAAAGTTGATTGTAGTAAAATGTGTTTTAAATGAATTTCAAATTTATTATCATAAAGTATATTTGATAAATGGAATGAAATACTGATGATAAATAAAAAATTATAGGATTCTATGAAAATAACAATAAATATATTATAAAATATAATGTTATTTATGAGAATAACAAAAGAATGAATATTAATGTGGAAAAATAATTATGATCTCATTGGTTATATTAGAAAGGGTATCATATCAATGATGGTAAAGATAAACTATTTGTTTTGTAATATGATCTCTAATGTGGATAGATAAATATCTGATAAGATTGGATTATATTATTGGTACAGGGGTAATTTATAATAGTAGATGCTAAAAATATAGTATGGAAGGATAAGTTGAAATTCCAGGATAGGATATAAAATACCATCCTGAAGAACTGAGTAAATAGTTTAATGAGAATAATCAGTGTGATAGCCATATATTTATTAAAAGGAGATGAGAGGATTTTCCTCAGAGGCATAAGTGATATATATATATATTGTGACGGTCAGATGATGTATGTTGGCTTAACCCAGTTCGAATACTAGGCGAAGGTACCTCGGGGCCACTCATACGCGAGATATTAAATCAAGAATATTATGACCCCTGCCCTCTTCGTATATTTTCGAGACTAACCCATGAACCAACAACACTATCTGAGACACGCATAGATATTTTCTTCCTGAGCCACGAGCTTAGCATCAGCGGGATACATGGACAAAAACACCTGCGGCGCTTAAATAGTTAAATTGCAAAAATACTTAGAAATGTGTTCTGCATGCCTGGATCATTTGAAAGTAAAACAAAGCATTAAAAGATAACTAGCAAACGCAAGCTTTTTAGTGAAATAAATATCTTTAATAAATGACATTTGAAATATTATTAATAATTTAATGGCCTTCGCTATTCCCCGAAATTTCTGAATAACTAATGAGACAATGAAACCCGATTAATCTGCTTGCGGTCTAAATCTTTCCTTCCCAGTTTGATTAAACATTGTCACTCGAATCTGCTCGACAAAGTGCTATAATACGAATCTTTCGCAAAGCAGTTTCTAATTGCTTTGCACTAAAACAGAGTTTAAAATCATTTAAGATGTATATCACTAAATCTGACATACGTAAGAAGCTAATGGCAGACAAAATAAGCGTTATCGAGGAGATCAAATTGGCAAACAAAAAAAAGAAGAAAAAAACTTACTCGTACTAAATTTTACAAGTATGAATAAAACTGATAAGGGATTTTTATATGAACAATTAACTAATAAACTTAACCGCAATGAAATTAAATATTTACACATGGGGAGTAATGAAGAATAGCGAAGGAAAGGGGTTAACTATCTAAGTAGATGATCACATATACATATCTCTAACTAGTCTAATAAAAATAGTTACATTATAAATATCATTAAGCAAACATTTCATAAATATTCAATAAAGCAATTATAAAAAGTATGGACAAAAAAGGTAGCATAATGAATAGTTCATGAGGAGAGATATGATTACCATCCTTATTCCTTGGTCAGGTTCCATCGACGGGCGTAGCTTGATCCGTCTGATGAGATGTGTTCGACCGGACAAGGAAAGTGGAAATCAGTAGCATGGTTTCACAAAAAGTCCTCCAGACATGGCACAGAGTTCAGATGATGATTGAGTAAATACTACGGCATTTTTCTGGTATTGAGGAACCCCAGCGATAGGCAAAGCTATTTATTTGCCTAGCCGAGCATATTAGAATCCATCATACTTATACGATTTTTAGCTTGAGCAGGTTCAAACTTCTTCATGATTTGTAGACGATAATTGTAGACTTTTTGGAATAAAATCACAAACAAAATCTGACAAAGTTCTCCTAAGAGAAATCTGAATGCACCTTGCAATAGCAGATCTGACTGAAACTTGCAATAGCAAAATCTGAATGCCTTGCAATCGCAAAATCTGATATCACTCTTCCAATAGCAAAATCGGAATGAATCTCCTCTTTTGTTCTTTCCCTTTTATAACTTTTTTTCTTAGCTACCTTCTATTGTTTGTATGATCTGAGATCTTGATAAGCCTCCCCATGCTCCTTTGTTTTAAAGCAACATTTTCTAAAAATAACTTTTACTTTTTTACTCTAAATTTCTTTCTTTAAAGTTTGAATTCTATTAACTAAAAAGAAAGAAAGAGAAGGCCATCTTTAATTTGACTTGAATGGGCTTAACTAATTAAAATATACATTCTTTTAGAAATGTTGGTGGGCTTATCTCAAAATCAAATTATACTAAATATTTTAACACAATTTTAACAACAATATATTATTATTTTTTTATAATAGAATAAGCATTTTATTTCAGCAGAATTTTGCATTAACTCATATATATACGCTAGATGTATATATATGTTTGACTAATAGGTTAAGCAATTTTTATTAATAGAATGAAATTTATTTAAAACAAAATATTTAAATGTAAAACACATTTGATAAGCATAATTATTTTTAACTCTAATGCAAAACCCTGCTGATATTGAACTATAAACTTAATTCAGGTCTACAATACTAATCAAGTTTATAGGAAGATGTGAAGCATGGATCGGGCTTCAGATCCATTGCTTCATTTCCCAATAGTTAGTGAGCAAAAAAAAAATGTTAAAAAAAATGCTGTTGCTTCAGGTCAGAGGTAAGAATTTGTGCCAGGTGAGTTCAAACCTACTCTTTCTTTGCTGTAATATTTAATTTGTTACTACCTACGGTGTTTTCTTTACTTTATTATATCTAACGGTTTATCCATAATTCAATCTTCTGTGTCTTAAATCGGGTCTGTGTTGTATTTAGTCTAACATGGTATGTATCTATTTTAATGTCTATATTTCCCAGGATCCGGTGGTATATACTGCCTTGTACTTTTGGACGGGTTCATGACCCTATCATTTTGGTTTTCTTCTAAGTTTCCGTAGTCAATGTCAGTTAGTATCCGAATCGTGCCTTGAATATCCTGCATTTGAGTGCTTATTAATATTTTCCTTATCCAGGGTGGCATGTTGTGCCTAATCATCCTTACTATCTGCATTTCTGGATAATTGAATGCACTTAGGGCTTTAATTCGATTTACCTGCCTAACAAAAAACTGAGCATAAGTCTCTTGATGGTTAGCTGGGTATCTTTCATGCATTATGGAATACATCAAACCTTCCTGCCGCTCTGCACTCCAATACATTGACATCACTGCATTCTCATATTCCCTAAATGTTTGTGGTTGTATAGACAGAGTGTTCCACCAGTCTCTGGCAGATTCTTTTAAATGATGACTGGAGATCGCCACTTTTTCTTGTTCTGTCATATTCTGAAATTGAAAAAACATTTTGAGACTGTCTAGGTGGTGTCTAGGGTTTCCACCCAGTTCCCCTCTAAAACATTGTATATGTACGAATTTTGCCACAGGAGATGTTACCGGATTAATTATTATTGGCGTAAGGATTTGGTTGCCTTGTTGCGCCTGGATTGGATTCATCTGTTGATGAATGTTCATTTCCTTTTTATCCACATTCATCTGTCCATTTTCTTCTCCCTCCTGTATTTGATGCTTGACTGACACGTCCAAGGCATGCATATCCTTTCCTAATTCATTATCTATCAATGATTTAAGTTGTGTATCATCTTGTTTCTGTTGCCGTTTTAACTGAGTATCCTCATCTGGCAATACTTTTGTTCTGGTATGTGGTTGCTGGAGACCCATGTTTTCCTCCAAACGGTTCAGTCTTTGTGATGTCATATTCATGAATTGTTGGAACATGGTCATCATCATTTTATTTTCATCTCTCATTTCTTTGACGAGATCTTCCAAATTGTATTTTTGGTCACTGCACGTTGCCGTATTTGGAAGGTTGAGCACTACCTCCTCATCGCTGTCATGTTCGTCTTTCTTCTGTTGGTCCATTTTTTTTATTGGCTATTTTGCTACACAAAAATCACAATTTATTTCTAAAACGTATTTTAATAACAATCTATATAAGTATATTGTATTACGTGTTAGGAGCTATATCCTGTATGTGAAGAAAAATTTTAGTTCTTTAAAAAATAAGTCAGTATTCTAAATTCTTTATTTATGTTTTCAGAAATTAACTTTGCCTACCTCACGAGGTCCTATCTTAACCCTATGCCTATATGTATCTGTTTATACATGAAAATATATAAAATCCTGCCGTGTCTGTCTTTAATAACTATACCACATATTATTCTCCTCACTTTACTTTATTTATATTTCATTAAAATATCATTGCTATGTTAATATAACTAAAATAATCCACTTACAGCTTGACCTGGCTTTCTCTGACACCTGAAACAACTAAAAAATGCATTTACATTAATACAAGTATATATATATAAAGAAATATGTGAGCAAAATATACATAAGTCATGTTTAAAAATTATTTTGGCTCACTAAGCATACATTGTTATTTTGATCATCTACTATAGTTTGGTTTATTTGATATCCGATATGAGAGATTGCACTTGCCGACAAATTTATTTGAGAAGGGCGCCAGTCGACAAGACAATGGCCATATCAAATATACATATTAATGGATAATGATCCAAGCACACATTTATAAGGGTTTATAAAGTTTCAATGCAATTAAAATTTTACTTTGCGTTTCAGTTCACTTTAAAAAAAATTTAATTTGATTCTGCTGAACGAAAAAAATAATCTCTGCATGAATAAGTAAATGCTATTTTAAATGACACAATATTATTTAAATCTAAGACGTATAACAACTAAGTACGGTAATTTGTCTGACCTGGGATCGAAACCAGTTACCATTTTGGTCAAGACACAAAAAAAAATTCAAACAGCCAAAGTATGATTAACAAAACAAAATATACACAAAAAATTAAAAATAAAAGTAAAATCCCATGATAACTGCCACTCCGAATTATGAACCTGGGATCGAAACCAACTACCATTTTGGTCACAACCCGAAATAGATTAACAATTATCAAGTAACTTTACAGAATCACGCATTGAGATCAAAAACTGTTTAAAAAACATTTATATAAAAATGGGTTTTACCAAACTATAACGAAGTGTATACCATATACACCCATATATATGAATATGTACATCATTAAATAAGCATATATATGACTACATATAAATATACAAACAGATATACCTATACAAATTTTTTTTTTGCTTATCATGCACATGATTTTTACTAGAAAGATGTCATATTGCAGACCGCATACTCCTATTATTTCAGGCTAGTAAACGCTGGTCGCAACTATGACAGGGAAATAATGATTGCGGACATAGACCTATTATTTCAGGCTACACAGCAATCGAGAACTCTACAATGTAAGGGGTCTTCACCTAAACGGTTTCTCTAAGGGTCTTCACCAAACATGGTTACTAAAAAACAAGGGCTTCACCTAACGGTTACTCAAAGGGTCTTCACCTAACGGTTACTCAATAAATGATTCAATAGCATAATCCGAAATGGAAAAAAAATCTTAACTAAAGGGTGGCTGACATATATGTTATACAAAAATATATCTATTTATTAACGAACATACGCATTTACTTTTCATAAAGTTGACAATTAAGTTTGTTATTATTGAAACAAAACTTATTTTATATCTATTGTTTGCACGGAACGTAATTTCAAAATATTTAAAAGTGAAAAAAAAATTCTGCATGATTAAAATTATTGATTTAATTAAGGAAACTAACGCAGAGAAAGTGAAACACTATAGTTTGAACTTATCAAACTTTTTGATCTTACAAAAAATTTCTATTAACGAAAGAATGTTATCAATTTTAATCTTTACAAAAATTTGTACAATGGAAACATAATTCTATTATCTATTTGTACCTTTAACTAAAATGTTATATTTCGAAAAAAAAACATTATTATATTACAACTTCTCAGATTTAAGCATTTCTAAAGTAACGTAAAGTACGAAAGCTATTTTAAGGGAGGGCGGGTGGGTATATATTTGACACTTCCGCCTCATCGAAGGTATATACTTTATACGATAAACAACAATATGGCAACTGGCCATGACAAAACTACTCATTCGGAAAAAAAAATTTCTATAACTCTGATATTTTATTCTCCTTATATATATATATAAAAAAACAACTAATGGAGTGTTAACTCTTCTAAACGTAAAACATTCATTTTAGCAATTTAAAACTCGGGGAAAAAAATTTTTTTTTCTTTACCTTATAGACACATTTAACTTTTTAATTAATTAAAAAAATGACATTTGGCTCACATTAGGAAACAAAACTTAGAAAAAATTATATATATTTTTTTATATAAATATATTAGACCAAAACAAACTTCTCAGGGTACTAAAAAAAATTTTTTTTTTTTTTTTTTTAAAAAATGACATTCGTCCCACTGCGACAACTTGAAGCAAAAAATTCATGCATAACTAACAATTATTCGTGTTATCTAAAACAATCACTATATATATGCATACAAATCCGAGGACAAAAAAAATTCTACATATATACTATTATTTAAAACATAAACGCTGCCTACAGGTTGTGGAAAATTTCGAGTAGCCACACGATGGAAGCCAGAATGCGGAAAAAAAAATCTACTGTGATGGTCAGATGATGTATGTTGGCTTAACCCAGTTCGAATACTAGGCGAAGGTACCTCGGGGCCACTCATACGCGAGATATTAAATCAAGAATATTATGACCCCTGCCCTCTTCGTATATTTTCGAGACTAACCCACGAACCAACAACACTATCTGAGACACGCATAGATATTTTCTTCCTGAGCCACGAGCTTAGCATCAGCGGGATACATGGACAAAAACACCTGCGGCGCTTAAATAGTTAAATTGCAAAAATACTTAGAAATGTGTTCTGCATGCCTGGATCATTTGAAAGTAAAACAAAGCATTAAAAGATAACTAGCAAACGCAAGCTTTTTAGTGAAATAAATATCTTTAATAAATGACATTTGAAATATTATTAATAATTTAATGGCCTTCGCTATTCCCCGAAATTTCTGAATAACTAATGAGACAATGAAACCCGATTAATCTGCTTGCGGTCTAAATCTTTCCTTCCCAGTTTGATTAAACATTGTCACTCGAATCTGCTCGACAAAGTGCTATAATACGAATCTTTCGCAAAGCAGTTTCTAATTGCTTTGCACTAAAACAGAGTTTAAAATCATTTAAGATGTATATCACTAAATCTGACATACGTAAGAAGCTAATGGCGGACAAAATAAGCGTTATCGAGGAGATCAAATTGGCAAACAAAAAAAAGAAAAAAAAACTTACTCGTACTAAATTTTACAAGTATGAATAAAACTGGTAAGGGATTTTTATATGAACAATTAACTAATAAACTTAACCGCAATGAAATTAAATATTTACACATGGGGAGTAATGAAGAATAGCGAAGGAAAGGGGTTAACTATCTAAGTAGATGATCACATATACATATCTCTAACTAGTCTAATAAAAATAGTTACATTATAAATATCATTAAGCAAACATTTCATAAATATTCAATAAAGCAATTATAAAAAGTATGGACAAAAAAGGTAGCATAATGAATAGTTCATGAGGAGAGATATGATTACCGTCCTTATTCCTTGGTCAGGTTCCATTGACGGGCGTAGCTTGATCCGTCTGATGAGAAGTGTTCGACCGGACAAGGAAAGTGGAAATCAGTAGCATGGTTTCACAAAAAGTCCTCCAGACACGGCACAGAGTTCAGATGATGATTGAGTAAATACTACGGCATTTTTCTGGTATTGAGGAACCCCGGCGATAGGCAAAGCTATTTATTTGCCTAGCCGAGCATATTAGAATCCATCATACTTATACGATTTTTAGCTTGAGCAGGTTCAAACTTCTTCATGATTTGTAGACGATAATTGTAGACTTTTTGGAATAAAATCACAAACAAAATCTGACAAAGTTCTCCTAAGAGAAATCTGAATGCACCTTGCAATAGCAGATCTGACTGAAACTTGCAATAGCAAAATCTGAATGCCTTGCAATCGCAAAATCTGATATCACTCTTCCAATAGCAAAATCTGAATGAATCTCCTCTTTTGTTCTTTCCCTTTTATAACTTTTTTTCTTAGCTACCTTCTATTGTTTGTATGATCTGAGATCTTGATAAGCCTCCCCATGCTCCTTTGTTTTAAAGCAACATTTTCTAAAAATAACTTTTACTTTTTTACTCTAAATTTCTTTCTTTAAAGTTTGAATTCTATTAACTAAAAAGAAAGAAAGAGAAGGCCATCTTTAATTTGACTTGAATGGGCTTAACTAATTAAAATATACATTCTTTTAGAAATGTTGGTGGGCTTATCTCAAAATCAAATCATACTAAATATTTTAACACAATTTTAACAACAATATATTATTATTTTTTTATAGTAGAATAAGCATTTTATTTCAGCAGAATTTTGCATTAACTCATATATATACGCTAGATGTATATATATGTTTGACTAATAGGTTAAGCAATTTTTATTAATAGAATGAAATTTATTTAAAACAAAATATTTAAATGTAAAACACATTTGATAAGCATAATTATTTTTAACTCTAATGCAAAACCCTGCTGATATTGAACTATAAACTTAATTCAGGTCTACAATACTAATCAAGTTTATAG